>CM033642.1:142497233-142813588 GCA_019512145.1 Engystomops pustulosus | reverse complement strand
CCATACAGTGAGGGACACTACCCCCATACAGTGAGAAACACTACAGCCATACAATGAGGAATACTACTTCCACACAGTGAGGAATACAGCCATACAGTGAGAAACACTACCACCATACACTGAGGAACATTACTGCTATAGAGTGAGGAACACTACCACCATACAGTGAGGAACACTACGGCCATACAGTGAGGGACACTACCTCTACACAGTGAGGAATACAGCCATACAGTGAGAAACACTACTGCCATACACTGAGGAACATTACTGCCATACAGTGAGGAACACTACGGCCATACATTGAGGGACATTACCGCCATACAGTGAGGAATACAACCTCTACACAGTGAGGAATACAACCATACAGTGAGGAACACTCCCACCATACAGTGAGGAACACTACTGCCATACAGTGAGGAACACTACGGCCATACATTGAGGGACATTACCGCCATACAGTGAGGAATACAGCCATACAGTGAGGGACACTACCCCCATACAGTGAGGAACATTACCGCCATACAGTGAGGAACAGTACTGCCATACAGTGAGGAACACTACCGCCATACAGTGAGGAACAGTACTGCCATACAGTGAGGAACACTACCGCCATACAGTGAGGAACACTACCGCCATACAGTGAGGAACACTACAGCCTTACAGTAAGGAACACTACCCCCATACAGTGAGGGACGCTACTCCCCTAAAGTGAGGGACGCTACTTCCATATAGTGAGGGACAATACCTCCACACAGTGAGGAATACAAACATACAGTGAGGAACATTACCACCATACAGTGAGGAACACTACCCCCATACAGTAAGGGACACTACCCCCATACAGTGAGGAGTGCTACCGCCATACAGTGAGGAACACTACAGCCACACAGTGAGGGACACTACCGCCATACAGTAAGGAACACTACCACCATACAATGAGGAACACTACCCCCATACAGTGAGGAATACAGCCACATACAGTGAGGAACACTACCGCCATACAGTGAGGAACACTACTGTCATACAGTGAACAACACTACCTCCATACTGTGCAGAATACAGCCATACAGTTAGGGAGGGACACTACGGCCATACAGTGAGAAATACTACCACAATACAGTGAGGAACACTACAGCCATACAGTGAGGGACACTACCACCATACAGTGAGGGACACTACGGCCATACAGTGAGGAACACTACCTCCACACAGTGAGGAATACAGCCATACAGTGAAAATCACTACCGCCATACACTGAGGAACATTACCGCTATAGAGTGAGGAACACTACCACCATACAGTGAGGAACACTACAGCCATACAGTGAGGGACACAACCTCTACACAGTGAGGAATACAGCCATACAGTGAGAAACACTACTGCCATACACTGAGGAACATTACCGCTATAGAGTGAGGAACACTACTACCATACAGTGAGAAACACTACTGCCATACAGTGAGGGACACAACCTCTATACAGTGAGGAATACAACCATACAGTGAGGAATACTCCCACCATACAGTGAGGAACACTACAGCCATACAGTGAGGGACACAACCTCTACACAGTGAGAAATACAACCATACAGTGAGGAACACTCCCACCATACAGTGAGGAACACTACTGCCATACAGTGAGGAACACTACGGCCATACATTGAGGGACATTACTGCCATACAGTGAGGAATACAGCCATACAGTGAGGGACACTACTGCCATACAGGGAGGGACACTACCCCCATTCTATGAACAGTGTCCAGTAATTGACCACATAAACAGTTTAGTAATCCAGTATTGCTTTTACTTCGTAACTTCTTATTCATACATTATTCTTTAGAACTTTTATTTTGTTCCATAAATATATACATTGCACATTTCTTTAAATGTTTGCTTGCATAAGGTGAAATTACCTCAGGGTGGGGTGAGTCAGTTACCGATACATTTGTGTAATATTCATAAAGTCCGTTAGTACGGTACATATAATATGGTATGGTGAAAAAGACTCACATAGATACGTTCCCTGGGGCAGAGACGCTACCTCACTTGCACGCCGGACAGCGGTCAGGTACGCTCCATGTTGGTGACGTTTCGAGGGACACGCCCTCTTCCTCAGACATGGCAAGCTCTCATTCGTTAGCACAAATTATAGTGACCATATATTTGTATAGAGTATTATATATACACAGAGGTTTCCGGTAACCATATATTTGTATAGAGTATTATATATACACAGAGGTTTCCGGTTACGGTCCCTTTGAGCCTCCTGGCAGGACCTGAATGTAACCAACTGAGAATGCATCAGTAACATAAGATAAAGTAATTAATTTGTATTGCAGTGTTCAAATGAATGCTTGTTTAAGCCAAAGTGTGACAAATTTTATAAATAAAGTGAAAAACATCTCTATAGTAAAAATTAAGAAAAAAGTCCCTTATACTGCACACCACATTCCTATAGAAAAATTAAATAAAGTATAAAAAAAACTCAAAAACAAGAAAAACATATACGGTATTTGGTATTGCTGCGACTGAAACAATTGGTGCTAGAAATGTAAAATGTGATTTAAAAAAATGTGACCACTGAAATGATACCAAAAATGATACCACTGAAAAGAACACCTTTTTTTCACAAACATAAGCCATAAAAAATGGCAATGCTCAATAAAATTAGATTTTTTTTAATATTGTTTTTGTTCCGTTAAATTAGGCAGAAAAATAATAACTATATAAATGAGGTATCCCCACAATTATAGAGATCCATAAAATATAGATAAAATATTTTTATGCTAGAGTGAATGGTTAATAAAAGCTAAAAATCCTAAACAAGATGATGATTTTCTTTTCCACCATACAGAAAGAGTTAATAAAATCATATCAATGAGCTATAGACACCCCACAATAATGTATGTGAAAAGTGCATCTAATTCCACATAAAAATAAACCCTCACAATCGTCACTCACTGATGACATCATCAACAGCAACAATCCTCGTGTAGCGTTTTAAGCAGCGGCCTTAAAGATGTTAATGTGAATGTTTGGGGTTGTTACTTGTTGAGGTCCGAGTACATTGACCAAACCCAGACCCGAAAAGGATTTTTAAATTCAGGTTTAAATTTGGGATCAAATGCGTACGGTTATATTCAGCAGTACTTATAATGAGACATGTTAGGCCCGGTATAGAATATAAAAACTAGCTTTTGAGCAAGGGCTTAATGACCTATGAACCTTAGGATAGGTCATAAATATCAGATTGATGGGACTAAGGTCTGGTATAGCTACATACATTACGTAGTGACTATGCCTAGTTACTGCTATTCAACTCCCATGCCAGTGAATAGTTATAGTATTTAAATTCTAAGTTAAGACTATATTAGTTAAAAAATTACTCTATATTAGTTGCAATGTATCATTAAATTTGTGCATACATTTTTAAATATCACTTAAGTTCATTGTGGGTTGCCATGAAGACATTTTGAAAACCTAACGCATTTACCCATAGTCTGCTTCCCTTTTTTTAGTTAAGGGAGTAGCCTTTCCTAGGCCTTAACCCCTCAATGCTGAAACCTTTTTTTCATGCATGTGTTCCTGCTTTATACTCCCTGTGTCACAGCATTTATATTTTTTCTGTTAACAATGAATTTAGAATTGCCTGATTTTAAATTATGGCCTTTCTTTTTACAATGTAGTAAATTACACTTGCCTGTATTCTTTGGGTCAGTCTCATCTTTAAGACACAAATGGAGATTGTTTTAATCCCTATAGAAACTTTGGAAAAATAATTTCTATCACTCTATTCTTCTATATCATTTTTTAATACTTCAGTGCAAAGAGTTATATGAAGGTCCAATGTGCTGTTGTGAAGGCTTGAGAAAGCGTGTTTGCACGAGAAGCGGCCCGTCGCCTTGACGAGGCAGCTCCTCATTCTGCTCTGCACCTCTACAACAATAATAAAGAAAGCATTTTTTCATCATTCCGGTGAGTGCCGCATTTCCCTCTTTTGTTTTGCCAATGTGCTGTTGTCTTTATTTATCTTTTTTTGTGAGATTTCATTAATAATTCATTGATGATTCATTGGTAATGTCTTTGGAAATGAAGGGATAAATGTAGAGTTTGACCTCAAGGTCCAAGTTTGAAGAAATAAAAAACAGTTGCAAAATCTTTTTGGAGCTTATTCTGGAGAAAAAAGCCTTGGCTAGATGGATACCAAGCTACAACACCTCCACTTAGATGTGATCCACGTAACAGTCAAAACCTTGATTACTACTCTCTAATAGAAGTGTTGAGTAATAATGTGTTCCAGATATGGGGACTAAATGCTGAAAATAAACCCGGGAAATCTAGTCACTCTCAGAGACCCATATCCACACTGGCAATCTTCTACAAAAACATAGACAAATTCAAAGAAAAAGAGGGGAATTGTATCTAAGCGGCTAATGAAACAAAATTTTTGAAAAATAATTATAATTTTATTAATGTATTAAATATCACACTCAACAGACATTTAAAAACACATAAAAGCACATGTGATTTGTGCAAATGCCCTCACATGAACAGATAAGAGGTATCTACAGTTCATGCAGTGTAGCTACCTACCCCCTAGTGTATCTGTTGGTGCTGGTGAGCTATGTGTGCTGTTTAGTGCAAGTCATGCAAAAATCTTTGTATATAATGAAATGATGCATGACAGAACCGGCAACAAGCAATATCAAAGTTATCCAAAAGAATATAAAGGTAGGATATCACCAGATCCAAACGGGGGGATAGGAGCCGAACTCCCCACACGTTCTGCCACTACCTGGCTTCCTCAGGGGTAAATGTTAATGCTGTACTTAGCGATATTTAAACTCTAATATCCAAGTGTTTAGGAGTCTCACCTGCGTATAGGCGGTGTGTGTAATGGCGGCCGCCATGAAGCTGACCGGCCAGGGTGGGCGAACCGTGCATGCGTCTACAAAAACATGAAAATGATCTGAAAATAAGAAATAATAAAAAAAGTTTGTAAATGTCCACCCCATGAACTCAACACCACCTTTCTTTATTTATAGTTTCTCATGATTATATTGTTGCTAATTTACCAAAGGTATTTTGTACTTCACAGTTTTAAAATATAAAATCTGTATCAATATTCAGCACTTAATTGTAAATTGACCTTAGTTTTGTATTTGAGAGGAGGAGTAATATTAAAAATAGGAGATGAAAAAACCCAGTTATGGTAAGAAAAAAAGGTTTCAAACCACAACGTTGACAACTGTAGCCATTTCCTATTCTTTCTGAAATCTATATACCATTATTAGAAATCAAGGCTGTTATCATAGTGAACATAATATCAAAGAACAGATGCTTATGACTGATAATGCTCTGTCAATACACTATTCTACATGGATTAATCATTTTCACAACCTTGTCTAGGTTTAATTTCACTGACAATCTGAAAAAAGCTAAAAAAGAAGAAAAAGTTAACTTTCCTAATAAAATGACATTGTTATGATGCCTCTGGACTCAGAACAGACAGGACTGTGATTCCTAATCTGAACCCCAAAACTGCCATTTGCCTGCTTGTCTCTGCATATCTTAAGTCATATGGGACAACTTAAAGACTATTTCTTTGTGCGCCAAAGTGAGGACACAAAAAAACATAGACATATACATAGACATGTGAACATGAGATTCCTTTTATATCAGGATAGTGTAATATATATTTTTATTGCACATTTGCCCCATATGTAATCCCTTCTTTAATGCACACTTGCCCTATATTAGAGATCTTCAACTCGTGCATCCAATCACATCTGTCAGCATGCTAATGTGCTAATGGCTTGCTCACCAGAGATATATGTTGTTTACATATCATGCCTGAGTTTTGGAGCTAATAACTACATCTGAGCTCCGGAACTATTGATCTAATGACAACATATATGACAATTGCCTCTTATATGAAAAACGGCTGGAATATAGGTTATTGTGATAGTGGAATGGGGTCTTGATAAGTTGGTGCTGATCCTGATGATATTAATATTGTAATTTACTTGGTTTGCTGGATAGATGCAATATAATTCAAGATAAATATACTCACTATACTCAACTATACTGAGTTGACAACTCAGAGCACTGGGAAGATTAGCCA
This sequence comes from Engystomops pustulosus, assembly GCA_019512145.1. Taxonomy (NCBI): domain Eukaryota; kingdom Metazoa; phylum Chordata; class Amphibia; order Anura; family Leptodactylidae; genus Engystomops; species Engystomops pustulosus. The sequence continues at coordinate 142,807,464 of CM033642.1, read as the reverse complement.
GGGATGCACAGTAAGGTCCCCACGACAATGTGATGCCACTTTCTCCCTCCTCCAGGTAGATGCAGCACTGCAGGGAGGAATAAGACTGCGGGGAGGAACAAGACTAGGAAGCTGTATGGAGGTGTATGGATCAAGGGGAGGAGTTTGGCATAAAGGATACTCAGCTACAGTATGTGGCGCCATTGCTGTTACTGCTGTAATATCACTAATACTACTGCTCGCTTTATTAGTCTAGGTCCCTTATGAGCCTGATATAACTGGCGAAATGCGTCAGACAGACTAGAGAATGCAATTAGAAATTCTTTGACTTTGGAAACTGAATTATGTAATTTTACTTTAGACTTGAGACTATTGTTTCAATTAATAATACACTATACTTCATGTCAATTTGAATCATTATATACGAGAAACACAAGAAACATATACAGAAAAAAGAAAATAATGCAAAAGAAAATAATGCAATAACAGTTATTTATATGTGAGTTCTACAGCATTAATAGAGTGAATAATTTCATCTAGAATTTATTAACCCCTTAACGACATGTCACAAAGTAGTACATCACATGTCGGTTGCAATGTGCAATTTTTCTTGCTTTTTTTATGGTGTTCACCATGCAGGTCAAATAATGACTGTGTTTTATTATACAGATGGTTACGGATGGAGCAATACCAAATATGTGGGGGGCGGGGGTTGTATCTCTTTATTAAGTGTTTGTATGGGAATATGTTATTTTAGGGTGCTCAAATTTTATTTATTTTTAATGTTTTAAACTTCTTTTTTATCTTATTTTTTACTTTATACAAATTAGTACTTAAACCAGTGATGCTCTGATTGGTGGTTTAAGTCCTGGACACTGCACTACAATACATTAGTAGTGCAGTGTAGTGTAAATTGTCTGGCATGCATGCATAGACAGTTTATAGTAAGATCCAGAAGGGGTCTTGCATCCGCCACTTATGGTGCCGTCTTGGTTCTTGAGTCAGAGCCAGAAGCTGGACTGTGCGGGACAGTGCGGGAAGTAACTTTTCGCAAGGAAGTACTATTACGTAAAGGGTTAATAGCATAGATCCCTGACCTAATAAGAGTAATCTCAAAGCCTCCCCTAAATTTATTACATTATGTACAAAGCCCTTACCTAAATGTAAAAAATAAAAAAACCAGCACAATCTCCTTAACCCCTTAATGCTTTGCACCATACCTGTATGGTGCAGAGGTGCGGGGGTGTATGAAGAGGGCTCACGGGCTTAGCCCTATTTGTACACAGGTGGGGATTGTTGCATATTGGAGCAAACCCCCACTGCTAATAACCGCGGTCGGTGCTTGCACCGATCATGGCTACTAACCCATCCGATGCCGCCGGCAATGCTGCCGGCAGCATTTAACAGTCGGCTGTGCGTGGGCGCTGCCATCTTGCATAGGATCGTTGCTCCCCGACCATCATAGGGGGGCGGCGATTGGTTGCCTTGACAGCCTCAGGTCTTCGTTAGACCCAAGGCTGTCTGGTTTCTGAAGATACTGTGCAAAAATGCCATATACTGCAATACAGTAGTATTTCATTATATATGGTAGGAACAATCAGACCATATAGGGTTACAGTACCCTTGAGGGTCTAAAAAGTAGTAAAAAAAGTTGAAAAAAAGTTTCAAAAATTAATTAATAAAGGAAAAAACCTAAAAGTTCCAATCAATCCCCTTTCCCTAGAACTGATATAAAATGCAATAAGCAGTAAAAATCACAGACACAATAAGTATTGCCGATCTATCAAAATATAAAAACTGTGGTGCCGGCGGTGAGCCACATAACGGAGAATAGTGCCCAAATGTCCAAAACCTTGACACCATTTTACATCACATAAAAATGGAATACAAAGTGAAAAAACGACACCTAAAACAGCACTGTACACCAAAGTATGAAAAAGTTATTAGTCAGAAGATGGCAATTTTTTTTTTTTTTGGCTTTTTTGTACATATTCGTTTAATTTTTGTAAATAAAACCTATATAAATTTGGTATCACCGTGATTGTACTGAACCAAAAAATAAAGCAGAGGTAATATTTGGAGTCCACAGCAAGTAAAAACTGAGCCCACAAGAACGTGACGCGAAACTGTTTTTTTTTTCCACAATCTTCCACATTTGGAATTTTTTCCAGCTTCCCAGTACATGATATAGCATAATAAATAATTTGACAGAGATGTCAAATTTTTTATGCACAAAATAAGCTCTCAAATTATGTCAAGTTATGGATTTTTGAAAGTAGAGAGCGAGAAATTAGAGAAAAAACCCTGCATCCTTAAGGGGTTTATAAATATATAATGTTATGTTATGTATACTTGTTTCTTCCCTTGCATAAACAAAATATCTTAAAAGCATATGTTCACCATAAAAACATAACTAAAAAAATTGATAGTGTATAGAAACAAAGTAAAAAAGATTACAAACCTCAAATAGAAATGGGTGGCAAAATAGTTTGGTGATATGTCATTTGAGACATTTAAAAACATTACCCCAATCTAAACTGTTGCTAAAAAATATGATGTCAAATTATTTGTCCAGATTCCTGGACCCGGAGCTGAGTGCATGATGTTCACAATTAACAACTTGTTTGTATGCAGACCACTGTAGATTGGTATTGGATCAATGGTTTTGCCTCTATAAATGTACATCAAAGTCTTTCATGGTACCAATAAATCTTCTTGCTTGAGCACATCAAGACTAGTCTTACACAGGATGGTTGTCACCCTATATTAGCTAGACGTGTTTCAATGCTACCAGCTCTTTCTTTAGCAGTCAGTACTACTTTATAGTAGTGTTATGAGTGAGTGTAGTTCTCGCTGGTCACCTGAAGTATTATACACAGCACCTGGTCCCTCCTCCCAAATGAATGATATCATACATATTGTTTATAGTGCCCCATTATTAAATGATATATTACGTATAATAAATATGTATATCTGTCAATCATTTGGACCATCTTCATACATTCATATTCTACATGGATATAGTAGTGACTGATCTAACAGACAATGCGTTTCTAGTAAAAAAAAAAAATGTATATGGATTTCCATGGAGCATGGCAAATTTGATTTGGACGGATCAAAATTAGAGGCATTTGGTGATGCATTTAGGATCCCTAGAAGTGCCCTTTACTTCCAAATATGGATAAAATGACTCACTCCCTGGTCTCCCACATTCTTCTCCAGGCTGCTTCCATATAATGATACCATTGCACAGTTTAAATCTTAGGGAAGCAAATTCACAGGATGCGTCACTTTGAAAGAGCACTTCCCCCCTACCACTGTATGTTCACTGCTGCTGAGATTACTGGAAGTGCAGGGGTGAGGGCGTGATTGAGACCTGCTGCTGCAGTGTAACAGAAGCCTTTGAAGCCAGAGCAGAAGGCTTCTGTAACACACTCCAATGCCCTTGAGGCTCATTAGCATAAGTTTAAAAGTTTATTTTAGAAGAACGGAGGCCATGGACAACAAATATAGAAAGATTAACACAGTCACAGTGCCTGGATCTTTGAGTAAGTACCACTGGTTTATAATGCATGAGTCACAACACTAAGGAAAGAGGATTTGGCACTGGGTCCCCGTTTATTGGTGCTGTCACAGGGCTCTTAAAGAAAGTACTGCATTACTCCCCTGATGGCGGCTCTGTGACCACTACTCCATACAGCTAGTTGGGCTTTGCACATCTGGTTGGTGTAAGCCACACTATAAGGTATTGTCCTGATAGACATCCAATACAGAATGTTGGATAAACCTTTTAAGTGAGTTGATAAAATTTGTGAGCACTAAGAAAGGATTGTTACAATCAATTTCAGTAGTCAGAATATGTTTGAAAGTGATCTAAGATGGAGTATTTAACATGACAAGGTGAAATGGTAGGAGAATATTTGAATGCCAGAGTCATGTTAGTGCTTACCTTTTTATTTTACCATCTATGTAGCATATCACACTGTTTACATAAAACAGATGTTGTTGGCTGCAGATGGAAACTTTTGATCCAAGTAATTCTTTCTTATGATTGCATATCACCAATAATTATATTTAATATTTCTCACCTTTATTCTTTGAAATTGCTTATAATGAGTAAATATGTATCACTATTGAGAACAATACAATAAATAATTATAACTTGATAATTTATGAAATTTATATTACTTTTCTTATCACTTTGGAACATGCAGTAGGGTTATTTCTACTCATAAAGCTACTGTATTGCTATATAATGCATCATGTTCAATTGTAAGTGCAAAGCATGTAATTCACTTAGCTTTCAACAGCAGCTCAGAGTCTTCTAATTTCATGCTGAATCTTTATGTTGTACTCCAAAGAATGAGAAGTGAAATAACTAGATATCTGGAAAGCATTTATTTGCTTTTCATGGAGCTAGTAGAGTAATAATGCATTAAATGTGTCATCCCTCTTGTGTGCCACATAAATATTAAAATATGTGAAAAACAATAGCAAGTTCTACTGCAACCCATAAACACACAAGGTAGTGGGAGGTTAGCCAATGTTTTCCTGGAAATAATTGACCTTTAATGCCTTAGAGCTGGCTACATAGTACAAATAATATTCCATGATGCAAGCCTTTTTATAGGTCATATAAATGATATAAAAATTATATCGTACCGCACTACAACTTATGTGTCATTTGCCCGCTGTTCTCTATGTGAGTCTAAACAGCGTTCTAGTGCTGGACTGCTGAGTGACACTATCACGCCCGTCTCTCTTCCATTTGGTTCTGGACCAGCAGGGGTCAATTGACTTGCATCTGTAGCATAGGTATGGACTGACTTTGTGGTTGTACCATATCACCAAAGATATGCAGAGGTAAGAAGGGAGGGCTGTTGGGGGACTAGAATTCTAGGGTTTACTGTTTTGTCTGTTGTCCCTGAGTCCAGTGTCCCAATACATTATGTTTATAACAATGTAGAGAATAGTTAATTATTCATAGCTCATAGCTCTTGAATCTGTCATTGTTAACCTTCATCTAGTAAAATGCTTTCCTCTGCTCCCTTAATAGACAATTTATCATGGCACACATGAAAACAATTGGCATATATAAAATAGATTTTCTTATTTAAGTTTTTAGTCGATCAAAAATATTAGGAACTGCAGACTAGCTAAAAATAATTTTGGTCTGTTTCATATGAAACGCGGTGCACACCTATTTATACTTCACATGTCTCCAATGAGAGAGAGTTGGGAATCTGTGTAAAAAGAAAGGGTGAGAGTGACCCGGGCCTTAAAATTCTCAATCTGCTAGTCAAAACCAAAGTTTTAGGAATGATCTTCAGGCGTAGCTCAGCCCTCTACAGTACTTCTGAAAAAGGTTGTATAGGTTTCTATTACAGAACAATGGGAATCCAAGACTTTTAAAACAATACTAAGTCCCTTATACCCATGTCACAGATAGTTATATACCAATATCAGCTACAGCTTCATCTTCTAGCAGTACTAGAGGTCAAACTTTTAAAAATTCCAATCCACTCCCGCAGGAGCAAACCATAAAAGACAGGACTAATAAATAAAAAATAAAAATCTGTGAGGTGTGTATCATGTACCATACAGTATATTACTCTTCCCAAACTTCCACAAATAAAATATATCTTGTGATAAAGCCACATTTTGGGGGGATTTTCCATCACATATTCACTCAGATTCTGGAAAAGTTGCTTTTATAGTACATACTTCATCAGCAAAATCAAATCAGTTTTATTTGTCTTGTGGTCCATGAGAATGCAACGAGTTTTACAATAAATAGTTCAAACACAAGCTGATGCATCAGTGAATGAAAGCACATTTCCTTTTGGGATATCTCTAGCAGCTCCCACTTCTTGTAAGCCTTGTATTGCCTCTCGGCAAGAAAACACGTTCTGACGGCAAATCAATTCAGTATTGTGTTACAGAATTAACTAATGTTGCCCGGTTAACAAGCTGATCTTTGATTATTACTCATAAGTAGAGGTGCCGTGGGAGCAGAAATTAAGCTGCCCATAGAATTAACACAGTGTTTATCGAGCTCATCTTATCAATAAGCCAAATGTACCTAAATGTACTAGATGTGGTTTGTTATATTTGACATTTAAGAGAACCAGGAAAAATACATGTAAGAAAAATAGGGACGTCTTTTTGCTTTACAGTGCAAATGTTGAGATAAGTTCATTCCTTGACCCTTAATTTACAGTAATAAAATTGAAATAATTAATAAATGATCAAAATACATATAAAAATATGTTTTCTATTTTGTCTCCAATAACTGTTGATACAATGGGGCATATTTATCAGGACCTCTTCGCCACTGGTGGCCCTGAAATAATTGCAAATGCTAGCTTATTGCTAGCTTTTGCGATTATTTGCCCCGATCCGCCACCTTACTGTCCCCGTGCCTGCGCACACGCTGCTGCCGCTGACTTTTCAAATGTGAAAAGTCGCGGGCTGCGTTTTTTTCTACGCCAAGCCCTGCCTGGCCTAGGATAAACGCTGTGCCGCCGGCTGGCCCGATACATCAGCGGCGGGGCACGAGTGCCAGTGTATGATAAATATGCCCCAATGTATCTAAATAGTTTAATACCACAAACAACATGCACAGGATTTGTTAGCAGTCTGTAACCTAGGAGCACATTGTTCATAGACTTTTTCTAAGTGTGCCAGTGTATTACGGGGCCCCTACCCCCTGGTACTCAACACATTTATCAGGAGGCTCTGGGGCTGTTTTACACCAGATCTAACTTAGTGTAGAATAGTGCCATTGCCAGGAGCATGCTGTAGGCACTGCGCAAGCATGTGGCAGCAAAACCCTACACCAGACCACAACCTGGTGGGGCACCTTCCACTCCACGCCCAACTGGTTTAGAAGGCAAAGCATCACAATTCCTGGCCTCTGCAGTGGGAATTGCAAGTAAATCACAGCTTGTATGCCTGTTTTCATATATACAAGCTGTGATAAATGTGCCCCATAGATCTAAACCTCTAATGCCAGGCATTAAACAGTTTATTCACAAATCACCTGAAGGAGCAATTGCTACATCTGTGCTAGCATAGTCTTGTGTCCACAGAATGCAGCTTAGAAGTTGTTGATTTTTCTCTGTGTTTCTCTGTGTCTAAACTGTGGCTTAGTTTGCTGCTGTGTTGGGATGGAGTTAACCACACGCAAATCCTCTGTGGCTCAGTCCTGTCAATCAACAGCTGCTGAGGGCAGAGTCCAGGAATTTCTATATATATTTGCCCAGTTCCAGAAAACCTTGCCGATTTTACTATTCTCCTGATACCTTTCCCTATTTTTGCTTGCTATTGCTTTGTTATACTGTGTATATGACCTCTGCTTTGTTATTTGACCATTATCTTGTTATTTAATTCTGTGCTTCACCAGCATGTTGGACTTGACACGGCTCTGTCGACTTCACTTGTCTGTCTGTTATCTGTTGTCTGTCCCTCTGTGTTTGGTGTGTTTCCTGTGCACTCAGTCAGTGTAGAGATTGTCCATCAGAAGTCCCTTTTTTTTTTGCTTCTAAGGAAGAATTAATAGACAGAAAAAAGCATAGCCACACTCTGGATATACAAAGAAGCTAATCTGCATAACCCTAACCTTTTTTATTTTGTGGTAATCATTATTTTTTATTAAATGTATAAATGTAATAAGAAAAAAGCAAAATAGCACAGAAACATCACTCCTACCCCCTCTCTGAGCCAAGGCATAGACAAAAGAAAATAAAACTCTTCTTTACTTACATTGAGCAAGAGAGTAAAGCTTTTTATGATGCTTGATGACTTCCAATGGGAACTACAAGAAGAAAATTGAGCCAAGAATCATTTGAAAGATTAGGATGTAGTATTCAGGTTTTAAGGTAACCCCACAATGTAATCTCTAACTCTATACAGAGCTTTATATTGTGGAAAAACATAGAAGTAGCAGACAAATGTTTTTAAAATAGTTTGTATTATTTAATTTCTCATGTTAAGCAGTGCTTTTTAGTTCACATTAAACATTTCTGTTCATATTTATGTTACCATAATTTATGGTTACCATAATTGTAAAACATTGTACAATTGAGGTGCAATCTTCATAGATAGTGATGAGAGGACCTGTGAAAATTAGAATTTTAAACATGTTTGGGTCTGGGTCCTATCATCAGCAATCGGTGCTGGCACTGATCGTGGAAGCTTACTGTTTACATGCTGTTGCCAGAGTAGACAGCTGGTAACTTTGCCAGCATCATCTAACCCTTTACCGACATGTGAAATAATAGTACATCACATGCCGGGTGCGGGTGCATGGAGAGGGCTCACAGGCTGTGCCCTCTCCATAGTCGGTTAGTCTTTGCTGCATATTGCAGCAAAGGCTTACCGGTAACACTGGCAAGCTCAAAAAGATGGCGGTGCATGGGCGCCGCCATTTTGCTGAGGTTCGTCGCTCCCCATTACATCATCAGGGAGTGGCGATCCGTCGCCATGACAGCCACTGCCAGCGGCTTAAAAAAAATTGCGGTGCAGCGCCATCTTGGTGAGGATTGTCGCTACCCATGACATCATCCCAGTCGCCATGACACGAAGACACGAGGCTGGCTTGTTTTGAACCTTTCATTACAATGTGCGATCAGCAGATTCTAATGAATGAGGAGGAAAATCCCCATATACTGACATACTGTAGTATGGCAGTATATAATAGGATTGATCAGACAACCTAGGGTTAAAGTACCCTAGGGAGTCTGAAAAATAGTAAAAATAAAAAACTTTAAAAAAAATATTAAAAAAGCAAAAAAAAATTCAAATTACCCCCCTTTAGAACTAATATAAATATAAATAAACAGTAATAATCATAAACACATTAGGTATCACCGCGTCTGAAAATTACCAACTTATCAAAATATAATAATGGTTTTTCGCTCTGTTTAACCTTGTAACGGAAAATAGCGTCAAAAGTCGAAAATGGCACTTTTGTGCCAGTTTAAAAAAAATATAAAATATTATATGAAAAGTGATCCAAAGGTCATACAGTCCTAAACATGGTATCATTGAAAACATCATCAAAAGTCACAAAACATACCACAACCAACAGCTCCATACACCAAAGTATAAAAAAGTACAGGAAATTTTATTTTTTGTAAATGTATGAAAACATTATAAAACCTATACAAATTTGGTATCCCATGTTTGGGTTCTATCATCAGCAATCGGAGCTTACTGTTTACATGCTGTTGCCAGAGTAGGCAGCAGGATTTATGTCACTGCAGCTGCACAGGAATTAACCTGCTGGCAGTACAGAGTTCTGACATTTTGGGAGGTCATTGCTCACGATGACATGATCGGGGAGAGTAAAATCCTGCTAGGCAGGCAGGTTAGTGCCAGAGGGTGCACCCACAGCAATTTAAATGCTGCTGGTAACTTTGCCAGCATCATCTAACCCTTTACAGACATGTGAAATAATATTACATCACATGCCGGGTGCGGGTGCATGGAGAGGGCTCACAGGCGGTGCCCTCTCCATAGTCAGTTAGTCTTTGCTGCATATTGCAGCAAAGGCTTACCGGTAACACCGGCGTTCTCAAAAAGATGGCGGTGCATGGTCGCCGCCATTTTGCTGAGGTTCGTCGCTCCCCATCACATCATCAGGGAGTGGCGATCCGTCGCCATGACAGCCACTGCCAGCAGCTTAAAAAAAATTGCGGTGCATGTGCAGCGCCATCTTGGTGAGGATTGTCACTACCCATGACATCATCCCAGTCGCCATGGCAGCCTTGGGTCTTCCAAAGACGCGAGGCTGTCTTGTTTTAAACCTTTCATTACAATGTGCGACCAGCACATTCTAATGAATGAGGAGGAAAATCCCCATATACTGACATACTGTAGCAAATGAGGAGAATTGGGATCGTGTTAAAAAGAAAGGGGTGAAGAGGACCGGGCCTTAAGAATCTCAATCTGCAGTCAAAACCAAAGTTTTGGAATGATCTTTCAGGCCTAGCTCAGCCCTCACAGTATTCTGAAAAAGGTTGTAGAGGTTCTATACAGAACAAGGGATCCCAACCTTTTAAAAACAAACTAATGTCCCTATACCCACTGTCACAGATAGTTATATACAAATATAGCTACAGCTCATCTTTAGCAGTACTAGAGGTCAAACTTTTAAAAAATTACAAATCCACTCCCGCAGGAGCAAACAATTTTAAAAGACAGGACTCATAAATAAAAAATTAACAAATCTGTGAGGGGGTATCATGTTACCATACAGTATATTACTCTTCCCAAAATTCCACAATTAAAATAGATCTTGTGATAAAGCCACATTTTGGGGGGATTTCCATCCACCCATTCACTCAGCTCTGGAAAAAGTTGCGTTTATAGTACATACTTATCAGCAAAAATCAAATCAGTTTTATTTGTATTGGTCCATGAGAATGCAAACGAGTTTTACAATAAAATAGTTCAAACACCAAGCTGAGACCGTGAATGAAAGCACATTCCTTTTGGGATATCTCTAGCAGCTCCACTTCTGGTAAGCCTGTATTGCCTCTCGGCAAGAAAAAACACGTTCTGACGCAAATCAATTCAGTATTGGGTTACAGGAATTAATATGTTGCCGGTTAACAAGCTGATCTTTGATTCCTTACTCATTAAGTAGAGGTTGCCGTGGCGAGCAGGAAAATTAAGCTTGCCCATATAATTAACACAGGTTTATCGAGCTCATTCTTACAATAAGCAAAATGTACCAAAATATAGATGTGGTTTGGATATTTGACATAAAGAGAAACCAGAAAAATTACATGAGTAAGAAAAATAGGGACGTCTTTAATGGTTTTGCTTTACAGTGCCAAAAGTTGGAGATAAAGTTTCAATCCCTGACCTAATTTACAGTAATAAAATGAAATAATTATAAATGATCAAAATAATATAAAAAATATGTTTTTATTTGTCTACAAAAAAAATGTGGATACAATGAGGGCCTATTTATCAGTGACCTCTTCGCCACTGGTGGCCCTGAAATAATTGCAAATGCTAGCTTATGCTAGCTTTTGCGATTATTTGCCCCGATCCGCCACCTTCACACCAGGGGGGGCGTTGAAGGGCAGTTGAAGGGGAGGGGGGTCGGCCGGCGGGAGTGGGCCGCGGCCCCCGTCAAATGTGAAAAGTCGCCGGCTGCGTTTTTTTTCTACACCAAGCCCTGGCGTAGGATAAACGCTGTGCCGCGGCTGCCCCGATAATTTTTTCTTTTTTCAGCGGCGGGGCACGAGCACCAGGCATGATAAATATGCCCCAAGTATCTAAATAGTTATACCCACAACAACATTGCACAGGATTTGTAGCAGGCTTTAAAATGGAGACACATAGGAGCACATGTTCATAGACTTTTCTAAGTGTGCCAGTGTTTTGTATTAAGGGGGCCCCTACCCTCCTGGTATCAACACATCTATCAGGAGGCTCTGGGCTGTTTTACTCCAGTATTCTACTTATGTGAATAGTGCCATGCCAGGAAGCATCGTAGCACGCGAAGCTGTGGCACGCAAAACCCTACACAGCCCCAACTATGGTGGGGCATCCCTTCCACCGCGCCCAACTGGTTTAGAAGGTCAAAGATCCAATTCCTGGCTCTGCATGGGATTGGAACTAATCACACAGCTTGGGGTTTTTATTATAACAAGCTGCTGATAAGGTGCCCCTAGATCTAAACACCTCTAATGCGCAGGCATCTACAGTTATCACAAATCACCTGACGGAGCAATTGCTACATCTGTGTCTAGCATAGTCTTCGTCCACAGCAATGCAGCTTAGAATTGGTTGATTTTTGCTCTGTGTTTAGACTGGGTCATTACACTGTGGATAGTTTGCTGCTGATTGGGATGAGTAACCACAACGCAAAATCTCTGTGGCTCAGTCCTGTCAATCAACCGATTGCTGGGTGGCAAGTCAGAAATTTTCTATATATATTGGCCCAGTTTCCAGAAAAAACCTTGGCCGATTTTACTATTCTGCTGTACCTTTCCCTATCTGTTCTGCTTGACTATTTTGCTTTGCTATACTGTGTATATGACTCTCTGCTTTGTTATTTGACCATTATCTTGTTATTGTAATTCTGGGCTTCACACCAGCATGTTGTGGACTACCGTGCGATTGTCGACTTCACTTGTCTGTCTGTATCTGTTGTCTGTCCCTCTGTTTTGGTGGTGTTTCCTGTTGCACTCAGTCGAGTGTAGAGATTGTGTCCATCAGAAGTCCCTTTTTGGTTTGCTTCTAAGGAGAATTAAAGACAGAAGAAAAAAATAGCATAGCCACCTCGGATAACAAAGGAAGCTAATCTATGCATAACCTAAACCTTTTTATTTGCGGGAATCATTTTATTTATTTTTTATAAATGTTATAAATGTAATCAAAAAAGCAAAAAATAGCAAAGAACTCACTCCTCCCCCTCTCTGAGCCCAAGGCATAGACAAAAGAAAAATAAACTTTCTTTACTTACATCTGAAGCAGAAGAGAGTAAAGCTTTTATGATGCTTGATGACTTCCCAATGGAACTACAATAAGAAAATTGAGCCAAGAATCATTTGAAGATTGCGATGTAGTATTCAGTTTTTTTAAGGTAACCCCACAATGTATCTCTACACTCTATTTACAGAGCTCTTTATTATTGTGGAAAAATAACATACGAAGTAGCAGACAAATGTTGTTAAAATAGTTGTATATTAATTTCTATGTTCAGAAGTGCTTTAGTTCACATTAAAATTTCTGTTCATATTTATGTTACCATAATTTAGGTTACTATATTGTAAAACATGTACAATGAGGTGAATCTTCATAGATAGTGATGAGAGGGCCTGTGAAAATTAGAATTTAAACATGTTGGGTTCATCATCAGCAATGGAGTTACTGTTTAAATGCTGTTGCCAGAGTAGAGCACAGATTTATGTACTGCAGTGGCACAGGAATTAACCTGCTGGCAGTACAGAGTCTGACATTTTGGACGGTCATTGCTCACGAGACATGATGGCGGGGAGTAAAATCCTGCTAGGCAGGCAGGTTAGTGCCAGAGGGTGCACCACAGCAATTTAAATGCTGCTGGTAACTTTGCAGCATATATCAACCCTTTACAGACATGTGAAATTATTACATCACATGCCGGGTGCGGGGCATGGAGAGGGCTCACAGGCGGTGCCCTCTCCATAGTCGTTAGTTCTTTGCTGCATATTGCGCAAAGGCTTACCGGTAACACGGCGTTCTAAAAAGATGGCGGGCTAGGTCGCCAGCCATTTTGCTGAGGTTGTCGCTCCCCATCACATCATCAGGGAGTGGCGATCCGTTCGCATGACAGCCAATGCCAGCAGTTAAAAAAAATTGCGGGCTATGTTGCAGAGCCATCTTGGGTGGATTGTCACTACCATGGACATCATCCCAGTCGCCATGGCAGCCTTGGGTCCTCCAAAGACGCGAGGTGTCTGTTTTTAAACCTTCATTACAATGTGCGACCAGCAAATTCTAATGATGAGGAGGAAACTCCCAATTACTGACATACTGTAGTATGGCAGTATATAATAGGTTGATCAGACAACCGAGGTTAAAGTACCCTAGGGAGTCTGAAAAAAGTAGTTAAAAATAAAAAACTTTAAAAAAAATCTTAAAAAAGCAAAAAAAATTCAAATTACCCCCCTTTAGAAACTAATATAATAAATACACAGTAATAATCTAAACACATTAGGTACACGCGTCTGAAAAGTTACCAAACTTTCATCAAATACTAATAATGGTGTTTTCGCTTGTTTAACCTTGTACACGGAAAATCGCGTCAAAAGTCGAAAATGGCCACTTTGTGCAGTTTAAAAAAAATATAAAATTATATGAAAAGTGATCCAAAGGTTACTAACAGTATAAACATGGTATCATTGAAAACTCATCAAAAGTCCAAAAACATACAACAACCAACAGCTCCATACACCAAAGTTAAAAAAGTACAGGAAATTTATTTTTGTAAATGTATGAAAACATTATAAAACCTATACAAATTTGGTATCCCCTTAACCCCTAGGCGCACCAGGACGTTAGTACGTCCCGGGGCTAGATGCTTAGCGACGGGGACGTTCATAACGTCCGCTTCTGGCACGGCTCACGAACGGAGCCGGTACCAGAAGCCGGCTGTAGCTGTCTAGTACAGCTGACAGCCTGCGGCTAACACCCCCGATCGGAGCGGCTCCGACGCGGGTGTTACCCCTTACACGCGCCGGTCAAACAAAGACGCGGCGTGTAAGGTTGTTTGCGCTGTGGATCGGATCCCCCGTGCACCGTTACCGGGGGATCGATCCACTTCGGGCAGCTCGAGAGGGCATGTGCCCCGTGAGCTGCCCGTGTATCTCCATGAGCCAGACCCTTCGGGTCTGGCTGAAACTGTCTGAGCATGCGCAAGCTTGGCTAGACAGTTTTCACGCCTAATAAAATACTAGTTGTGAGCAGTGTATTGAACTTAAACCAGTGCTCAGAGCAGCACTGGTTTAAGTTAAAGTATGTATAAGTAAAAAATAGCAAAAACACTTAACACTACACATTATAATAAAAAAAATAAATACATAAAAATAAAGCCCCTAAAATGTCACTTTCCCATAAAAAACAACTTAATAAGTATAAAAAACACAAAAAACACAAAAAACCCCGCCATATTTGGTATTGCCGCGTCCGTAACAATCGTATAATAAAACAGAATCGTTACTGGACCCGCACGGTACACGCCCGTAGAAAAAAAAACGCAAAAACTTTCCGAAAAAGATAATTTTAATTATACCCTATCAAAAATGCTCTTAAAAAGTAATTAAAAAATGTTATGCACTCAAAATAAGCCCACTTAAAAAGAACAACTCTTCTGCTAAAAAAAATAAGCCCTACCAGATTTGTCAGTCGAAATAAAAGTATGCATATGAAAGATGTGATGCTAAAATGAACAGATTTTCTCCAATTGGTTTTTATCAGTATCACAATTGAATAAAATAAATAAAAAACCCACATATTTGGTATCCCTGCACGTAACAATCTGCATAATAAAACAGAATCGTTATTAGATCCGCAAGTGAACCCCGAAAAAACAAAAACAAAAAAAGCTCCAGAAAAAAGATCATTTTCAATTAATACCCTAAAAATGCTCTAAAAAAGGGATTTAAAAAATGTTATGCACTCTAAATAAGCCACAAAAAGAACATCCTTCTCGCAAAAAAATAAGCCCTTAAACAGATTTGTGAGGCGAAAAATAAAAAAGTTTAGCATATGAAAGTGACGGTGATGCTAAAATTAACAACATTTTTGCAAATTACTTTTATGCAGTTAAAAAATGGGAAAAAATAAAAATCTATATAAATGAGGTCTTTTTGTACGTGGCGACCCATAGAATAAAAATAATAACTATTTTTATGTATGGTAAACGGCAAAAAAACCCCCATAAAAATCTTCCCTGAAAATGATGATTTTCATTTCCTCCACCAACAAGAGTTATAAAATCTCACCATGCCTATAGATTCCCCCAATTACGTACCAGAAAAGTGCATCTCATGTGGCAAAAGAAATAAGCCCCTTAGGTCCACATTAAAAAAAAGAAAAAAATTATAGCCTGTACAATGTGACATAGCAAATCTGCTCTGGATGGCGCCTCCTTCCTTCTAAGCGGCCATGCGCCCATACAGCAGTGTCACCACCACATATGAGTATCCGTGTACTCGCGGAGAAGAAATTGGGTAACAAAACTTTGTGGAGCCTTTATTCATTTAATCCATGTAACATGTTTAATTTTCCACCCAAAATGGTGTGTATTGTGAAAAATATTACAATGTGCAGAAGCACTCCATTTTGTTTAACCCCTATAAAAACGTAAAGCTTAACAAACTTCCTAAAAGTGGTTTTTCATACTGAGTGGTTGTAGTTTCCACAATGGGGTTAATTTACAAGTCTCCTATTGTTAGGCCTCTCAGTGTCAATTAGAAGTTAGAGGTCCATCTAAATGCGGGTTTGGTGATTTTACAAAAATGGGAAAAATGATACTAAATTCTGAGCCTATATAACATTCTAGTAAAATATGTGGAATCTAAAAAACCATGCTAACATTAAGCAGACTTTGGGAAATGTAAGTTATGAATTTATTTGGGAGCTATGACTATCGCCATCAAAAGTAGAGAATTTAGTAACGTTGAAAATAAATAATTTTCCATTTTTTCCAAAATTTTGTTTTTTTTCAGTACTAAACACAAAGATATCATCCAAATTTTTAAACTAATTTGAAGTCAATGTGTCACGAGGGAAAACAATCTAAAATACTCCCCCGGATATCTCCATAGCTTCTCCAAAGCTAAACCACCTTATAGTGACACAGTCAGATTCGAAGAATGGGGGCTGATCCTTAAGGCCAAAATAGGCTGTTCCCCTAGGGGTTATCGTACCGACCAAAGAATAAAGTAGACATGTCATTTGGGGTGTACAGTGAAATCTGTGAAATCCAAGCCCACAAGAAAATGGCGCAAATGCATTTTTTTTACCAATTTCACTGCTTTTGGATTTTTTTTCCGCTTCCCAGTACACGGCATGGAATATTAAATTTAACCTTTTTGAATTGCAATTTGTTATGCAGAAAACAAGCCATCACACAGCTCGGTTCATGTAAAAATAAAAAAAAGTTATAGATTTTTGAAGGTGGGGAGTGAAAAATGAAAATGTAAAAACGTAAAAGAGTTAATGCATAAAATAAAATCCAAATAAGAAAACTTTATCTTGAGGTTCCATAACACAATTTTCTATTGTTTTTTATTATTTCTATTCTGGGCCCTTTGGTTGATACATCAAATTTTCATATTTCACATTTCAGATTCCCATAATTCTTAATGAATACTGTTTGCTGTTCCATCTCCAGGTATGTCAATATTGTATCTTAGCTACAGGATGTTTGGTAAGGTCAGCTAATTGTTTATTGGTTCTCCTTAACGTACAGTTAAGGATTTTACAATAATTCTATGACTAGTGTCATTACTGGTAAATGTATCAAAGACTAACAGGCTTTAAACCTAATATCTGCCAAGTTGCCACAACTAAAGCTTCTATAGTACTTTAATGGAAGCTCAAATTAAAGACAGTATGCCACAGAGCAGGCGGAGATTAATAAATTGATATAAAGTATTATAGTAAAGATTTTGAATAATTTATCATTTATATCTCTGCTCTTTGAAGGAGGCAGTCCTATCAATGACTAACTGCTATTAATTAATGCACAGTTTGTCGATGCTTTTTGTCACTAATAGAAACAACTCCTTGATCTCTCAATGTACTAATACGATAGATTATATATATAATATATACTTTTATCCCCATGTGTAGCAACGTTTCAGATCCTCACACACTGGAGCCTTTATGTATTCATGATATTATAAAGGCTACACCAGCCCATATCCCGATGGATACATCAAGAGGCGTAGGCCTCTTGGTGTATCTATCGGGCGGCATAGATGTCAGGCAAAACTATGCCAAGTCCCACCTGGCGTAGTTTTATACGTAAAACCTGCAAACAAAAGTTTGCAGGATCTTAAAAAGTATGCACTGGAATGGGGCAAGAATGTCCTTTGTCTTCCCACTCCACAGGTACACAAAATATAAGTCTTTTGTTGATACCAGAGAATGATGCATATTGGAAAAAGTTTGTTTTTCAAAACTTTACATGCAGTTTTACCACTAAATTACACCATATTTCATCTTTTTATTGCAGATTGCTACAATTGCAACAGCTGTATGTCTAGCGTCAATATTATAATACATACTGACCATGTTTAAAATAGCTTGATAGTGCTGAGACAAATTGGATTTACTGTAATAGTAACATAGTCGAGAAATAAAGAGAATGGCTTTACATGTTCAGTGAGTTGTAATAAGCATACAGTAGAGGACCTTTCCATTTATGTTATTATTAAACCTTTCAGCTACCTTTTTATATAGCAACCAGAATGTGCATTAGATAAAAATGAAAGCTGTTCCCCAAGTGTTTGTCTCTTGCAATACCTGGTGCAGATGTCCTTTAAAGAGGGTAGTGGAACAACCATAAGGGGCTCTCTACCTAGAGACACAAAAGCTGGACTGTGTGGGATTGGCAAATAAAAATAAAGTTGAGCAATTTTCTTGTGGGCTCTCTTTTTATTGCTGATTGTTCACTATATGATCCAGATTACACACCCTCTTTTATCTTTTGGTTCATTATGGTGACAACAAATTCATGTAGTTTAGTTATTTCTTAATACACTCATATTGACATTGATATTATTTTGACAACATTAAAATCTTTTCACGTTTATCACTTTTTTGTGGGTGGCATAATGGCAAAAAGTCAGTTTGAACATTTGGACTTTTTTTTTTGCTATGCCCTTCACAGAATTGGATAATTGTTTTGATAGATTGTGCATTTTAAGATTGGGGTACTAAATCCTTTTTTTTAAACATTTTCAAATATTTTTTTATTTTTTAAATAATTTTAAACCCCTACCAAAACAAATGTTTTTTCTAAATTGATGACTGCAAATATATGTTACCCCTTCAGAATAATAGTGTATAGAGTGCACCCATGTAAACAAGCTCTATTTAAATGTATTGTATGTATAGTGCCCCAAATTATATCATATCTAATGTGCCACAATTTTCTAAATAATATTTACAGCGCTCCCTCAAAATTTATTTTGATATTTAATGTCAAACTAAACCCCACAAACTAAAATATATACTGTACACCCCTGAATGAATTATTATAAATACATATTATCATGGTAGATATGGTTGAAAAAAGACACATGTCTATCAAGTATAACCTACAATCCTACACTATTAATCTACCAGAAGGCAAAATAAATCCTTTAAGATCAGAGACACACAAACGTCCCTGGTTATGGAATTCCAGACCATGCACTAGCTGAATCTCATAAACCAAACACTGTGCAGGCCATAATAGTTACATGTGATGTAACAATAGATCAGAATTCTAATTAGGATTCCAATTGTGAACTTCTGTTAGACTGGAAAATCTTTCCTGAACGTAAATATGTAATTCAGAAGTAAGTCCCTGAAAAAATGTTACATTAAATAAATTATTTGTTCACATTATCTATGCTATTTTTGCTCTCATGAAATACATCAAGTAGCAGAGAGTTTCACAGTCTCTCTTTTTCTAGCAGTGAAGAATCCATATCTATGGTGAAGGTAGAACTTCCCCTCCTCTAGGCCTAAGTAAAAAAAACAATCTTTGGAGAGATCCCTGTATTGGCCATTTAGATATTTGTATATTGTAATGAGGTCCCCCCTAAGGTGGCTCTTTTCTAAACTGAATAACCCCAAGTATGATAAATGTTATTATTATTTATTTATAGAGCACCATTAATTCCATGGACCTATACATTAAATAAGGGGTTCACATACTTTACATTAAGACAAGAACAAATGCAAGTGATCTAGAACAAGTGGGAAGAGGACCCTTATACAAGAGCAAAAGTATATCCTTATCATTAGAATCTATTCCACTATTGGTGCATTCTATAATTTTATTCGCTTTGGTAGCAACTGCATGGCACTTCTCTATAAGGGTGCTTTCACATGGGCATTTTTTTCACATCAGTGATTTTACACTGAGCCCATTTTGACCTGTAGATACATACAAATTGGTTTTCTCTTCCTGGCTTGAGTGATTTGTCACTGATGCCTTACTGACCCATTCTTTTCACTTACTACACTTACTTACTACACTTACTTGATTTTTTTAATGAAAGCTGAATCCAGGCCTCAATAATAAATGTGTGGCTTACCAAAGTATGCTGCTGGCTGGATCCAAGGATGACTCGTTTCTAAGGGACAATATGGCTTCATTCAAAGGAATGTATCTTCACACTGTTACACTTTTTTAATAACATGTGAATAAAGATAATTATCTATATTTGGCAGATGAATTCACGTGAATGTCCACGTGAGAATACCCTTTTAAGTTTCTGAATCTTAAGCCACAGTAAAAACACTGTAGACTATAGCCAAATGAATACTCTCGTTTCTCCCGTATTCATTTTGCTTTGTAACGGTTTGGTTGCCAAATGAGCTGTTCATGCAACTGCAACTTAGTCCTCTGTCCCCCAAATTCACCATAATATATACAGTATCCAAACCATTATATACAGTATATAAAGACACACACATTAATATTTTCCCCCAGAGCAAAACTCTTCACTGAACTTCCATAGTAGTGCCATGTCATTAAAAAGGGGTAAAACAATCAGAAAATCAAAACATATTATCAAAAAATTACAATCGCCATTCTTAAACAGTTTTTTTGGTTATGTATACAACATTTGATCAGAAATCATCCCTTAAATTACTGGAACACAACAGGGAGGGTATTTTGCATTGTTATAAAAGAGTACCTTGTACATGTTAAAATGATCAAAAACTGCTTCCATCCCTTGTCCTCCCCCACTATATTTAATGTAGCAAGATTCCAATATGTTGTTAGGGTTCACTGATAGGAGCATAGTGCCCCTTTACCTGTGCAGTGATCCATCTAACTAGCACTGCTAAGACTAAAATGCAGCTCGAGCAGTGGTTTCGAATGAGAATGCCTACTCCTACAAGGGTCATTTAGAAAGCAGCTGAGAATACTCTGATGTTCTATCAAGATTTCCCTCTGTGTTGCCTCAGGTGGTTGTGTAAATGGCCCATTCAATCCGAACATGAAGATTTAACCCATTTTTCTCTGTTTAAGCTGCAGTCATTATTTAGCAACACTGGAGTTGTAGCTAAGGTAATATAGAAATATGTGCCCTTAAATGCCTTCACAATACAAGACTAATATTTAATGTAAGGGGATTGTGAAACATTAATTTTATATAACTGAAAACTAAGTATATAAAATGTTAAGACTAGTTTGAGATTAGTTTTTAAATGCATATTTATCTTATACTGCACAAGAAGCTCAATGAATGCCCATAAATACAGTATCAAAGTGGGGTAGGTTGTGATCAACATAGAGATGGATAATTAAAAGCCTTATATGCCAAGTAAGTTTGGAGCCAGGCTAGCATCTGTGCTCCACAGTGGGCATAGAGCTTTCAAACATAAGCAACCATGGTTACAGAATCACTGCAGCTGTTTCTTCTTTAATCCTACATGCAATTTACCAATATCAAAGGTAAAGATATTTTAGATAAAACAAAGGGTAATTCAATTGTTTATTCACTTCAGAGTTTTGGTATATATCAGACTTTCCACATACATAGATATGTTTACACTGAAATGTTTTTTAAATGAACATGTAATGCAAGATCTTGGAATGGACAGGTGACACAGAAACAGTGGGCCCAGAAACTAAACACTGTTTGCAGCTATGTTGCCTTATTGCCTCGCCTACTATAAATGGAAAGGGACTATTTGAGACATTCCTAGGCCAAAGTGCAAATTGGATACAAAGACAAAACAGTATAGAGAGGAATAGTCACCAAAATTGGCTAAGAACCCAGAGTACAAAAGCACTACAAAATTACAAAGCAAAAGAATAGTGTGAAAACAGGAAAAGGGTCAAAGATATCAGAATACAAAGGCCAGTGTGAACAGTAGCTAGGTAAGTATACTTTAGGGCAGGCAAATAGCTTATATAAGAATCCATATTTCCATTCTGGAAGGTAATTCAATAGGGATTCTGTCAATCAGACCGGGTTAACTCTTAGAGAACCAGAACGGGATTTTCACGAGAAAGACACATGTGGTAAACTTCAATCAAGGATACAACATTGTACACATTAATAAAAGCAAAGAAAAACAAACTGACATATCACTGCATTCTCAGCCATATTTCACTAACTGCTTTATAGATTGTTATTGTGAACAGGTGGTTGTTTTATAAACACCTGCAAACAAGGGGTATAAAGAGACTTATACTAGTCATCTGGTTTATGGTTAGACTGTCTAGTAAGCCTCCGATAAGTTGGCACTGATATATTTTTTGGATGCTAATCGCTTCCTTACTGGGCCATTTTCCATGTTTGTGTTTTCATTTTTACTCCTCTCTTTCCACAACCCATGTCTTTTTTATTCTTCTGTTTAAAGAGACAATGGAGGGCAGTTTCTAGGGGTATCATCTTATATTTTGCAAGCTGTAGAAAATTCCAAATGTGGTAGAATTTCCATAAAAGACAGTTGAGCCATATTGCCATTTTCTTATGTGGTCCAAATAACACCTCAGCTTTATTGATTGGGTCAGTTCGGTCAAACCAAATTTATATAGTTTTAACTTTTAATAATAAAAAATTATTTTTCACAAAAAAATTCTTAGTTTTGCCATATACTGAGACCAATAACTTTTGCATACTTTGGTCTATGGAGCTGTGTAAAGTGTCATTTTCTGCAGGACATTTTAATTGATAACATTTGGGGGACTGTACAACCTTTTGATCACTTTATTTAAAATTTTAATGTGTTGCAAAATGGAAAAAAAGTTTTGATTTGGACATTCGGGTATGATTTTCCATTTTTATATTTTGATAGATCAAGCATTTTGGGATGCTGTGATACTAAACATGTTTATTACTTTACTTATTTATTTCTATGTGTCTTCTCGGGAAATGTTGTTAATTAGAATTTTTGAATATTTTTCTTATAACATATTATTTCTTTCGTTTTTACAATTATTTCATGCCCCTTAGGGTACTTTAACCGAAGAAGGCTTGATCACTCAAAAAATATACTGCAATACAACTATTGTAGTATTTTGTCAGACTGCACTATAGTATGCCTAATTACAGCTATGGAGGCTTTAACAGGATTCCATGTGTCATGGCAAACACTCTGATGACTTCACAGCGGGTGCTGATCTGCCATCCATGTGAAGCACTGTAAAGTGCCGCAGTTTGGTTCAACTGCAGCACTTAACAGGTTAACTCTCTGATAGTTCTTCATACTAGAGGATTTAAACAATGAACATAAGTTTATGTTACCCCTCCTTCAGGTTTAGCTACAGATGTAGATAATATGTTTGATATCTGCATGATGTAGCTTCTCCCTCTCTGCACTCCTTTCCCCTTCTACTCCCTGTTTCTTGCAAGCTAAGAGGCTTGTGGGAGGCATACATTAGGGGGCTATAACTTTGCATCAATGGCACCTAGAATACCAGGTTTAGTGTCATCTAACAAAAAAGCAGAATCTCTTCTTTTATATGATAATAGATGTCTGGGTCAGAGGTGGTGGACCATTTAACCATCGCGGATGATATGTAAGCTGACACCTAGGAGCAGAGTCTAAGTGGCACCCGATATTCACCAGAGCCTGCTGCAAAGTGGCTTCGACCTGCTGAGTCGTGGTCAGGTCAGAAACAGGAATTGAGATTACAACGGGAAATCACTGGGTTCAGCTTTCTCATAGGCAAGAGTATGATTTGTAAAGTGCTACGGAAATTTCTGCTGCTATATAAAGATTATTATTATTAATATTATTAATAGGCACAAAGATCCAGCAGGGGGCACAGGAAGAGACCAGCTATTATTTCGGCAGTGACCGGCCAGCGGGGATGCACGCGTTGGCGGGGATGCACGCGCCGCAGCACGAGGGTCGTGGTTAGAGCAATGGAATGTGAATTAGCTTGCGGCCAGGCTGCTCGGGCATACAGAAGCACGCAGGAGCACCTGCGACCTGGAACATGGGTTGCAAGAGCACCAGTGACAGGCCTTTGACCTCCCCCTCTTTTTGGCCTGAAGGAACCTTTTTGGCCTGAAGGAACCTCTTCAGAACACCATGGTCCAGGGCTGGGGCACAGGGCTTGGTTTTCAAGGGTGCTCCTGTGGGACATGGGTCACAGGAGCACCCTTGAAAACAGAGTTGTATTTCTAATTGACAGACAACCAAAGATATTAACTGTTAAAGAGACAGTCGAGGGGAGATCTGTATATATCCCAGACTCAAAATTCATTTTAACCATGAATATCTCATGTTATCTGGCAATTAGAAACACATTCCTAGTATAATATTGTACAGGTTCTCCTTTTTCAGATTACATTTAAACTGTGTTTCTAGGTGCCACCCTGTGAGGAGTATGAAATATGTCTTTAGAAGGGAAGCTGTTTATGCAACACATATCTGGGCCTGACCACCTAGGAAACCAAAGAAATAACAAAATTGTATTAAGAAATAAATATGCAAAATATATAGGGCATGTTAAAGCTAAATAATGTTGTTAAAGTTGGATATTAGCTTTGATGTAGTGCTTACAACAGCTAACCAAGAGTTTCAAATAATTCAGTCAGAATCAGTAAAACAATAATTGTAGCATATTGCCGTATCAGAGCTTTGGTTTGTAAGTACAATGTATATAATTCTTGGAGGATCTGCTGTGCTGTTACACTCTATGTACCAGTCAGTCTGAGTTTATATAAGAAATCTGTTCTCTGAGGTTCTGCTGAGTTCAACTTCTTTTCAGGTGACTTTTAGAATTTAACATTCAGCTTACTGCTTGGTTATAAATGTTTCATTTTGCTGATGCTTTCCTTTCAGGGACTATATCAATCCTCATTCAAATCAAAGCACTTCTGAACATGCTCCAGTGGAGTGGAATTTTTTGGAAAAATAAGGTGTTATTAACCTAGCAAAAGCCTTTAAAAGCAGGATAATGTGAGAAGAGGGGCTTAAGTACTATCCAAAGTAATCAGACAGCAACAATCCAATATTGTACTTCTTTATATTAATTTGAGTCCTTCATATTATCAATTTATCATTCCATGTGAGCACTGTTGCAATGATAATGTTCGCCTTACTACTACTACCAGCTTTGTGTGGCCATATTTAACATGCATTACAGTATACTCTAAAAACCGTAACTGTTTTGATACATGACAAGATCTTGCTAGCTTTAGAGGCAGCTGACTGACATTGCTTGCTGCTATTTAATTTATGATCCAAGGACATATGTTGCCTATGGATTATTATCCCCCATGTTCGTAACCTTACATTAATCCAAATTGAACCTCATTTGTCAAGTGGATGACCAAAAACTCAGTTTGTCCAAGTCCCACTGCAGCCTATGAACATCCTCCATGGAGTGTATTATACTACACAGCTTGGTGTCATCTGCAAAAATAGACACAGTGCTATTAATTCCTACATCTATATCATTAATAAATATATTAAATACTAGTGAGCCAAGCACAGATCCCTGGTGTACACCACTCATAACTGGTGACCATTCCGAGTAGGAATCATTGACCACAAATCTGTGGAAATGATCCTTCAGTCATTTTACAATCAAATTGCAAATGATTCCTGCTAAACCAATAGACCTTATTTTACCTATCAGTTGTCTATGAGGGACAGTGTCGTATTGTTATATGTTTTACATAAAAACTTGCCTTAAAATAAGGCTAGGGTTAACACATTTTGTTTAATTATTCTGGTGCATCTTGTATCTTGGTAAAGATCGTAAACCTGCTCCATAAAGTTTTTATAGAAAAACTTAATAAAAATGCTACAATTGAATAAATGTCACGAGAACTGGTACATTAGATAGTACCAAATGGCAATGGTAACACCTTTTGCATAAAATTAAAAAGCTATTATTTGTAAAGTGCTACAGAATGGGATGGTGCTATATAAAGATTATTATTATTCCATTTACTATTGCAGCATCACATAGAAAAAATGTTGAAGACTATTCCAATTCTAAGTTGTATTGCTTCTTTGTGAATTATTAATATGAGTATTTGGAAGCTATTGCAATTTATTAAGACAGTAATATTAGAGTTGATTCAGAGCTGACAGGCTGTGAAACTGTGTAATTGCACCACAGCTGGACCTCATGGATCATACTGCTGTCACAAACTGTGCTGGAATTATAAAACAGTATCCGCTGCCCGTGTGTAGAGTGCCCTCAGACTGGAGGCTAACATTTCATGGTGGAGAAAGGGGAAAGCTGTAATAATCATCAAATGTACTTTATGAAATGTTCAGTTAAAGACATTTGATTTTGTTATCTAAAGATACATTTTAAACCACAAAGCAGATAGTTGTTAGACATGTTCATGAATTTTATGCTTCAAAAACGGTTGTTGGCTTTCAGTGCTACAGTAGCTTCACATTTGATATTTTGAAAAGGGATACAAATGATTAAGACAAAAAAGGATTAGTCATTTCATTTTCTGTTCAAATGTGAGCGAAGAACAGTGGGCAGTTTTACCTTAAAGCTTATGCCAGTTATCAGAAATAACCATGATATAAAATAAGCTGTGGATTTAATAAGTCAATAAGCCAAATGATTCATCACAAAACTTCAATAAAACAAGCCAGTAATGGTAGGGTTTATGCACACTTGTTCTGGAATACAGTATGTTGTGCAACACTAGAACTCTACTTTCTACCATAAAAACTATGGATTTGCTTACAATTGCTGGTTTACTGGTGAAAAGTGTTTTTAATATGTTTCACCTGAAAAAAAAAACACAAATGAAGGCAGTTTACATTTCTTTTTGCCCCAGCCAGTATGTATAAAATGCTTCCCCAAATTATACAATATAGAAACACAGTATGGAACCTGCTCATTTCTGGGTCATTATTTCTTTAGTAAGAAAACAAAAGCCAAATGAAGAAATACCATGGTTTAAGTTAATTTAATTTAATATCAAAGGAAATTAAAGATTTATGTTTTTTGTAATTGAATGCGCAAAGCATTTCAGTGGCTTTAGATGTTTATTTCAATAAATAATTAGGTACAGAATAAGACTATTTTTCAACACAGGAAATAGGTATTCTGGGACACATTTACTAAGGGCATTTACTAAGGTCTTCTGACTGCACGTTCTTTCTAGTGCAAACTGCTTGCACATGTATTTAAGAAGTGCCTGTAGCACATTTGCTTTGGATACAACCCTTTTGTGATGCAACTGCACTAGCCATCACACAAATTTCTGCACTGAGGGGGGCGTTCCGTTGCTCAGTTGGACCATTTCTCAGAATTACCAGGCAACCAGCTTTCTTTGTACTGTACATTATACAGAGTAGAAGCAGAAATGTCCCCATCAATGGTAAAGCAGTGGTGACACAGTACTACATCCCAACTCTCATTCAAGTCAACAGGATTTAGGTTGCAGTTACTCTGCATTGTTGTTATACAACAGATAGAGACAAATGTTTCTGGCTCTTTACACTCTGTAGGTTTTGCCACCACTTCAGAACCCCCCTTTAATGGTTCTCTGCTTTTAATCTAAATGCTAATGAGGTCATACCTGGGCCACTGCTTTTCCTGCTTGGAATACTACCTTCTCTGCCAGAGAAGTATGGGACAGTACCAGAGGAAGAGAGAGATGATTGTTGTGGGAACGGCATTGCTCTATTTCCCAAGTACATGGGTTAATGTACCAACTGCTATTATGGGGTTTCCAATATTCCCAAAAATAATAAAGGTATGTTGGAAATCACAGTGTATTTCTATACAATATGCTGATAACAGATTATAAAGCTTGGTGGAGGTGATAGACTCACTTTAAGTGGGTTTCTATTAGTATTATAGCAGAAGTGCTTTGCTTTGCTACTCTAACACTGCATCAACCATATAATGGTGTTGGATTTAGGAAAATGAGCCAACCCAAAAGTGTAATTGTAATGTTCAGTGGTATTTTGAAGGTTTTATGATCATTTTTAAAATATTTTTGAAACAACCTATAGTGAAAATGCACCAGAGAAAATGTAACTCCCAGAGTGTACTGCATTTTTATCATACTAGCCAAGAAAATGTTGCGGAATTTCCATGCATGCATGCGACGGAAATCGGGGGGCGTGGCCGAACGAAAACCCAACGGATTCGGGAAAAACGCAGCATTTGAAAAAATCTGCCCCAGTGGGTCTGTCTTTAACCCCTTAAGAACCAGGCCCTTTTTTTTGTTTTTGCGTTTCTATTTTTCACTACCCACCTTCAAAAATCTATAACTTTTTTATTTTTCCACGTAAAGAGCTGTGTGATGGCTTATTTTCTGTGTAACAACACTTCGTAGTGATAGTATTCAATATTCCATGCTATGTATTGGGAACCAGGAAAAAAATTCTAAATGCAGTGAAAATGATGAAAAAAGACATTTGCGCCATTTCTTGTGTGCTTGGTTTTTACAGCTTTCACTGTACGCCATAAATGACAGGTCTATTTCATTAATTAGGTCAATACGATCACGGGGATACAAAATTTGTATAGGTTTTAAAATGTTTTCATGAAAAAGGAGGATTCAAAGTTCCAGCTCACCTTCCAGCATGACTGTTCCCCAGCGCGTGATACATCCAGATAAGCCCCACGGACCATAGGCACGAAATCCAAGTAGAAAGAAATGATGTCCACGCTTCAGGGGATTGCGGGTAAAAAACTGTATTTCTTTATTGTGAATCCATATAAAATCCAGAAACTGGCAAGAATACAAATGTGTGTTGGCCCAGGTATGGTGACCTACGCGTTTCGCCCTCTCTCAGGGCTTAATGGTCTCTGTTGTGCAACAGATAGCATAACAATTTAAAGATCCCGCTCCGGTAGTGGCGTGTGACGTCACAGCCACGTGAAAATAGTCACGTGACTGGGCTACGACACACCCGCCCCGATACAGCGCGGTATCCTAATATGTTAAGAACTTAAATTAAACTTAAAAACAACCAAAGTTAAAGGTAAACGGGATGATGCCAATCCACTAGTCAATGCAGTGAGAAACAGGTAAGTAGAAAACCAATATGCCTAGATGCACAGAGTTAAAACATGCTATATTCTCATATACAGAGTTGCAGGAATGAATCATGTTAACAATAGGTGTGTATAACAAATGTTTACAAAACCTTCCATACTAGTCCTATATGATCTATAAGATGTCTACTATAAGAGTGAAATATATATATAGCACGTTTCTCCATAGCAATGGAAATCGGACATATTTTACACTGATGCAACTAATGATAACATAATATCAAATCCTGCCTCAAGTTCATGCCCAATGGTTGGGTTGTTTTCAATACAAACATCCAATATGTTTCCCTGTTCATAAGTTTTCTCCTGTGGTCTCCCCCTCTTTCTGGTCTTCTAACTTTTTTAATGCCCTGCCACCTGAAACTGTTACTATTACCATTGTGAAAATCACGAAAATGCCTAGAGGCTGCTGACATATTTGTTAGATTACTGTTTTTAATATCTGACAGGTGTTTCCTAACGCGCACTTTAAGGGGATTTGTAGTGCAACCCACATACTGTATATTGCAGATAACACAAGATATTAAATATATTACAAAAGTAGTATTGCAATTTAGATATGTGGTAATTTTGTATTTGTTATTAGTGACGCTTGCTG
The DNA here is from genome assembly GCA_019512145.1 of Engystomops pustulosus. Taxonomy (NCBI): domain Eukaryota; kingdom Metazoa; phylum Chordata; class Amphibia; order Anura; family Leptodactylidae; genus Engystomops; species Engystomops pustulosus. The sequence goes on along the minus strand of CM033642.1, from coordinate 142,778,140 downwards.
TCAGTAGTCAAAGGGTATTCGCAGGCTATACATCTGAGGTGACCACACTTATGGTTACCAGGATAGTACAGCCAAGTGTACTTTTTGTCCTTTTCTTCCACAGTGCAACTTTTGAACATGCTAGGGGACACCATGGAGCCTATAGTAGGGGCTTTTTTTCTGGATGAATCTAACTCCTTCAGATAAACAATCTTTAAGTTCTTTACTTTGCTCTAGAATGGGCAGGTACTTAGTTATGACCTTTTTTACCAAATGAAATTGGTTACTGAAGGTGGTTACAAAGGTAATGGGCTTGGAGTTGGATTTACACTTGTTACTATTATATACTCTGTTTGATAAAAGAGTTTTCCTGTCTACTTTGTCTATCCTCTTACGTGCCGAGGATATAACTCCTGATTTGTAGTTCCTTGCCCTCAGCCTTTTCTCCCATTCCATCACCTGAGTATCGAAAACCTGGTTGGAAGAACTATTGCGGCGAAGTCGAATTAGTTTGCCATAGGGTATATTATCCACTACATACCTGGGATGGCAAGAGGTGGACAATAAAATGCTGTTTCCTGCTATGGACTTACGGAATGGAGACACTACTATTTCGTTGTTCTGACCTCGTATTGTCAGATCCAAGCAATCAATACAATTACCACCAAAATGGTGGGTAAATTTCAAGTTCATGTCATTGTTATTGATATACTCTACAAAACTGTCAAACTCTGTATGAGTACCTTGCCATACCCAAAGCAAGTCGTCTATAAAACAACCGAACCATTGTATATTTGATCTAAAAGGGTTTAACTCAGAAAAAATATTTTTAATCTCCCATTGTATCATGTAAATATTTGCAAGGGAGGGGGAAAATTTTGCTCCCATAGGAGCCCCCTCCACTTGCAAATAGAACTGAGAATCGAACATAAAAAAGTTGTTTTGAAGCAGAAGGTGTGTTGTCATGATGATGAACTCTTTCAATTGTGGAGAATACACACTAAATTCATTTAGATGTTTAGAAAGATACAATATTGCTTGTTCATGAGGAATCGAGGAATAAAGAGCAACAACATCACATGATGTCCAGCTCAAACCCTCGTTCCATTCCATTTTGTCAACTATTTGAAGTAGATGTTTTGTGTCTCTGAGAAATGTCGGTGCAATCATGGTCAGGGGTTGTAAGAGATTATCTAGCCAGTCTCCCAGACGCTCCCCAAGGCTGCCAATGCTTGCGACAATAGGTCGACAGGGGGGAGGGAACACCCCTTTGTGCACCTTGGGGAGAGAATGGAAGACATGACCGGAAATTTATTAAACAAAAAATCTTTAAGCTTCTGATATAGAACCCCCAATGCTAGGCCTTCGTCTAATAGTTTAAGTAAACTCTTTTGACAACTGGATGTTGGGTCTGCAAAGAGTTTGCGATAAGTGAGAGGATTGTTGAGGAGATCTTCATTAAGCCTTTTATATAAAGAAGCATTTAACAAAACTATGGCTCCCCCCTTATCAGCATTCCTTATCACCAACTCAGAATTGTTTCTTAATTCTTGTAATGCTCTCTTTTCTGAGTGGGTGATATTGGGCTTAGAACGTATGGTGTTACATTGCAACTTCACGGTGTTCAGTTCTTTCTCTACCAAATCCTGGAATTTGTCCATACAATCTCGTCTAGACATAACCGGATAAAATGTAGGATTATGTATTTGAAGATTTTTGGAAGGCTTATCATCAATTACATGAGATTCTATCTCTAGGCTTCTGAGATTGAGAACTCCCATCTGGTCCAAAAAATTGGTAAAATTAACTTCTGTTGAACTAGGGTCAGATGGATTGTTCTCACTGTCAGGAACCGATGTACTAGGTGATAACTCATCTGCTCCAACTCTAAAGTGTAATCTGACTGTAAGATTTCTAACAAACTTGTTAACGTCCAGTAATGTCCTGTATAAATCAAAATCCGTAGATGGAGAAAAATTTAGTCCCTTGTTTAAGACTCTAAGTTGATGTTCCGTGATGATAAAGCTTGATAAATTAATGATTGAAGATTCTATTTCCGTTTTTTCGTTGCCCCCTGTCGGGTTTTCATTTTTTCTCTCTCTTTTTCTGGACCCAAGCTTCCTACCCCCCCTCCTGCCTCGTTTTTTGAAGAATTTATGTTAGGAGCTGTAGTTGAATCTGACACATCATCTGAAGGACAGGAGGAAGAGCTGTTATGAGAGTCCTCTGTTTCAGAGAAACTGACATGTGGAGACGGACAACTTTTTTTAGGATTAGTATATCTTTTGCGTTTATTCTTTTTAAGGATGATCTCGGGGTGGAGCTTCTATCATGACGATATAGTTTCCAAGTGTAAACTTCATTGTACTTGTAATCCAAAAGATCGCGATAAATTTTTTTTTTTTAGTTTCCATAATGCTATTTTCAATAGCTGAGATTTTAGTATTAAGGCTTTCTTCCAGAGCTAAAAAATCTTCCTTAGGAGATAGAGCTACAAAATGTTTTCATACATTTACAAAAATTAAAACCTCCTGTACAGAAAAAAAATTATTCATTTTGCTATCTTCTTGCGCTAATAACTTTTTCATACTTTAGTGTACAGAGCTGAGGGTGATGTCATATTTTGCAACTTTTGATGACATTTTCAATGCTTTTATTTTTAGGACCGTATGACCTTTTGATCACTTTTTCTATAATTTTTTCTATTTTTCAAAATGGCAAAAAAATGCCATTTGCAAATTCAGGCGCTATTTTCCGTTACAGGGTTAAATGCAGTGAAAAACGGTTATTATATCTTGATAGATCGGGCATTTTCGGACGCGGTGATACCTAATATGTGTATGATTTTTACTGTTTATTTATATTTATATCAGGTTTAGGGAAAGGGGGTGATTTGAATTTTTATGTTTTTTTAATATAATTTTTTTTCTTTTTTTTCTTTCTTTTTTTTTTTTTTACTATTTTTCAGACTCCCTAGGGTACTTTAACCCTAGGTTGTCTGATTGATCCTACGATACACTGCCATACTACAGTATGGGGATATTGGGGGATTTTGCTCACCATCTTTTATAATGTGCAAATCGCACATTATAATAGATAGCCGAGATCTTGATAGCCTCGGATCTTTGTGTGATCCTAGGCTGTCATGACAACAGATCGCCGTTCCCTGATGAAGTCACGGGGAGCGACTATCGGAGCCAAGAAGATCGGCGGCGATCAAAGGGTTAACACCCACATTATGAAGCAAATGCCTGGTGAGTATGAAGAGCACTCAGCCCGTGAGCCCTCTTCATACTCCCCCATGTGCAGCAAGACGTAAGGTTACGTCTTATTGGGCTATGGGGTTAACTAGGGTTCGTCTGAAAGACAGGTATCCTTAAGTAGGGGATCGGCTGTATTTGCGATAGACTTTTTTATGTTCATTTAAGAACACAGTCAGATGCATCATTTTTTTGTCTATGTATGGCATTGTTTTATTGCGAATGTGGTACAAAAGCTGTTTTTTTACGTTCCATTGTGCCAAATAAACATAATGCTAAGTCACTTTGACATAGATCAAATAAAATTTTTGTAAAGAAAATTGGACTGAATTTAGGATTTGTGACTTTTTGTTTAGGGGCAAGTTTTGGTGCAAATTGAAGCCAATCCTTATCCTCCGCAAAGGTTTTTGAAGGTTTTTTGTGACTTTTTATGTGACTGTCGCAAACAACCCACACAAGACACAGCCAGCAAGGGCCAAAGCTACTTTAATTAATCTGATGGCAGTGGAACTTCAGGCATAGATAGACACAGTCAAATAGTAGTAGTATAAGGCAAAAGTTTTTAAAAAATAAAATTTTTTAAGCATATTTTATTAAGCTGAAACCTTCCTGACTATTCTTGGGTGACCATTTTTTTAAAAAAGAAACTCTTGGTCATAGACATAACTAACCCAATCCTTAGCTACCAGGGAGGGGGAGGGGGGTGGGGTTGGGGTGGGGAGAGTCAGGGGGAGTGGTGGCTCCAGGCCCAGTGACTTTCAGCCCACGCTGAAGCAGAAGAACTATGTGAGTGCTGGAAGCTCTGGGTAAGCAGGAAACACAGGTGATGGGTATGACACAGTGATCTGTGAAAAGGGCAGAGTTCACAGCACATACAGCATTCTTCTGCTAGCAGCATGCAGCATCCAAGCATGGACAGGTCACTGAGCAAAGAAAACTATTAACTGTACCTGGAGGTTTCATCCAAAACAGTGTCCCCAAGGTCCAACATTGGAGAATGGGATGTGTGATGCAATGATGCTCTGCAGGAGAGCATAGTTTAAAGTGTCATGTCGCATCACCTCAGTGCTCAATTCACAGCTCTCCCCTCTTGTCAGGTATGATCAGGAGCTGTCTGTCTGGCTCCTAGTAAGGGTGTTAAGTTTCCATCTCCCTTGTAGGTTTTCAGTGTTCTTACCTTTCTTAAAAATTTAAACCAATTAAAGGGAATCTGTAAGGAGGATTGGAGCCCATAAGCTGTGTTCATAAATTGCACTTCAACTGTATTCTGAAACCGAATGGAAAGGATCTTGGGACCATGCACCTTGTGTTTTGTAATGTTTTCATGTAAAAAATAGGGTGTATATTCCCTATCACATGTGGAAATGCATATGCTATTTGGCCAAGATCCTCAACTTTTGTGTTTCAATTGTGTTTTAAAACACAACATTTAAATGTAGCCTCCAGCTATCAGTTGTTGTGTTGATAAGGTTTTTTGAATCTGCTGGAAGCCCTTGGGAGTGCACATTATTTCACTATGCACAAAGTGCAAGAAGCAGGGGTCCAAAGTGGTTTTAAGTCACCACTGGGCCGCTGATGCCTTTCCCTACTGCAACACAACAAGTGACATAGATTATTTTAACAAAGTATGAAACCCAAAACCGTTGCATGAAGGCGTACTGGTGGTTACGCTGCCCTAAATTTACTGACAGTTTATCATTAAAGGGGATTTCTGATTATTTCATTTTATTATCATAATTTCATTGCTTGACGTTGATGATGTTGATAATGTTGAATGCTCCATGCATTGATATGACATGACATTACTGCTGAAACCTTCCAAAAGGAGAGAAGCAGTGTGTCTGTAATCAATGTGTAATGCTATTTTATATATTAACCCATTATTGCATTTTAACATAACTATAAATCTATGTGTGCATTCACCTTGACATACATTTACAGGTGATACTGTGCATAACAGTGATCTGAATTGCTTGAGAATTGCTTTCCATAATGCAGCCGTGGATAAAAAAAAAACATATATATAGGCTCCAGGTGTAAGGACCCAAAACATAGACTTGACGCAGATTTGTCGGCTGCACATCCATGATGCGAATCTCCCGTTCCACCACATCCCAAAGATACTCTATTGGATTGAGATCTGGTGACTGTGGAGGCCATTTGAGTACAGTGAACTCATTGTCATGTTCAAGAAACCAGTCTGAGATGATTCCAGCTTTATGACATGGCGCATTATCCTGCTGAAAGTAGCCATCAGATGTTGGGTACATTGTGGTCATAAAGGGATGGACATGGTCAGCAACAATACTCAGGTAAGCTGTGGTGTTGCAACGATGCTCAATTGGTACCTAGGGGCCCAAAGAGTGCCAAGAAAATATTCCCCACACCATGACACCACCACCACCAGCCTGAACCGTTGATACAAGGCAGGATTGATCCATGCTTACATGTTGTTGACGCCAAATTCTGACCCTACGTTTTTCCAGTCTTCTGCTGTCCAATTTCGATGAGCTTGTGCAAATTGTAGCCTCAGTTTCTTGTTCTTAGCTGAAAAGAGTGGCACTCGGTGTAGTCTTCTGCTGCTGTAGCCCATCTGCCTCAAAGTTCGACGTACTGTGCGTTCAGAGATGCTCTTCTGCCTACCTTGGTTGTAACGGGTGGCGATTTGAGTCACTGTTGCCTTTCTTTCACCTCGAACCAGTCTGCCCATTCTCCATTGACCTCTGGCATCAACAAGGCATTTCCGCCCACAGAACTGCTTTTTTTTTTTTCGGACCATTCTCTGTAAACCCTAGAGATGGTTGTGCGTGAAAATCCCAGTAGATCAGCAGTTTCTGAAATACTCTGACCAGCCCTTCTGGCACCAACAACCATGCCACGTTCAAAGGCACTCAAATCACCTTTCTTCCCCATACTGATGCTTGGTTTGAACTGCAGGAGATTGTCTTGACCATGTCTACATGCCTAAATGCACTGAGTTGCCGCCATGTGATTGACTGATTAGAAATTAAGTGTTAACGAGCAGTTGGACAGGTGTACCTAATAAAGTGGCCGGTGAGTGTATATATATAATGACTGCAATGAAATAAAATAATTATTAAATTATGTAAAAAGAAGAAAACTAATATATCCATAATTGGCCAGATTACATAAATAATGTACATTATTTATCTCACCTGGTGTGAGAAAAAAAAAAACAGATAAAGATATTTTTCCCACTTCCAGAAAAATTAACCCCTATATTCAAACCCAAATTTTGTGATTCAATTTTTTTACTCCCGCTGAATAAAAGCCAATAAAATAAATTCAAAGTAAGTACAATTCACAAAAAACTGTGCACCCTAAATCACACCTCCTCTTTATTCTTTGTGTCAGTATGCTTAAAGAGATCCCAAATATATTTACTGTATATACTCAAGTATAAGCCACACCAAATATAAGCCGAGACACCAAATGTTTACCACAAAAAAATGGGAAATGTATTAACTCAAGTATAAGCCTACTGCTCTAAAACTCTTAAAAATTGGAATTTGCAAGAGTAGTCTAAGTATCCAATATGTACCACAAATAGTAGTATGTGCCTTTACAGTTAAAAACATTTGGTACGGGGCCCACTCATATGCTTTAACCCCACCCCACCCCCCTTTTCCTAATTTTAGACTCATTGGGGGTAATTTATCATTGTCTTTGTTTAGTGTTTAGTTTAGTCTATGTTTAGTGTTGTTTTAGCACAGTTGTGGTACAAATGCTGTTTGAGACTTTCCATTGCACCAAATGATCATAGGACAATTCAAAATTACTTTGACATTTGCTTGCACCAAATTTATTATTTGCAGAGACCGATTTTTGCAATAGGACTGAATTCAGAATTTGTCACTTTCCCTTTAGGTGAAGGTTTGGCACAAATTGACGGCAGTCCCCAACTGGGTCTATGTTCCGTCTTTTTATGTGACTGTTGCAAACAACCCTCGTAACATGAGAACACTTTCAACAGATTTATCAAGGGCCAAAGCTAATTTAATGAACCTGACAGCAGCAAATCTCACAGACATAGAACTGCCATGAGGATGTGGTCTAAAGATTAATTACCACTATTGCTGCCATGACACTATAACTATTTTATAAACTGTGCTATTTAAAATAAAAATTAACACTACATCAAGTAGTAATAATAATTAAATAAATGTAATATTTTATTATTCCAGCAAATAGATGATATCAAATAGCTGCAATTAATTCTGACGTTGTTGTGAAGATTGCATTCCATATAGATCCATGTCATATAACAGATTAAATGTACAGTAGACACTATAATTTACTTTAAAATTGACTGTTTGGCACAATATCATAGAAAAACTCAAAGATGTGCCATCCATAAAGTCTGATCTCTAAGGATCTCTGCTGAACATAGCAACAGATGCTCATGGTACCCAGTTTATCACTAGTAAACAAAGCTTTATAGTATATTGCTGTCTGATTTACAACTACATATAAAAAAATAAAACTTACCAAGTGTAACGAGGCAGATGTTTCTTATAAAGACTTATGGCTAGTTTCATCTCTGAAATCTTTAATTTGTAAAGGTTAATTATTGAAAAAACATATTGTATATAAGAAAAAACATAGTAAACTTGATTTCAAAATACATTTTTTGAAAACTGTCAACAGGATATGGTGCATGTACCTTATTACAACCCGTTCATGACCAACCCTATTTACAATGGTTATGGAAAGACCCCTTTAAATTTTTCACTCTTTGTTTCATTGCAGCCAATTGGTAACATCAAAAAAGTTCTTCAAAAAAAATGTATTAAACAAGAAAAACTGAACTATCACATGCTCATTAGTATTCAATCCATTTGCTCATTATTGAGTAGAAGCACCTTTTGAGCTAGTACAAGTATGAGTCATCTTGGGAATGATACAACAAGTTTTTCAGACCTGGATTTGGGGATTCTCTGCCATTCTTCCTTGCAGATCCTTTCCAGTTCCTTCAGGTTGGATGGTAAACATTGGTGGAAGGCATTTTCAAGTCTCTTAAAACTTAATTGGGTTTAGGTCAGGTCTCCTGTGTGCTTAGGGTTACTAACTTGTTGGAAAGTGAACCTTCAGCCCAGTCTGAGGTCTAGAGCACTTTGGAAGAGGATTTCATCCAGGATATCTCTCTACTTGACTGCATTCATCTTTCCTTCAATTGCAACCAATCACTCTGTGCCTGCAGCTAAAAACACACGCAATAGCACAATGCTTCCACTACCATGTTTCACTGTTGGGATTGTATTTGTCAGGTGATTTTCAGTGCCTAGTTTTCTCCACACATAATGATTGGAATTAACACCAAAAATTGTATGCAGGTTTTTAAACGTCTTACACAGGAGAGGCTTATGTCGGCACACTATGCCATAAATCTACAGCTGGTCGTGATAATAAGCTTTGTGGAGTTTTCTCCTATTCCCCTACTGCATCTCTAGAACTCATTCACAGTGATCTTGTGATTCTTATTTACCTATTTCACCAAGGCGCTTCTCTCACTTTTGTTTAGTTTGGCTGGACAGCCAGGTCAAGGAAGAGTTGTGGTCGTCCCTAACTTATTTCATTTAAGGATTATGGAGGCCACTGTGCTCTTAGGAACCTTGAGTGCTGCAGAAATTCTTCAGTAAACTTGGCCAGGTTTGTGCCTCGCCACAATTCTGTCTCCGTGCTCCTTGGGCAGTTCCTTAGACATCATGATTCTCATGCTCTCTGACATACAATGTGAGCTGTGAGGTCTGATATAGACAGATGTGTGCCATTTAGTAAATCATGTGATTTACATACGAGTGTCACAGTAAAAGGGTTTGAATACCGTGTGATATTTCCGTTTTTTTTTGTTTAATAAGTTTTGAAAAATATCTACATTTCGGATTTCGCTTTCAAGATGGGGTACAGAGTATACATTTCTTAAAAAATAACTTCTTTGATCTTATCAATTAGCTGTAATGAAAGAGTGAAAAATTTAAACAGGTCTGAATACTGGCCTTAACCATTGTATGTCTTACATGAATTAGGCAGGCATCTTATTTCAGCTTTTTCAGTGTCTTTGGAGTTATTTTTGTGTATTGTATCGGATTTATAAAAGTGGTTTAGATACGTGTGATTTCATATTGGCATTTGATATATTAATACTTAGATTGAACATGACTGAAAAGTTGCTAAAGCTTGTCACTTGCTCCTAAAGTGGAGTATATTTGCATCATGTGTGTGACTTTTTAAAAAGTTGCACTTATGAAATCTGGAAGTACATTTTAAATATGATTTACATGATAAATCTGGAGTTCAATGTAAAAAAGAGGATATTGTTAAGCAGTCACAAATTTGGTGCAAATCAACAGTTGAGATATTTTGCGAACATTTTGATGACAGAGAACTGAAGCAACTGCAAAGATACATCTAAGTCGGAGTCCCAGTTTTGTCTTTTTCTGATAAAGATTTTGATGCATCTTTTCAAGTCAAAACTAAGTGTGAGTTAGCAAGGAACATGTTTGCATGGGTTTCCTTCGGGTCCTCCGGTTTCCTCCCAAACTCCAAAACATACTGGTTGGTTGATTAGATTGTGAGCCCCATTGGGTACAGAGACCGATTTGGCAATAAATAAAGGAATTATTATTATAATTACTTTTAGTCAGCTGCTACTAAAGCAAAAAAAATATGGGATGTATCAAGAAGGGAATAAATTCTCATGATAAGGTCATAGTTTTTCCCTTATACAAATCACTGGTCAGACCACACATGGAATATTGGGGCAGATTTATCAAGCTGTCTGAAAGTCAGAATATTCCTAGTTGCCCATGGCGACCAATTACAGCTCCCCTTTAAAATATTCATGAGCACGGGTAAAATGAAAGCTGAGCTGCAATTGGTTGCCATGGGCAACTAGGAATATTCTGACTTTCAGACAGCTCGATAAATCTGCCCCATTGTGTACAGTTTTGGGCACCAGTATATAAAAAGGATATAGTAGAACTGCAATGGGTGCAGAGGAGAGCAACTAAGATTATTAGGGGAAAATGGCAGCTGATGGGAGACCTCATTGCGATGGACAAATACCTGAACAGGCAGTACAAGAATCTCTCCAAAGCACTTTTTATAACTAGGCCTATGAACAGGACAAGGGGTATCCTCTACACCTAGAGAAGAGTCAGACAGTAGGTGTTCTCCTTAAGGAGACAATGCCAATTAAGGCCACCTTAAAGGCGTGTGGAGACTTAAAGCCATAGATGCTCCACTAGGGAATTCTGGGAAGAATGCAAATGAGTTTTCCAAGGTGTTAAACAGAAAACAATACCTCCTTTTGCTACCTTGAAAGGCAGCCCCCTTAACATCAAGTATGACCTACAAGAAGTCTAAAAACATGATGTGGGATTAAGCCAAACCAGTACATCTATTCCATAAGGAACAGACTCCCAACTGTTCCTTATGGAATCGATATACTGGTTTGGCTTAATCCCCCATCATGTTTTTAGACTTCTTGTAGGTCATACTTGATGTTAAGGGGGATGCCTTTCAAGGTAGCAAAAAGAGGTATTGTTTTCCATTTAACACCTTGGAAAACTCATTTGCATTCTTCCCACCTAAAGAAGAGGCGGTTCTACCATCTCCATAAACAAAGGTTCTTTACTGTAAAGGCCGTGAGAGGTTGTTATAGTGGACTCTATAAACATATTCAAGAGACCCCTGAATGCCTTTCTGGAGACCAAAATATCAGGGGTTATGGGGTAAAACATTTGTTTAATTCTTAAAGGGTGGACTTGATGGACTTGCATCTTTTAACAGCCTCATATAATATGATAATATGAATGAAAACTTAATCTCATCTTGTAAAAAATGATGCCCTACACAGCGCCGTACTCTGATGTATAAAAAAGTTATTAGTCTCAGATTATGGCAAAATGAAGAATTTTTTTTGTACAAAAGATTTAGATTTTTTAATCTACTAAAACATAATAATACTTATATGAATCTGGTAGCTCTGTGATTGTACCGAACCAAAGAATAAAAAGGAGTTGTCATTTGTAGCGCACAGTTAAAGCTGTAAAAACAGGGCCCAAAACAATTAAAATTCCATCATCAAATAAAAGTTTATGCTTCAATTCTTTAGATACATAGATCCTTTTTTCTGGGTCTACCCATTCATCGTTTATATAATCAAGCAATGTGTCATTAAAAGGAAAAATCAATCACTAAACATTTTGTCTTGTATAGTTCTAGGTGTAACAACTTCATGTAGATCGTATGGCCGTTATGTCTTCTGAAGAGAAAAATCATTTTTGTCTGGTTTCTCATAAATCAGATCAGGATCTGGAATATCTGGATTAAAGCATTAAAGAGCCCCTCTCCCCCAAGTCGGAATGAGATATCATGGCTTTGTGATTTATGCAGTCCTGTATTTTTGTGCTATATAAATCTGTATATACATGACGTTTTCATCCATATGTGCATGTATGCCATCATATCCGTACCGCATCCATATAAAATATGCTGGCTGGCAAATGATGGATGGCTGACTATTGGCTGGCTGACAGAATGCACAACCTTATGCAGCCTGCATGCAACCCAGATTTTATAAGTTCCCATAGACTTCTAGGGGGCATAAGGACACAAATACATGAGAAAATAGGACATTCTCTATATTTGTATATGGCTTAAAAAATGGAAGGCTGTATTGCCCATTGTCAGGAATGCTGTATATATGCCTGTTTTCACATGTTTGAGTGCGTGTAGCCTAAATTATACAATCTTTACACACTGCTTTTTTGTAAGGTTCATCTAATTTCTTAAAATATAAAGCACATTTTTCGAGTTTTTTTGGTAGAGGCTTTATCTTTTGTTTTTGATTGGCTTTCTCTTTCTCCAACTAATAAGATGATTTGAACGACTATAACTATGTGCCATTTTGGGGCAGAGAAACTTAAAGCCAAAGAGAGCCACCTCACACAAAAAAAAACCTCTACAAGTACTCACCAAGGACCAAGTAACGGGGGGCAGGGTTGGGGGATCATCAGCCATAGTGTACCCGAGGAGATCTCAGAACAGACAGTATCATGACAGACCTGAGCTTTTAAAATTCATATCCAGCATCTGACGCTGGAATCTGGCTCCCATGCTTGACCTATCCGATATGGGCGCAACCACACTCCCACGTTCCACGCGTAAGATTGCCCAATTCCTTAGGGACACCGACGAGGACACCAGACTCAGAGCAACTGCAGCGTATGCTGAAAACTGTAAGTTATGCAGCTTTCCATGTTTTGGAGGAATCCTCCGACAGCATTGGCAAGGAGCAGGACATCGAAAGAGGGGCACTGACTCTCAGAAGAGTACCAAGTTTTGTGTTATTGGGTCAACAGGGAGGACATAGTTGACCAAGGCTTCCCCCCGGCAGGTACACTTATTTTAAAAAAAAAGAATTATCTCCCCCATGATGGAGGAGACAACTATCTCGGTCCTCCGGGAAAGACAGTAAAAACACTAGTGAGATCGGTTGGGGGTAGGGTTTTTAAACTCTTTAAGTTTAATGTCCCTACAGGAGGTCAACGGGTCAACCTCTACGTGACAATTATGGGGTATAATATGGAAAAAGGTGCATTACATTATATTTCAAAGAATCCTATTGTAAGCAACTGCTTTGATAATTTAGTTCCTCAATTTTGGTGCATCCTAAGGGCCAGTTCACATCTAATTTTTTTCATTAGAGTATTGTAGGAGAAAATTAAATGTGAAGAGTATATATAGATAAGCTAAAAGGACAAGTGAATTTGTGGATGTTCTCTGTCCTTGGCCACTTCTTTCTTACAATAACTATGCATGTATGAAGTAACTGAGATATAAACTTCTTCTAAGTGAAATTCTTTCTTATGTATGCACAGTAGTAGTAGCAAACATGTTTCTCAATTCTAAATAGAATAAAGTGCATCAGAATGGTCATTTTATTATCTACCATGGAAATCTGTTACATTCTACACTTAAAGAAAAATGCGTAAATGCAAAAACACTTCCCTCTTTCAAGATAATTGCATAGGAGAGCCTTCAATTGAATACAACCTGTGTGTCATTATCCAGGTCAAATGTGGAGAGAAGAGCATTTTCAATTACATGTGAAATGGGTTGCAATTAAAATGGGAACACTTAAATTTGAACCGTATGACCTCATTGTCTGAGAAAACACTGGGCAGAAAACCTCATCAATACAATAAACTATTGTGTATGAGGATTAGCTCAGTGGTTGATATTGTGAACAGTTATGAATGATGTACAGCTTGCTATATAAAATAATTTACAGTATGTGCTAAGTTAATGTTATATTTCCCATTTTATCCTATGGGGTGAGAACAGAAATAATATATTTATAATGTACTTTGTATAATTCAGTGATAGCCATATACAATAATACGGTCTTTTAAATATTGCTGTACATTACAGTAGTAGTCTTCCAACTATTTAGGAAGAAGGGTGCCAGATTCCATGTATTGCCATACAGGTTCCATCATACTCCATCTTTTAGTGTGTAAAATAATTCTTCTCTAGTAGAAAATGGGAGAATAGAAATGTACATACAATGGATCATGGTAGAATACAAATATACATGTAATAGAGCATGGCATGATTTTATTCCCTCTTATTGCACAAACCAACAAGTAAAATCAGCATAGAAGTCTTATTATACCTCCAAACAAAACATAGCATATTTTATGCATGTATCATAAGATGTAGAGTCGCTATAAGAATACTACAGGCGGTTCGCTACTTAAGATTATCCGACTCTTAGAATTTCTATATTACAGGTGAACATTCAGGTTTGAATAGCTACAGGCTATAAAAAATTTGATCATGGCCGCACCTCTGCTTCATGTCTCTCCATGTTAACTTGGCGTGGAGGTGGCATAAAGGGGAAAACATAAAATTGGAGTAAAATTGGAGTAAAATATCCCCCTGGGATCTCATACTGATTGACTTTTCTAAGAAAAGCTGATTAATATAAATCAAACATAGTGCCTTACATTGTAAAATGGCCGTGCTTGGTTTTACAGTTCCACCTATTCACTTGAATGGACACATTTATTTCCATCATATTGTATACCCTTTAACTTGTGATTTTTTTCCATTGTATTAAATATTATATTGAATTGCCCTTTAACGGTCCAAGTGCCACATTGTCAAAACTGCACAAAACAGATGTATAACACTGGAGACCCTACTGCAAACCTGTAATACAGGAGACTGCCAGAGAAGACCTATAATACTGGAGCAGATGTATAATCGTGGGGACCATCCGAGCAGATGTATAACAGTGAAGAGTAAAGCATACTCTAATACTGGGACTCCCAGAGCAGACCTATAATCCTGGAGACCACCCCCCTCCCGTAGTTATGGATAATACTGGAAACCCCATAGCAGAGGATCAGAGTGGTAAGTACAGAACAGCTGTTTAGGTCCCCTATTGATCCTGCCACTGCACTGCTCTGGATCCTAATTCTGACACTTACAACCAGCATCAGAAGCCAGGGCAGAGCAGGAGATAGCGAGAGTGTGAAACACTTGTCTCATATGCTCACCACTACCCAGCCTCTTGAACCAATTAGTGCTTGCCATCTCAGGGGGCAGAAGCATGCGCCCTGCAGACCAAGCCTCTGAGCTCCAGTCAGCCTAGGTCTGGACAATCCTAAAAATATCCCACTACTTTTTATTTCTTCCGGCAATTCAAAAACTGCCAAAAATGTTGACTTTATCTGTCTACCGATTTGATCTACGTTTATTGTGATGGTTGATTTCTGGATAAAATACATAGGGGGACATTCTTTGGGTGCATAACATCACAAGACTACCGGAAGTACAGTAGAGCAGACCGCAAAACAGAAACCCTCTCTAAAAAATTGTTTTTTGCACAATAAAATCATCACTTAATTTTTACTGTATGTCTCTGTCTTATTCTGCTGTTATGTCAAACACTTAAAAATGCAGCACTTAAAAATGCAGAAAATACAGAACAAATCAATACACTAGCTTGGAAAAGGAAGCTTTCAGCTTCCTTGTAGATAGATATTTAAGAATAAACAGTCTAAATCAGAAGAAACCTGGCAATAAAACATAAACCACCTATAAAATATATATATAGATAATACCAATTTGATGGCTGGAAATGATGAGTATTGCAGCATAATCTAGATCCTGAGGCTGCGGCTAAAGATGCACTTTTCATGAACTCGAGAGGGAAAAAGGAGGAATATAGTTAGACAGTAAAAATTTAATCAATATGTCTTTTGTCTCTTTTATGACTATCTGCCATCATTTTGTTACAAATTGTTCTCAATACTGCAATGTCTGTTTGGGATGTATGAAGACCAATTACATACACTATTAGCTGTCTTGTGAATCAAAAGCTGTTATTTAGCGTATTGGAGTGGAAGCAGATCACATAAAACTTAGCTCCAAATGATCTAGCCTCCTAGGTGTTGCTTAAAGGTACAGTGTGTACATTTGCAGATTACAGTATACTAGAATAGATGAGCTCTGCATAAGTTTTTCCACACCTTTCTACAACTAAGGTGCCAATACTTCATCAATCATCTTAGTATCATAGTTTATACGGCTGGGAAAAGACACATGTCCATCAAGTTCAAACAAGGAAGGGAAGGGATTGGATAAAGAATGGAATTAGGGGAAACAATTCTACATAACATAACCAGTTCTTTAAGAACTCTGGGGTTTAACCCATCTGGTCCAGGAGCCTTGTAAACATTGATTTTATTGAGCTTAGATTGGATCATGTCTACATTCAGCCAGTCTACTATATTACATGGTGCATGACCCGCACTGGCACCACCCACGTCAAAAGTTCTTTCTTCTATCGTATAAACAGAGCTAAAAACCCATTAAGTATCTCCGCCTTCTCTTGGTCTCCGGTCACCAATTCCCCATTTTCAGAATAAAGGGGTCCAACCTGCTCTGACACATTTTTTTTGCATTGATATACTTAAAAAATGTCTTGGGATTTGTTTTGCTACCTTTAGCCACCTGTCTTTCATTTTGTATTTTAGCTGATTTAATTTCCTTTTTGCAGATTTTGGTAAGTTTTTTGTAAGTATTGAAAGCCTCAGCATCAGATTTATATTCTTGAATTCCCTCTTTTTATCATTAATTGCCCTATTAACTGTAGTTGTAAGCCACACGGGGTGTAATCCCGTACGTCTATATTTGTTACCTATTGGAATAAATTTAGATGTATAATGACCCAGGATAGATTTGAATTTCTCCCATTTAACATTAGTATCATCACATGACAGTATTTGATCCCAGTCTATATCCTGTAGTGCAGCCCTAAATTTCTGATAATTAGCCCTCTTAAAATTCAAAGTTTTTGATTTTCCCACCTGTTTTTGCTTTTTACGGTTTAAGAGAAAAATATCCTGTAGCTCAATATTTGTTGACTAACTCTTTGATCAAAAGTTTGCACCACTATCAAAGTGATTAATTACAACACAAAAATGTGCAACTGTACTCAATGTACTATTGGAATTATAAGTGTAAAAGTGCCATATATCAAAGGTATACTCACTTGTAACTAACTTTCACATAAAAATTGTGATGGATGATAGATTCCCACAAAATAGGTCCAGCAAATGTCTGCTTGTAACTTCCTATTGACCCAGATAGACTCACACAGTTTAACAATTATCTTAGATTTGTATAAGAAAAAGAATCCACCTGCTCACCTGGTGCTGCACAGTCTAGCTGAACTCTGATTTCAGCAGACAAGTGCAAACAGGAATATAAAGATTTGACCAGTAGGCATCACCAAGGACTCATTAGTTAAGGATTAAATTGTTTCTTACATTTAAACCCATTAAAACAATACAGAACCTTCATGATTCAATAGGTAGCGTCTGAAATCTCCACCCTTCAAAGGTCTGTTAACCTTTTCGAGGCCACAAAAGTGAAAAACAGTTAAAAAGTAACTGTAAAGGTCCTGGGATGTAAACTTTGTTACCTTTAT
Organism: Engystomops pustulosus; assembly: GCA_019512145.1. Lineage (NCBI taxonomy): Eukaryota > Metazoa > Chordata > Amphibia > Anura > Leptodactylidae > Engystomops > Engystomops pustulosus. The sequence continues at coordinate 142,760,872 of CM033642.1, read as the reverse complement.
TTTGCAGTTTCTTTGCTATAACACTCAGATTATCTGAATGCTGCAATGGCCGCTTCCTCTGCCTGTGCTGACAAGCCCTGGAGTCCGAAGTATAAACAAACTCTACTAACACCTGGGAGGGGATGGGCTGCTGCTCCCTGCTCCCAGAAGAGGAGGTCATGTGAAAGAGTTCTCTCTCTGTATTTAGCAGAGCTGGATGTGTTCAAGTCAGTGGATACAGATGTCTCCCACACAAAATAGTGATGTACATGAATTGGGGATCAGCGAATCTGATCTTGGAGACATGGATGTACTGATGGACCTATTACAGGAATCAGAGAGGGAACCGGGTATGGGACCGTTCACTACCCTTAAAGAGAAAAGCACTAGGTTCCCAGCGGTTGAGTCCACACATGTTGATCTATTTGTGGACTTGGTCACTGAGGAACTTAGACAACTAGACAGTGGAATACACGACCCCTTTAATAACCTTAGTTCCGAGGAAAGAACAGCCCTTGTAAATTTGGAAAGGAATGACCAAATCGTGCTGAAACCCTCGGATAAAGAGGGGAACATTGTCCTACTTGAGCGGGCAGAATATATTAAAATGTGTGAATCCATACTGTCGGATAATGAGGGCCATCGTTGCCTCCCATGTAACCCCATGGAAAAATTCTCTAGGGAACTGAAAACCCTTCTGAAGGGCGCATTACAGGACCACCTTATTAGTGAACAAGAGCACAAATTTCTGCTCCCCAAATTCCCAACAATGGCCACCTTTTACAGCCTTCCTAAGGTACACAAGGGTTACCCTCCTCTCAAGGGAATGCCTATTGTTTCTGGGATCAACAGCCTAACCCAGAACATTAGCCTATATGTGGACCAAATACTCAGACCCTTTGTCACCAGTCTCCCATCCTACGTGCGCGACACGATGGATGTCCTCAAACAAATCGAAGGAATTGTGCTGGACGAAAACACCTATCTAGCGAGTCTGGACGTAGAGGCCCTCTACTCCTCTATCCCCCACGCTAAGGGATGTGAGGCAGTGGGGGCCTTCCTAAGCACAAGAGGCACACAATTCGGTAGACATAACCGATTCGTGTTAGATCTGATGAGATTTATTCTGGAAAGAAATGTATTCCTCTTTGAGAGCAGGATCCTCCACCAGCTGAGGGGTACAGCTATGGGGAGCCCAATGGCCCCCAGCTACGCTAATCTATACCTCGGCTGGTGGGAGGATCGCATCGTCTTCTCGGAGGAAAATGCCAGATGGATATCTTCTATATCCATCTGGCTCCGCTATATAGACGATGTGCTTATCCTGTGGACCTCTACTCCAACAGACTTTCATGATTTCGTACAGGCACTTAACATCAATGATCTGGGCCTTAAATTTACCAGCGAAATCCAGGAAAAATCCATCTCTTTCCTGGATGTACGAATCACTAAGTCTACGGAGGGCCAACTTCGAACTAAGGTACACAGGAAAGAAACCGCTACCAATAGTCTGTTGCGGTGGGAGAGTTGTCACCCAACACCCCTAAAGCGGGGCATACCTAAGGGGCAGTTCCTCAGATTGCGCCGCAACTGCAGCCATACGGAGGACTTTCTGACCCAATCTAGAGACCTCACAGATAGATTTTTAGAGAGAGGTTTTCCTAAAAAAATCATTAGTAAAGCCTTCCAGAATGCACTATCTTCTAGAAGAGAGGACCTTCTAGTGCCCCGAATCAGAGAGGAGAATAAGACTTTACGGGTTATTGGCACCTTTGACACCAAAGCAGAAACAGTTAAACAGATCCTGAATAAATACTGGCGTATTCTGAGACAGGACCCGGATCTTAAAGACTGCTTGCAACCTTACCCCTCTATTACCTATAGGAGAGGGAAAAATCTACGGGATAGGCTGGTTCATAGCCATCTTGAACCGACTCGAGTGGCAACTACATGGCTTTCGCCTTGGACCGGCACCTTCAAATGTGGAGACTGCAGCGTCTGCACACTGGTCCTTCTGGGGGACACGTTTCAGAGCGTGAGCACGGGAGAGACATTCTCCATCAGGGACTACTCCAACTGCCGTACCGAAGGAGTGGTATACATGCTTACATGCCCGTGCCCGCTCAACTATGTAGGAAAAACCCACCGTCCGGTTAAAATCAGGATACAGGAACATATGGGTGACATTAGAAACCACCGGGGGACGACAGTAGCTAAACACTTTGCAAATGAACACAGCTGTAATCCTAAGTGTTTACGCTTTCAGGTCATCGAGAAGGTTAGACCACCCAAACGGGGAGGCAATTGGGACAGGCTGATTTGTCAAAAGGAGACTCGATGGATTTACACCCTTAGGACCATTGAGCCAGACGGTCTCAATGAGAGCCTGTCTTTCACTAGTTTCCTGTAATTCTTAGAGCCATTCTAGTTTACCTGTGTTATGGTGCATTCTTTAATTAGGTGAAGTATCATAGGGCCCTCTTCTTTACCCTATCGAAGCCTAGTATTCTATTCTGGCAAATGCTCTATACTGGATTGGCCTATCTACATTTTATCTTAAGTCACTTTATCTCCATGGCTCTTTCTACTCGTCTTAGATACATTCAACAGTTCGGTACTCCTACCTAGCATAATTACGTCTATAGGGCTTCACTACCCCATTACATCACTAATGAGGTCTCATTGTATATAGTCTATTTCTAGACGGTCCATTACTGGCAGATCGCAACTATACAATACCCCATCGGGGACGCTAAGTGATAAGCATCCTTTTATTCCCTCATAAATTATACTTACCTCATGAATCCGTGTCCTATACATATCTAGGAGTGGCCTATTCTATTGTTTACCTTCGCCCGCACCTCATCCAATGCCAGTGACCCGCGTCATAATCGGGCGGTCCTGTGGGCGTGCCTATGACGTGTGGTCACATGATCGGAGGCCCGATGACGCACGGTCACATGACCGGAAGTCGGTTCCGGCCTCCGACTTTTCATTGGATACACCATCCCTCAACGCGAACGGGGCGGGCCCAGTGCGGAGGGGTATGTCACCCAGGCTCGTTCCCATTGGCTAAGGGCCACCCCGTCAGGACATTGGAGGGCGTGGCGTAAACTTTATATACCCGGCGCTCCCCGCGGGCGGCAGCTGCTATCATCAATGCGGGGAGACGCTGAATCAGTGTTTAGATAGACAAAAATGAATATCTAAGTCTAGTCTATTAACGTAATACATCATGATCCCTGATGAATGTAATCAGGAAACGCGTCGGATCAAATAAACCAGCAATAGGAGAGCTAGTGGGGGATAGTCAATACATCAGAGTTGCACCATAGAGTCCAGATACGCAAATACTCTAGGACTGATAGGTTTTCCACTCAGACTACCCTATAATCCACAATTTCTCAGCCTCCTCTGTATATATCGTGGGTCCCAGACTAATTCAGTGATCGCATTATTGCGGTCTGGGGTCTTCCACTTTTTTTAAATTTCACCTATTTTGCACACTCAATGGTGTTAGGTTTACACTGTGGTTACACTATCTTCTTATCGTGTATTACAATTTTTTAATATTACCTATTGAATAAAGGTTAAGTTTTAACCAGTCTGTACTCCCTACATTCCCCCCTCAGTGATGTACAAGATCTCCCAGTCCCACCATGATAGTCTGTGATTCTACAGAACTTTCTGTCTCTCCCCTCTCCTCTAATGATTTCTTTCATTTATTACATGTTCCCTGCTCCTCCATCTGATGAAAATGCGAGGCTAGTCACCATTTACATCCTGTATGTGCAATGTGCAGTGTTCAGTGGATTTACTTGTGGGAAACTAAATTGATTTAATGCTACTTTGAGAGAGAACACAAGGCATCATGGGATCTGTGGACAAACTAACTGGTCTCAGCTTGAGGGCATAAACAGACAGATATTAATTTCCATCCACTTCACCTCTGGTGAGAAAGATTTTTGTCAAACACTGTCAGAACTGTAAATGCCATAACTTTGAAAAGAAAAGGCCAACAGCACTGTTTGTTTTCAAAGGGGAATCACATATTATAATTTCGTAAAATAATTATAACTTTACAGTTACTCTTTAAATTTTCTAAATGCATATTTTGAAAATGCCTATAAATATTTGAAATATTGGTGATAGTATTATTAAATTCTGATTGACTGGTTTGTTTCCTAATCCTTTCCATTAGACATCTGCTTGTGCAGCCCAAATAACTGAGATCACAGTGCATTTTATATATACATGTATTTAATAAAGTTTTGTATCTTGAAGGTTTTACCATCAATCTTTTAAATAACTGTGTTAGTTTGAGGAAAGAAGTGCAGCTCCTCCTTCCCATTTCCCCGTACAACAGCTGGTTCATGCAGGCAAGAGGCATTCATGATCATACAAGGATGGAGCATCGAAGAGACTTAGCCTTTAAAGATTCCAAACTCTCCTAAAGGAGTCTTCTAAAATGAACAAGTGCATACCCAAGTCGCAAAATCTTACATAATAATTGTGTAGTACTGAATGTGATGAAGCTAGTATAAAAAAACTAGAGGAGATCCCTCCTTTTTTCAGTGACTGAAGCTAAACATGGAAATATGCTAATATGTTTGCCACGATATGATACTGAAAACATTGCCCCTTGACTACCATGTAAGGCAGAACCATTAACATGAAGCATGACTTTCAGAAAGCATAGTCACGTGATGAATTCCATAAGGAATAGACTTCCAACTGTAGACAGCACCTGTTTGATGTGATTGTATCTTGTCAGCACATTGTAGGGACTTTTTTAGCTAAGTGAGGGCTAGGAAATAAGCTTTTAAAGTCATTCAAAAGAAATTTCCCACTCAAGTTCAGTGTAGGGATTGTCGACCAGAAGTCCCTAACGACTAAGGTTTGTGAGGCTTGTTATGTCGGTTAATGGGATATCGCTAAGTTTAGTGTCAGCCCTACTTTCTCTGGTGTGATCACTGACCAAGACTATGCAAGAGCACTTTTTTGTCATTATACCTTATATTATTATCTGCTAAGAAACCTCACGCCCCACCTATAAAACTATTGTTTTGTCATGGTCCTATGTTTGATGTAGTTATGTTTAGATTATTTATGATATTCATTTCATGGCCTTCCTTAACATTTACGATTATGTACTATTATGTACAAGGCTATTTGGAACTTAATAATATTTGAAAATCAAATAACTGAGAAGTTTAAAGTGAACAAATACCAAAGGTCTGAAAGTAAATGAACCCACCAGCCTTGAAATCTGCATGACTCAAATAAATAAAAATTGAGCCAACGATTCAACTCTTTCTCAAACGTATGTCTTTTCTTCACGAAAGGTAGGCTATTTGTGTTTTTCGGTACAACAGACCTCATAATTTTTTCACACCTTTTGGAGCAAGTGACAGCTTGTTTCAAAAGCCTAATTCATTTTCTCCCATGCTACACAAAGCTTCTGCGTAATGTATGCACAAATAGCGCATCAAAATAAGGTTATTTTCTGGGCAAATCTTTTCATCCTGCATACTCATTTTCAGAAAGCAGCCATCTACAGAAAGATATAAAAAGAAGGATACACAAAAAATTGATTGCCAATAAAACAGAGGGGAGTTGTGCTGTTTTAGCCCAGAATTACAATTTAATTCTGTCAGTAAAAAAAGTGCTTGTTCCATAATTGTACTAGAATTTGTTACTCACTGCTGTTAAAAACAATCCATTACTAAATACAGTCACTCATTATAACATAGTTTAAAGGAGCTTTGTCCTTCCTTAATTGGGTCATATAATAGAAAATGGCATTATTCACATTTAATAGGAAGTCTTTTTGGTCGGGAGGTCAGATATGTACTATTAGAAGGACATTCCAGGGAGTCATCTAGCAGGAGGAAGTACCATAAACATAAGAAATGTACTGTTATATTTTAGGAGAACAATCTATTGTGTTTTATGGAGTACTTCACTGTCTTTCCTTGACCTGAATTTGAGACTAATCTTGCAAGCTGAGAATGGAAAATTCACTAATAATACAGAAAATTGCACATAGACCGATTGCTAGACAATGGATATTAAAGCTACATAAGATTATACCTAATAACATATTTAGTTAAATGTACATTTATCATAGCCATTCATTTTAAATGCTGGACCAAGAATAGATGTGCAGAATAAATAAATAATGGGAAATTAGCTTTTCTAAAAAAAAACTTTCGAATCATTTTCGGTTCAGAATATTGGCAGATGTACAGCAAAATGTACAAAATAAGTTGCAGTATATAGTATGCGAGGTGTAAAATATACAAGTAAAACATTTTAGAAGATTAAGCAATTGAATGGAATATAATATAATTTAAATATTTGTTCAAAATACCAATATTAAAAAATAACTAGACTGTACCATGGTACAGTCGATTTTATTATGTAGTCTAAGTTATAATTGCCTTGTTACTTAGCATAATCATACCAAAAAGAAAACTTTTCATTTACAAATATGGGGCACAGCCAAATTAAATTGGTAAGTTCAAAAAAAGTTCTTTTTTGCTTATAAATATACACTCTGTACCCCATCTTGACAGAAAAAAGCAAAAATGTAGATAATGTTGCTAATTTATTAAACAAGAAAAACTGAAATAGCACATGCTCATAAGTATACAGACCCTTTTCAGTTACACTTACATTTAACTCACATGCTGTCAATTTCCTTCTGATACTCCTTGAGATGGTTCTACTTCTTCATTGGAGTCCAGCTATCTATAATTACACAGATTGGAATTAATTAGGAAAGGCACATACCTGTCTATATAAGACCTTCATAGCCAGGGGCTACTATGACTCCTTTATCAAGTGGGTAGATACTGCAGCGTGGGTGAACAGCTGTATCTACCCACTTAAAGGATAAAGGAGTCAAATTAGACTCCAAAACGCGTTGTGTACCAGAGATACTGAATAAAAATCCTTCTATCTAACATTCTATGTATATGAGAAATCCGCGTGTGCCAAACGTGACTAGTACCAATCCTGTTTTATACTACATGGCATCACGCAGTATGCATTTTATACTACATGGGGCACACTCTATGCATTTTATAGAATAATGGCTGTATGTTGTATGCATTCTATACTACATGGCGGCACACTGTATGCATTTTATACTACATGGCGGCACGCTGTATGTATTTTATACTACATGGCGAATCTGGTCCCGACACTCCCTGATATTTTACATATATGGGGGGGCATCTCTATATGGCTCGCCTCGGGCAGCAGACAGGCTTGGATCACCCCTGCTCATAGCTCACAGTGCATGTCAGAGCACATGAGAATAAGGAGGTCTGAGGAACAGTCCAAGGAGCTCAGAGGCAGAAATATGGCAGGGCACAGATCTTGCCAAGTTTACAAAAGAATTTCTGTAGCACTCAACATTCCTAAGAGCACAGTGGCCTCCATAATCCTTAAATGGAAGATGTTTGGAACAACCAAAACTCTTCTTCAACCTGGCTGTCTAGCCAAACCAAACCCTGGCCCTACAGCAGTCGGGGCTTTATGGCATAATGCGCCAACAGAAGCCTCTCCTCAATGCAAGACATATGAAAGCCTGTGTACTGTTGGCAAAAAAACACATGAATGACTTCTAGGTTATGAGAAATAAGATGGTCTTCCCGAAGACCTTAGGCTGTCTGCATTTAACCCATTCATTACTAAGTGCTAATTGCACATTGTAATGTATGAGGATGAAAATCCCCATATACTGCCATACTGTAGTATGGCAGTATTTGATAGGATCAATCAGACAACGTAGAGGCAAAGTACCCTAAAAAGTCTGAAAAATAGTAAAAGTAAAAAAAGTTCGAAATTCGAAAATAGCATTTTGAGAAATATAAAAAAAATCAATAAAAAGTGATCAAAAGGTCATACAATCCTAAAAATGATAACATTAAAAACTTCATCAAAAGTCAGAAAAAGATGCCACCCATAGCTCCGTGCACCGAAGTATAAAAGTAATAAGTGCCAGAAGATGACAAAATAAAAAAAAAAATTCTACACACGTTTTAATTTTTGTAAATGTATGAAAACATTATAAAACCTATAAAAATTTAGTATCCCCTTTGCACCGACCCAAAGAATAAAGTAGACATGTCATTTGGGGTGCACAGTGGCTCTAATTTCCAAGCCCACAAGAAAATTTCACTGCATTTTGAATTTTTTTCCCGATTCCCAGTACATGGCATGGAATAATAAATACCATCACTATGAAGTAGAATTTGTTACGCAAAAAATAAGCCATCACAGAGCTCTTTATGTGTAAATAAAAAGGTTCTAGATTTTTGATTGTGGGCGAGGTCCTTAAAGGGTTAAGGGGGTCGGAATACTTTCCGTACCCACTGTACTAATATTTTTGTGGTTGCGCTGTATTCAGCTGTTGTACTATTATGGTGCAAATACGACATTGAGACAGAGTTTTGAAAATGCCAAAATTGTGGATGTGCTCCTTTTTTAAACATTTTTTTTTAAAATATACTATATATTGTATGTACACCTAATATTTACAATTAGAAAGTGCCACTTTGATCCAAATGTTTTTTAGGTTGTAGCAAGAAATAATAAAGACTTGTAGTACAGAGCAGTAACTTTCACAAGGCAGCAGACTTTCAAGACTCAGAAAATGTGGAGCCATTAACTGTGATTGATAGATGAGTTGTATGGAATTAGTGATTTAAGGGGAAGATAGTGAATTGAGTATATATATTTTTGAGTTAAAGATGTAAATTTAAGTGTCATCAGTGTGGGAGGGATAATTAGGGCAAATGGAGTACCCTAGTCCAAATGTATAGATGGAAAAGAGGGTGTAAGTGGTCAGATGTTTGAAGGCAGATGACTGATGTAGCAGGAGTTAACAATAAAAATGTTTGTAGCACTCTCACTAGACTCACTAGACTCATAGAAACTCTTGTGGTTCATCACTACATCCCACAAAATCTTGAATCATTTGGAATAATTTTTACCAATCTCAAGTGGCAGCAACCCACATATGCAGACATGTAAGTCAATCAGCGACCAGCAGGCTTATGTGATATTACAACCCTTTAAAAACAGATGGCCATATGCAATCCCGTCATTTCACACTGCATAAGTTGTCTCTAGGGTCTAGCTGCTTGTACTCAGTAGCTGATGGAGTGATTTTTCCACAAAGTCCAGGGTATCAGTTTTTGGGGTTCTGTGTTCCCCAAATTTTTATTCTTTTTTGTTGCTAAAGTTGATATCAAGAAATATGTGTCAAATCAACATAGTTGATGGAGTGATTTTTGCTCAAAGTCCCAGGTCTCCGTTTTTGGGGTTCTGTATACCCCAAATTTAAATTTTTTTGTTGTTGCTAAAGTAGATATCAAGATATCAAGGGAGGAACACTAGCGTACTACAGAGAAATACTGTGCAGACAGTTGGTCGCTGTCTATGTCCGCCATTGTCCATTCTCTGTCAGGTCTGACCAGGGGATTCCTGGCAGTCATGGCTCCCACTACTGCCACTGCTGCGGGGAGGGAAACTGGGGGATAGGAGCAGTAGCTGCTCCATCAGCAGAAGTTTAGTCTGGAGTCCTTAATGAGCAGCTTCCTTCACCCACCTAGTGAGGAGGGTAGCCCCCACCAGCAGCAGCAGCAAGACATGGACCAGACCCTGCACCAGCAGGTGGTGTCTTACTTTGACAGCACTCTACCACCCCAGGTAGAGGATCCCCTGGACTACTGGGCAGCCAAACTTGATGTGTGTCCGCATCTTGCAGAGTTTGCAGTAGAGAAGCTGTCCTGCCCGGCCAGTAGTGTGGCATCAGAGTGGGTGTTCAGTGCAGGAGGGGCCATTGTTACCCCAAGGAGAACCCGCATGTCAACCTGTAATGTGGGGAGACTGACCTTTGTCAAGATAGATCAGGAGTGGATCGGCCAGGATTTCAACACACCAATGCCTTATGCATCAGATTAAATCTGCCATGACGCCTCCCCCAAACATTGACAAATGAGTCTGGAATGGTCACTACCACACTCTGTCATTGTGCCACTTTCTAGCCTCCTGCTGCAGCTGCTGCTGCTAGCACCTCCACTCTTTGTAATTGCGCCACACTGTGGCCTACCATGTTGTTGCCACCACCATAATTTGTCATGCCACTCTCTGACCTCATGCTGCCGCTACTGCTGCCACTCACCTACACACACTGTGATTGTGCTACTCTCTTACCTCCTGCTGCTGCCGACACCTCCACACTTTGTCATTGTGCAACTCTTTCACCTACTGCTGCTGCTGTGGCCTACCATGTTGCTGCCACATCCATAATTTATCATTGTGCCACTCCCTGAGTTCATGCTGCTGCCGCCACCTCCACACTCTATCATTGTGCCACACTGTGTCCTACCATGTTGTTGCCAGCTCCAGAATTCGTCATTGTGCCACTCTCTGACCTCATGATACTGCTGCCACCACCTCCACGCTCTGTCATTCTGCCACTTTGTGGCCTACAATGTTGCTACCACCTCCATAATTTGTTATTGTGACACTCTGTGGCCTACTCATGCTGCTGCCAACTGACCTCTGTCTCCCTGTAACAGCCTGTGATTTCCATAATGCTGTTTTCGCCCTCCACCACTCTATGACGTTGCCACTATGTTTAGTTTTCCCCTTCATTTCATCTGTCAGAAGGAATGAAAGGCTTCAGGATTGATAGCCAAAAGCAGGAGTGGATACAGAACACAGAGCACATGCAAATGTCCCATTTACTGCTCATCTCTGTTTTGGATCAACTCCTGTTTGTTTTTGACTTTATCAATACTGATGGATTATTGATTGATTGAAAGCAGATACTGATGGATGAAAAGAAGGGCAAAATGATCAGTGACGTCAATGCAAAATTACTGCAGACACCCTCCCCACTCTGTTGGGGGTTTTCCACATGTATCAGCGTTTAACAGAACAGGTTTTGTCGTAACCTATGGAATCATCTGATGTCGGTGTAAAAAGAGTGCACTCTTTGATGTTATTGTGGGATCTTGGCCCTCTATCAGTCCTTTCGAGTTGGCACGGCGAATCGATTTTTTTGAAAAAATTCACCCATCTCTAGTGTTAATAGATTTTACAAAAAAATGTAAAGATTTAAATTTAAAAGAGGAGATCCAGAAAACCATGATTGATACATAAAGTATATTGGAAAAAATAACTTTTCCTTACACAAACCATATCAATTTTTTGCTGAAGGTGGACAACCCCTTCAAAATACAAGAACTTCTTGATTTTCAAATAACACATTGGGGCTTATTTACTAAGGGTCCCATGGGCCGCATTTTCGTTGGTTTTCCCGACTTTTCATGGATCGTGTCACACGCGATCGCGCCGGCTTTCATGTGACACAAAACTGGGGGTGGGCCGTCGGAAGATCCAACTGATTCGGATTACGCGCGGGATTTAACATTTAAATTTGTGTCGCAAGCCATGCACTTACATGCACCAGGAAGAGGAAGGTGAACTTCAGCGGACCTGATCGGGGAAGCGACACATGCAGGAAATCGGGCACACAATCTTCATGAATCGCGGCAGAGTTCATCCTCGTCGGACAGTTCGGATCGGGGTCCGTGGGTAAGTAAATGTGCCCCATTGTGTATTATTGGTGTGAGTCTTGCTGGAATGTCCCCTCTTGGCTTGATTAACCCCTTAAGTACGCAGGGTTTTTTCGCTCATTTCTCGCTCTCCACCTTCAAAAATCCATAACTTTTTCATTTTTACATGTACAGACCTGTGTGAGGGCTTATTTTGTGCGTAACAAATTTTACTTTCCCATAATGTTATTTATTTTTACATGCTGTGTACTGCGAAGCTGAAAAAAAATTCCAAATGTGGAAAAATTGAAAAAAAACACGTCACGTTCTTGTGGGCTCAGTTTTTATGACTTTGACTGTGCACTCAAAATAACAGCTCATCTTTATTCTTTGGTTTGGTGTGATTGCGGTGATACCAAATTTATATAGGTTTTATTGTGTTTTAATACATTTTCAAAAATTAAACGAATGTGTACAAAAAAGAAAAAAATTTTTTTGCCATCTTCTGAAGCTAATAACTTTTTCATACTTTGACACACAGAGATGAGTGAGGTGTTATTTTTTGTGAAATGAGCCGAAATTTTCATTGCTACCATTTTGAGGTCTGTGCGACATATTGATAATTTTTTATTCCATTTTTTATGTGATGTAAAAAGGTGTAAAAGTCGCATTTTGGACATTTGGGCGCCATTTCCCATCTCGGAGGTCACCGCTGGCTGTAACCGTTTTTATATTTTGATAGATCGGGCGTTTTGGGACGTGGCGATACCTAATGTGTCTGTGATTTTTACTGTTTATTATGTTTTATATCAGTTCTGTGGAAAGGGGGTGATTTGAATTTTTAATATTTTATTAATTTTTTTTATTTTTTAAACTTTTTTTTTCTTTTTTTTTCACTATTTTTTAGACCATCTAGGGTACATTAACCCTAGATGGTCTGATGGTTCCTACCATATACTGCAATACTTCTGTATCGCAGTATATGGCATTTCTGCACACTATACATTACAATGAGCCACATGCAAGCACAGACTGCGGTTATTAGCGGTGGGGGTTTTCTGCAATATGCAAAAACCCCCACCTTTGTATGAAGAGGACTCAGCCCATGAGCCCTCTTCATACACTCCTTACACCTCTGCGCCGTAGAGCTACGGCGCAGAGCGTTAAGGGGTTAATGTCAGAAAGGCCAGAAACATTATTATACACCAGGTCATGTTGGTTACACAAAGCAACTTCTGAATCACTGCACCGGAAGATAGCTCATGATCGCTTTACAAATCATAGGGGACATATAGAAATATAATATTACATTTCAGAGTACAAACAGTCATATACAGAACAGTAGGAACGAGGGCCTTGCTCGCAAGACCTTAGAGTCTATTGTATACCACAGAATCTCTTACAATATAGGCAGACATCACTGTGAACCTGTCCCTCTAATAACTGATTGGTGGTGGTAAGAGGGCCTAAATACCATTGAAATGTTCCCTTTACAACTAAGTGCTCCAACCAGGTAGAGTTTTTATGTCAGGGTAAGCAATTTGTCTCAAATCTGAAATCTTAACCTTTTTAAATTAAAAAAGCAGCACAAACTTGCAATGACAAGCTTAAATTAAGAATGCTATATATGTGTTTTGTAATAACAGTGATGTATATATTAGCAGTGTAGTAGATTTTTGGCATTCAACAATAACCTATAATATCCCATCTACATATATGGACATTAAAATAAATAAGGAGTGTAACCACTTCCATTCTAGAAGGAGTGTTAAAGGGTTGGCAACTTTTCAATAAATCTCTTCTATTAGACAAGCGATTTACCTGTGTATGTGCCTGTGGCTTTTCCTCTTTTGAGTCTATCCCTGTCCTCAGCATGCTAGCCTCTTCACACAAAGCTGCCGTCTCTATAAATGTCCTCAGCATGCTGACCTCTTCACACACAGCTGCCATCTCTGTCTCTGCTCCAGGTTGTCTAAGTAACATCAGCCTCTCTCAGAGACCTCTCATACTCTCCTGCTACAGGCTCTACCTATTCAGCAGAGCTCAGAGATGTAAAGAAGGAAGCACAGAGGGTCTGTACACAGCAGAAAAGTAAGTAGCAGGAGTGCTTAATAACATGATGTACATTCAGGTATAATCTACATGGAAGTAAAGGAACATGGCTCACTAAGTGGCCAACAGATTTAATGCCAGATTCAACATCTAGACTAGTTAGTAGTTTAACATTATTCATCCCTGCAAACAATTCTTGCAAATGTAGATGCTGAGCTGAGGGTTTAAGGAGAGGTGTCCACAGACTTTTGCTGAGATATACTCAGATGACTTTGATATACATAAACTGGTCCATTACATAAAAACTATTAGAAATAAATACTAAGATAATTACATCAGGCTTGCAGTGAGCATTCATTCTACCTAGGTTTAACTTTGGTGTTACATTGTTTAAATGACCTTAGCTTTTGTTTGATGTCAAAAACACTTGTCATTTCATCAAAACTGTTTTGCACCATTAGGAGAGTTAAACTTTTGAAAAAAATGGTATGGGTTATCTTCTATGTCGCAAGGAAGAAAATCATCTCTCTTTTTTCCACCAGGGATAAAATCCAATCTGACCAGGTTTCCAGACATCTGAAGAAGGTCTTTTGAACTTGGTCAGAGGAGAGACATGAAGGAAATTAAGTTGAATATCTGCCACCTCACAGCCAGTCTGAACTCTGCATGCAATCTAAATCTGTGCCTGTATTGATCATTTTAATAGCTCCGCAAGCCAGCCACAAAAAAAAAAAAACGCAGCTTTGAACAATATGCTCGAGTCATAAAAGCCACTTTATCCCTGTGAGCCAAACCTTTACAGTCACAACATAAAGAGACGTTTTGAGTAAAATATAACTGTTAGTTTAAAATCCACTCATTAGTGAAAATGAGCTTTAAGTGTTTCTCTGTTAAAAGGGAAAAAACACTTTTTTCTGTGCGCTACTGTTCTTGAAAACACCTCCTTCGAATAGCTTGTCTCACCCACTACCTGATTATTTTCTGGCATTTAGCGCCACGGCGGGTCTGCCAGATTTCCATAAGGTAGGGATTGTTTGTTTCCTACGAATGTCACATATAATTCATCTTGAGATGTTTATTTGCCTAATGTAACTTTTTATTGCCCTGCATTATTTATTTCACAGGTTTGTCAGCTGCACTGAACTCCATCCTGTACCTGGAGTCTGATTAGCTAAAGTGCCACCGAGTCTGCTTTTCTTTCATCCTCTCAGTGTGATGGTAAAAAGGCGTTTGCAGTCCAACAACTTGCTCAAGAAACAGACAAAAAACATTACATTTAAAAGAGTACAGTACATTACAATGTTTACAACTCTATAGAAAAGAACAAAGCTGACATTTATTTTAATTATCTGTGATATGCATATTTATATAGATTCCTACAGTGGATGCAGTACCTGCAAAGATTACAATGTTAGAAAATTACAGGAGGGAAGTAATGGGAAAAAGTGCAGTCAGGGGTAATTACACAATGTGTAATATGGGCATTCTGCCTCGCAAAATCTGCTATTGTTATACAAAACAAATGTAAGCTTTGTGGTTGAAATATGTTTACGTGGGTGTCCACTTACCATTCTGACTCATTCTATAATTACACGTAAGATGTTTGCTTCAGTAAAGTCCCCAATACCTTCAAATCTAAGGCCATCTGGCTACTAGGAAATCCTAAGTTTTAATGTTGACATATTGCTGGCTTACTAAAAATAATCCATTGATAGGATCAATGTCATCAGGTCTCTGTAACTCATTCTGTCTCCACTACTTGTTGGAGCAGCACACACGGATTTAATACCAACCTTTCTCTAGTCAATTCATACTTTATTTATTTATTTTTTTCATAGTCAATTCATACTTTAATCATTCTAACATCATCTTTCATGTATAATGTAAATGAGGCTGAGTACATGGAGAGATATAGTAATGCCATTCCTGTTACTCCTCCCCCTGCTCATGTCTCTGTGTAATGTATAGTAAAGCATTTCTAGTGTCTGTTCTTTATCTGCTGCTGTGTTTTGCTATACACATGTGAGAGGCAATGACATCAGCTACACAAGTACCTGAAATGTTCTCCCATACACATGTGACAGACATCAGATACACAAGTATCTGACATGCTCTCCCATACACATGGCTGCATCCTGGAGCAGTTGTATATCTCATACAGGCACATACAGGCTTCAGGGGGCCCCAGCACCAGGTAACACATAGAGGAGTCAGCACCAGGAGTGTCGGTCACATCATTATACAGGCTGTCAGTCATGTGTATAGGAGTATTTCATACACAAACAGGCTGCAAGGGACATCGCCGCCAGAACTAGGAAGCACATAGATGAGCCAGCACCAGTAGTATCACATCATTATACAGGCTGTCAGTCATGTGTATAGGAGTATCTCACACACAAAGGCAGCAGGTGGCCCCAGCACAAGGAAGCACATAGAGGAGCCAGCACCAGGAGTGTCAGTCACATCATTATACGGGCTGTTAGTCATGTGCATAGGAGTAGCTCATACACACACAGGTTGCAGGGGGTGCCAGAACTAGAAAGCACATAGAGGAGCCCAGCACCAGGAGTGTCAGTCACATCATTATACAGGCGGACAGTCATGTGTATAGGATTATCTCATACACACAGGCTACAGGAAGTGTGGCCACCAGTACCAAGAAGCACATAGAGGCAGTCAGCACCAGGAGTGTCAAATCATTATAAAGGTTGTCAGTCATGTGTATAGGAGTATCTCATACATACACAGGTTGCAAGGGGTGTGGCCGCCAGCACCAGGAACCACAGAGGAGCCACAAATAAAACAAGACAATATAAAAACAATTAAAAAAGGGGAAAAAAGTAACACTGTACACCTATAAAAGATGACACAGTAAAGACAGGAACACCTGCTCCTGTCCACCTTTAAAACCCATTCACTGTACCCCTTTCTCTTACCCTGTCTTACAGCAAACGGTAATTGTCTATGTTTCTGACGAGCGAGGTATATTTCTGCAATTCTTGATTTTTTTCTTGTACTATATTTGGGTTTTGAACCATCTTTTGCCCAGTCCTCGGAGATTGTGTACTTCTTGCTATTTATTTAAGGACAGTGGTCTGAAAAGGACTTTAAAGGTGGACAGGAGCATTATCAGATGTTCCTGTCTTTCCTGTGTCGTCTTTTATAGGGGTACAGTGTTACTGTTTTCCCCTTTTTTAATAGCACTGAGGGGTGTGGCTGTGCCTCCCACTCATGATAAAGCTGGACTGCTGAATATGATGATGATTCATTGGACCTCTCTCAGGTCATTTGTATACAGCTTTAGGACCTGATTGTTAACCTGCATGTAGAGGGACAATGGGGATAGGGGCAATGGTTTCTAATGGCAGTGTATGAAAATATATTTTTAGGGGTAATTTGCCGGACAGGTTTTCTTAAAAAAAAATTTTTTAATTAAAACCCCCCATTATATAGCCAGCCAGCGTCCTTTATATGCCAGCCCATGTATATAGCGAGCCAGCGTCTGTATATAGTTAGGCAGCATCTGTATATAGCCAGCTGGCTCCGTGCCTAGCAAATAAAAATAATAAACTCTGTACTCATCTTTACAATGCCCACCGCAGGTCCACTACTTGATCCAGTCCCGCCAGCAGTTACAGGTTCATGCATCCTGGTGGCACACAGACTATGACGTTAGCTGCTTGCCAATGTCATAGTCTGTGCGATGCTAGCACGCACATGGTACTGCCGGCAGGCAGGTATCAAGCAGTGGACCTTCAGGGGGGCAATCGAAAGGTGAGTACAGTTTATTTTTTGTCCTGAAAAACTCTGCTTATACTTGAGTATGTATGGTAAATAGCTGCTCTTAGCTAATACAAATTAGAATGGGTTAACAAATATTTTTTGCACTTAAAAATAACAAACCAAAGACAGAAATTTGGTCTGCTCCTGTATCTCCCCTTCTTCAAACTTCCTTCCTTTGGCCCTGTAACTGTACTATTACTCCTGGTGGGGGTGCTATAGTGACTGGGGTCATTCTCATCCCTTGGAGCAAGTGATTGTGGGAGAGAATTCAAGAAGTACTTGCAGATATGATACTGCAGCTCAAAATGTGGCTGGAATATCAGAGATGATATAACGGCAGATTGAAACTCCAGTCACATCCAGAGCTGCAGTCATCTGAGATGATATAATGGTAGACATAACATTAGGTTACTAAGCATTTTTTGGAAAACGTGGTGTGAAAATTTGCAAGCAAAACATAGTTCAACATGTGCACCGAATCACAAGAGGTGGTTGTGCAAAATGTTGTGATTGTAAATGTGTGAGTATACAAGCATACACTCAGCTTTATACATTAGATATAATATTAGGCGAGAGGTCCTCTTCAATTTCCTATTGCGTATTAATGCATTAGGTATTGTAATTTGTTTATAATTTCCTTTTACTCTCCTTTTTCAATACTGCTCCCGGTGGTTGCCCCTCTGTGTCTAGGGTGGACTCATTTCCTATGTGTTGCTGTCTGTTCCTCACCCTCTTAATGGAGCACGATACATAAAAAAAAAATTATACTTCATTCTACTGTCCTCTTCCGGAGGACTGTAACATTTGACTGCCCTCACATTTCAAGGGACTCCTTAACACTCTCCAATTTCCACTCTATAATTGGAAAGTCAGATCAGTCCAGAAATCAAAGCATAAGTTCCAAGAAATATAGGAAACATTCACCAGGAAAACATATTCAAGGGTATTCTTGCATCTATTCATAATGAACATTCACACTGATGCTGCTTCAAGAATCCATCTGTGATCCTCATCTTCATTCTGTATTTTTTTTGTTCAATAAAACCATTCATTTTCTAGTTCCAACTGCAAAAAAATGTAATCAGATTTCCTAATATGATCTCCATATCCAGCTAAGTTAGCATCCTCAAGAGTGTCATAGGCACTGAATACCCACTTAATATTTAGTTTTAACGGCAAACATTATGGCTTTCAATTTAGGAGATTATTCTTCTTGTTAGTTATGTATCATATTTCCTATATCTCACTCTCTAGGTGGCTGATTTTCATCAGCAGCGGTATCATTTTGCCAAGGTTATAAAAATGCCATTTGCTCGGAGACTACTTTCTATTTGCTGATCCAGTGAAGCAGCGGTGGGATCACAATCATGTTCGGAAAAGTAATTGATGTAATCAGCTATATGCAGCTCAGCGTCTCTGATAAAAAGTTTTAGGCAGTGGGGCTTAGCAATGAAACTTTATTCCTGCAATGCGATTTATGCTGCAGAAACACTGAGCCTACGAAATTTAATACTGGTGACTGTTTATTTTCTTACACTTTGTAGTCTAACATTGTTAACTGTCTAGTTTCTAGATTTCCTCATAGAATCTTTCTGTTGCTGCATATTTCATTCTCCAGTATGACTCAAATGACTGCTGCATTTCTTATTCAAAGTGAAGGCATTTGCTGTTGCGCACACCTTTTACAGTAAATACATATCTATTTTGTACATAGATGTCAAAATAGCTAAAATTCAAGTTCCTTCAATCTCAGATGGTTTATGTAGAATTAGGTATTTGCAGACATATAGTAAAGGTGTCTATAAGGGCATTGTTTTATATTTTTTTAATGTACAAAAAATGTGAAATAACAAATACATACATTCCTGTTGTCACAGTGTTCTTGCTTTGAAGTTCTCCGTTAATCTACTTCTTGTCCTGCAGTGATGACTTGCATAGATATGCTTTGATCAATTAATTCAATCAGTGGCCTCAGAATGACCATGTATGTATAGTGTAAGGTACAAGACCACTGTGAAGTAGAAGAACAATGGGAAATACCAACTACTAAGTGTGGTAGTGGGTGGGAAGAAGTTATAAAGTACAGTCACCTCCCCCATGACCTCTGATGGACTCCTATTGGTCCATGTCTCAATGACCTCGCTAATATGGGAGTGATCATGGCACTGATTTGCCCTATGGAGTGGATACTGTCCGCGTCATTGCATCATGTCTCCTTAATACATGCATATGCATATTTTTCCCTCTATCTGACTTGAAATCAGAATGAACCTTTCCAGTTTTAGGTCAGTTAGGATTACCTAAACTATTTGTATTTGCCAAATACCAGAAAAATGAGAGAGGTCTTTCTAAAGGTGTTTTCCCATGAAAGAAAATTCTCAAATTTCAATCTCCTAGTGATGGTAACACATTTTTAACCCTTCACAATTTTACTCAGTTTTATTGCTGTTTAGCTCCTATCACTCCGTAGGCTAGTCAGTGCAAATTCCAGAGTGTGGGCAGGGACTCTCTAAGCAGACGCATTTCAATCCATCTAATTTTGTATATACACTTTATTTAGCTTCTGAACATTCACTGGTATCTGACACATAGAAAAAGAGAGATCAGAGATCAGAGATCAGACGACGTGATCCATGAGATGCCTATTACACACAATGACGTCAGTCTGCTACATCTATGCTATTCCACAACACACTAGATCTGCTGTGCCTTCCTTCACTGATAAAGAACTTATCTGTCTGTAGCTTGTAGTTCTCCTCACGATGTGTTGTTTGTTGGCATGAAGTGAGTGAGTGTCTGTGAGCTCCATCCTGGACTGCAGGGTGGGGGCTAGAGTGCAGGGAACAGATAGAGAATTTAAGATACATTTAAGAAATTTGTCTTTGTGGGAATACCCCGTTAAGGCATTATCTGCCTTAAATGCTTACACTCATCTCATTAGTATTCGGTAACATTGGCAAATTATATGACTTGGATTAAACATTTTGGATAACCTTCCACAGACTTCTCAGAATAGTTGGTAGGAATTTGGACCCATTCCTTTTGACAGAAGTGGTGTAACTGAGCCATGTTTCTAGGCTGCCTTCCTTTCAGCTTTTCCCATAAATTAGGGTTGAGAGGGGGTCTTTGTGATGGACATTTCAAAACACTGATTTTGATATACTTAAGCTGCATTGTAACCATGTTACAAAGTGGTCATTGTCCATTTAGAAGATACATTTTTGCCCAAACTTTAACTTTCTGGCTGATGTCTTAAGATGTTACTTCAGTATTGTTACATAATGTTCTTTCCTCATGATGCAATGTATTTTGTAAAGTGCAGCAGTCCAGTCCAACCCCACAACATGATGCTGCCACTTTGTGTTTCATGCAGGTTTTACAGTTGGGATGGTGTTCTCAGGCTTGCAATCTTTATTTTTCACCAAATGTAAAGACCAAATCATAGAGACCAAACTGTTAAATTTTTTAAAGTTTTGTCAAACACAGGACATTTCACTGTGGATAATGACACCCTCTTATCAGCTTCAGTCTGCATCTCCACAAGGTATTTAGCTTTTGTTACTGGGTTGATTTGCACATTTTGGTCTCATTTCATCTCTGACACCTTCATTTCTGACACCTTCATGAGCAGTATGATGAGTGGACATTCCTATATAATTGTAATTACATATCATTTTTTGTACAAATAAACAAGGTGACTTCAGTTCAGGTTTCAACTATACATGTATAGGGGAGAACTGGAGAACAGCAGTACTCCTATGATAAACACTATATAACACTTTAGATCCCATCAATACTGATTGCACTATATAAAGGTTATAGCTTCCATTGCTAATAAAAGATTCACATATTAGATTGGGAATTGCTTTGCACTTGGAATCCTCTAAGTAAAAACAGTAAATTTTTTGAATAACAACTCAACTTTCATTGGTCTGCACCTTGGTTGGGGGGTTCTGGGAGCAGGTTCATAAAGTTCTGTTTGACAAAATGGGAGTGGCAGTCCCTGATGGCGATAAGCTCTGTCTCTGGTATACCCTGAATTGTTCCAATCCACTGCAGAATGTGCTTTTTTTACTGAAAATCTGTACCATTTAAGGAAGACAGTAGCCAGATTTTGGATGTCTCACATCCTCCCTTTCTCCGTGATTGGATCAAAGCGTTTAATAACACCCTCCTGCTCAAAAAGTGGTTATTTATTCATAAGAAGAAGGATAGGAGGTTTCATGCCATTTGGGATAAATGGTTTGAATCTCCCTTTGCTGTGGTTCCCCAGATTCCATCCTAGACACACTCTCTCTGATATGAGTCTCCAGCCCTAGGCTGGGCACACCATTAAAGGTAGCCCTGAGGTGGGAATATGGTGCATGTGCATAGTTGGGTGCTTTGTGCTGTTTGTGTTTCAAATTTGTTTATTGTTACAAGGGCATGTGTCACTCTTTACTTTAACTAATTGAAGAAAAGTGCACTTTGCACATGTTCCACATGTTCTTTTGTTTCTTTTTTTTTTTTTTACCATGGAGATGATTCATCTATGATAGAAGACCAAGCATGCATATTGTATAATTATATGCTGCTTCCTGTTTTTGTTCCCTCTTCTCCTTTATATGGGGTTCCTGCGAGACCACCTTTTATGTGCTGAATTAAATGTGTGCATTTTATCTCCAAATGCGCTTTAATAAAGTTGTATTGTTGTTTTAAAATAATATATATATTGTTTAACAATGAGGGAATCCAAGAACTGATGGAATCCATAAATCTCTGGGAAGCCATTATGAATGAGGTAGCATTAAGATCAATGGATCTTTCTTGAGAATCATTTCAGAGATTTTTTTGGTTCACAGGATGAGTTCTGTTCATAGAAAATGATGTTGTAGTGAATCAAATTATGTAAATCCAGTAGTCCATATCTATTATACTGAGTCAGTATTCTGTCTAACATTGAACTGAAAAGAGCCTCTTTGAAGCTTGCACATGTGTTTGGACCAGTTTTGTGTTGCGGCTTGCGGCATTAAAATAGTGGATGTGATAATGTTGGAAGGGTTGCTAAGAAGTGTTGTAAACAGTAAGGGGGCTGGTTCCCTGCCCTTATGACATTAAATAGATAATTTACATATTGGATAAACATTCCCTTCATCCAGTCTTCACTGACAATATAGCTTTCTTGATTATACATCTGATGCCCGATGATGCACTATGACTGCATTGGCGACAACTTCGCTTTAACACAACAGACATCATTACAATTTTCAGGTAAGCAAAAAACCTTTCATATATATTGTACCTTACTTTGTCCTGGAACAAATATCCCCAGAAAATCCTCCATGTCTAAGAATATTTAAAAAATATATATAAATATTAATATATTAATGGTATTTGTAGCATTCTGTCTTTGAACATAGATTTTCCAATTTGTCATTGTAGTGATAGATACAATAGATTTTGCCCCATGAAACCTACATTGCAGCCCTAAAGAAAGAATATAGAATAGCTGCAGTGGCTGGCCTTGGCTCAAAATCAATCACTGGCTCAATGAGGCCCTCAGTTTAAAATATGATTCCTTCATCACTATAGCAAAATACATTTACAAATGTGAAAAATTTTACTACCACATTATAAATGAATAGTAATTCTTAAGGATTTACTACTATCTACTCTTCTTTTATATACTCATAACTAATAGCAATCACTTTGCAAACTCATCTTTAATGGGATATTTCCTAAAATTACATACTTGTGAAATTAAATGGATGGGCTAGTGTTCTCTTTGTCTATACAATAGCTTAAAAGGTTTTACTGTTGATAGAATTTTGTCTTAGACAATCATACGTGGAATATACCCTATGTAAATTTATGGTCCTTTTTCTCATAGATTTTGAGATACTATGTTGTACTTCCTCATTGTAACTCAATTAGCTCTGCCAAAAATTGTTTGTTGAAGATTTTATATTCCTACTTCTCTATCTATAATATTTCCTCAAAATTTAAAAGTGTAACATAAGCATTATATAATATAACATATTAAACTATAAGTGCCCATGCCATCCAAGCTTTGAAAAAATATTCAGATATACCAGAGTATCCAGGACATAGTGTGTGTGCGGAGCAGCAGGCTTCTTGGCACTCTCAAATAGAGGTAGGAAGGGGTCTATGATGTGGGTAACTGATAACTATTCCATTGCATTCTAAAGAATCATTCTCAGGGGCCAATGTATTAAAGAATTTGGGATGTGTCATTTTTTGTCAAACCTGATGATTAAAGGGAACCTGTTGCATAAACTAATCTTTATCTAAACATATATTTGAAAACTGCTATTATACAGCGGTACAACTATCCCTCTATTTTTCATGCCTGAACAG
This sequence comes from Engystomops pustulosus, assembly GCA_019512145.1. Classification (NCBI taxonomy): domain Eukaryota; kingdom Metazoa; phylum Chordata; class Amphibia; order Anura; family Leptodactylidae; genus Engystomops; species Engystomops pustulosus. The sequence goes on along the minus strand of CM033642.1, from coordinate 142,737,122 downwards.
TTCCACAGTCCATTTGTAAAGGTAGTCACCATTAGGGATGAGCGGACCAGAACTTCCCGTTCATGCATCCCGCATGAACTGGGCATATTTACGAATTGGCTGCCGAACAATTTAGCATATTTATACCCCTAGCAACTAGCCATGGCTTTGATTGGCCAGGGATGTCCCCTTGGCCAAGTTGAGCCTTGGCTGGTAACTAGCAGCATTCATTTATAGGAAAAGCTGTTTGGCAGCCAATTCGGTATTCTGTCTGAGTTATGGCAAATGTGCTCAGATTGGGTTGACTTTACCAGTGGAGTTTGGAGTTGCCACGGGGTTCAGTATGGGTCAGTATTGGGGCCATTCTTTTTACTATTTTTATTAATGACCTTGTAGTGGGTTTACCAGTCAAGTTTCAAGATTTGCAGATGATGATATCTAGCTAGTGTAAAGTAATAAAATACTGAGTCGATAGTTTAGAATTACTAGAGAGATGTCTCGGTAGCATGAGGAGGTGGGGCAGAGAAAGGGGTGCTGAGGTTTAATGTAGATAAAGTAAAGTATGCACTGGGCCATGGAAACAAAAAATATAATTATGTTCTACAACAGTAAATTACTTGGTAAAACTGGAGCGAAAAGGGATCCTTGGGGGTATTGTGGATGGTAAACTTAATTTTAGTGACCGAGAGCCAGGGCGGCCTGCTGCTAAAAGCAAATATAATTGGTGTATCAAGAGAGAAAGTAGATGCTCGTGATGAAGACTAGATTTTGCCCTTAGTCCAAATCCCTGGTCAGACCCACACAAGAATATTGTGTAAGTTTGGGCAGCCGTGTATAAAAGTATTAGTAGAGTGGGAACGGTTGCAGAGAGAGAGCAAACCAGATTATAGGGGAATGCAGGGACTAGAATAAAATGATAGATTACAAAATTTTGGGATTATTCCAGTTGTGTAGGAAAAAAGACGAATAAGGGGGACCTCATTACAATTTAACAAATACTGAAGGACAGTACAAGAATCTCTCAAAGCTCTTTTATACCTAGGGACCTGGGACCAAGACAAAGGGCATCCTCTACCCATAGAGGAGAGGCGGAGATTCTACCATAGCCAAACAAGGTTCTTCTTTACTGTACGAGCAGTTGAGGATATGGAACTCTCAAGCTCATGCCGCGGAAGGTTGTTGGGCGGACCTCTATGTACATGTTCAAGGAGGTCCTGGAGACTTCTGGAGAGAAAAAATATCACCGGTATGGGATAAACATTTATTTAATCTTAAAGGTTGGACTTGATGGGACTTGAGTCTTTTTCCAGCCTTATATACTATGATACTAGGATACTTCCAAAGTATATAACTTTTTTATTTTCCATGAACAGAGCTGTGTGGGCTTATTTTTGCGTAACAAATGCTGGTATTTAGTATTCCATGGACGTGATGTACGGGGAAAAATTCCAAATAAAGTTAATGTAAAAAATCCCATTGTGCCGTATTCTGGTGGGCTGGGATTTTAAGGATTTCACCTGTCTGCCCCAAATGACATATCAGTTTAGTCTTTGGGTCGGTACAAGTTCGGTTGATACCAGATTGTATAGTTTTATAAGGTTTTTTATACATTTACAAAAATTAAAACCCTGTACAAAAAAAAATTGGTTGGGGGATTGATTTTGCCATTTTCTGGCGAATAACTTTTTTATTCTTTCGGAGCTTATGAGTGTCATTGTTGGCAACATTTTATGCCGTTTTGTGTAAATGTTTTCTTTTTAGGACTGTTCACCTTTTAATACGTTTATAGAATTTTGATATTTTTAAAACATGGCAAAGAGTGCCATTTTTCGACTTTGGCGGCAATTTTCCGTTACGCGGTTTTTTTTTTTTTAGTAATTTTTAAACGAGTGAAAAAACTGTTATTATATTTTGATAGATCCAGGCCACTTTTCAAGAGTGTTGATACCTAATTTTTTTAAAATATTTTTTTATATGTAATATTTTCGCTCTGTACGTGGGGTACTTTAATCCTAGGTTTCTGTACGATTCCTATATATACTGCCATACTACCGATGGTAGATATGGGGATTTCCTCCTCATTCATCACCATTTGCGGATAGCACATGTAATGAATGGGTTAACAGAAGATCCGCGGTATCCATGGCGATGAATCAAATTCCCCTCCGACGTCTAACCCTGCGCCACCATCTTTTTTAAGTGCCGCGGCGATCACGTGGTGAAAACCCCCACGACAGTGCTGACACCGATCGCTGGTGTACCGTTAGCTTTTGCTGCATTATTCAGCAAAGACTTAGTGGCTATGGAGAGGGCTCAGCCCAGTTATACAAAATATAAACAATAACATTAAATTTCAGCGTAGACAATTAGGAATAACTAAAAAATGTTTAAATTTACAGGCACCATTTTATTTTTTAGGTGGTAAACAGTTGAGATATGATTGCACATAAAGTGGGTATTTTAGTGGGGACTTTTGTTACCTTATCTGAGGTTCTAGCAGTTTAATAAGGTCACAGGATAGTATAAAACAAGTCAAACTACTGATTGGGATACATCTCTCTTAAACATTAGTGGGGGATTTATCATCAGGGTTTTTTGTCTTCACGTCATTGGCGCATTTGTGGTGCAAATGGCGTGCACAAGAAGAATTTAATTCAGATTTGCGAATTTGCGAAATTGGAACGGTATCATGTTGGCAACTTTGTTGGTGGTTTTTGCAATTTTTGTGCAAACAACCCAACCACAGTGCCCATCAAAAAAAACCATTGCCAGCAAATTTTTCACAAAGAGGCTAAAAGGTCTCATGACAATTTTACTCAACATGTGATTGCAAGTGGAGCCTGTAGAGCGTTTCAAAATGCACCCAAATTTCACTTGGAACGTGGCCTCAAGGGACTCTGCAAAACGTCATGGAACCTGAAAAACTATATATCAAACTATGACTTACAAAAGCTCAATGGCGTCATTCCCTTCTGCGCCCGCCATGTGCCGAGACAGCAGGTTAGAGCCACAAAGAGGAGTGTCCTCTTACTCTGAAAAAACGCATAAATATTGTAGATTGCATTTCATTCAGTGGATGTGGGCAAATTTTAGGGGAAAAGAAAATATTCATATAATATTAGTATTCCAAATCAAACCTTCATTTTAGTTATTTTAAAATACTTAAAGGGTTAAACAGCTTCCTAAATTTGTTTTGAAATGGTTTGGAGTTTTAGAAAAGGGGTTAGATATGGGGGTATACAGGGTGCCCACCATGAGGCGATGTTGAGATCTCGCATCAGGCAGCATGCCTCCTTCTGGTTGGGAAGGGGGAATTTTTCAGCTAGGCGTGTCACGGTGCAATGTTGCGAAACGTCCTCCCGGGAAGGCCGTGATGCAGGGAGGAGAGCTCCACCACCTCCCCACCTAATACCCCTTCCCTAGCCAGCTCAAGAGGCGAACAAACGGGGCTGAATGGGCGCCCGCCCATCTAATCCGCGGGTCTTCGTGACGGAACTGCCTTCTCGTCCGCGAAAGCCCGGCCATCCCATGTCATCTGTGGCTGGGCCCGCCATTCACAATGTGTGCAGCGCCACCCAGGGTGTATAATATATATATGTAAATATCTGTATATGAATGATGCATGAGTGTATATAACTGTAGAGAGTGATATCTATTGTTATACTGTCTATTTGTGTTATATATTGTATGCGGTAACTCAGCGTCACTACACCTGTAACAAACTCAGCGTGCACTATACTGGGACCGACTCAGTCTACTACACCACGAAACGACTCTCAGTTCTACTCACCCTGACCCGACTCAGCTCTACTCAGTAATGGGACCGACTCAGCCCTACTACACGGTGACGAACTTCAGCTCACTACATGGGACCGACTAGCCCTACAAACTGGACCAACCAGCTGCTACTACACGGGGCCCAACTCAGCCCCCCTTCCTACCCTGGACACAACTCAGCCTACGTGCCTGACCACTCAGGCCCTACTACCAGCTGACCGCTCAGCCCTATCCACATGAACGACTCAAGCCCTCTACACTGACCTGATCAGCCCTATACACGACCAATTCAGACCACTACACGCTGAACGACTCAGTCTATACACCTGACGATCAGCTTACTAAACCGACTCGACTCAAGTCTTACCTACACTGAACGACTAGCCCTGACTACACCTGTGACGACTCAGCAACGGCCACGCACTGTGACCAACTAGGCCCGCCTGAAGCTCTATATGGCCTAACATTTTGCCACAAAGAATAATAATAAAGCAATCATTGAGTTCAATTCTAAAATGCGATATTATGGAAACAAATCTTATCCCGCAAACAAAAAAGCTCCAAAGATGAAATGGTACTACATATACAATCACGGCGACCTTTATTAGGTACACACTGTCCAAATGCCTCGGAACAACTTAATTTTAATCAACCAATCACATGGTTCAAGAAATCTCAGAAAAAAAAAACATCCAGTGAGCGGCATTTTGTGGGCGGAAATGCCTTGTTGATGCCAGAGGTCAGAGGAGAATGGACAGACGGGTCAGAGCTGATAGAAATAGGCAACAGTGACTCAAATCGCCACCCGTTACAAACCATGGTGGCAGAAGAGCATCTATGAACACATATACGTCGAAACTTGAGGCAGATGGGCTACAGCAGCAGAACAGACCACACCGGGTGCCCAATCCTTCAGCTAAGAACAGGAAACGGAGGCACAATTGCCACAAGCTCACGAAATTGGACAGCAGAAGATTGGTGTTTAAACGTTTGTCTAGAGTCTGATGAAGTCTCATTTCTGCTGCCACATTAGGGATGTCGGGTCCGAAATTTGGTGTTCAACAACTGAAAGCATGGATTCCATACTGCCTGTATCAATCGGTTTCAGGTTTGGTGGTGGTGGTGTCATGGTTGTGAGTGAATATTTTCTTGGACGCCTTTTGGGTCCTTGTACTGAGCAATTGAGCATCGTTTTGCAAAAGCCACCAGCCTACCTGCGTTTGTGCTGACATGTCCATCCCTTTATGACAACCAATGTACCCAATTTGATGGCTACTTTCAGCAGGATAATGACGCCATGTCATAAAGCTGGATCATCTCAGACGGTTCATGAACAGACATGAGTTCACGTATAAAAAGGCTCTCCACAGTCACCAGATCTCAATCAATAGAGCTCTTTGGATGGGGGGGAATGGAGAGATTCGCATCATGATGTGCAGCGACAAATCTGCGGAACTGTTGATGCCTCATGTCAATATGGACCAAATCTCTGAGGGGAATGCTTTCCACACCCTTTTGAATCTATGCCACGAAGAAGAATTGAGGCAGTCTGAAGGAAAAAGAGGGTCCAACCCGTAGTTACGAGATGGTGTACCTTATAAAGTGGACGGTGAGTGGGGCAACACAAAGACTGAGATATGGTAATATGTGTAGTACCTCTAATGAGGTAGAAGACTATGGGCAGATTACTTACCTTGTTCCATTCGGGATCCAGCGGCGCGTTCTCTTGCGGTGGATTCAGGTCTTCCTGCGATTCCCTAAGGCAGGTCCTCGACGTCCACAGGTGGCACTGCGTGGCTGAAGTCCGTCGGGTTTTCCGACGCGAGAGTCACGATCCTGATTCCCTGGTGAAGGTTAAGCAGTCGCTGCCAGCAACATTTTTTTTATAAAAAATTGGGGTTTCTCCGACATCCGTTGGGTTTCGATTCGGCTATGCCCCGCGACTTCTGTGCTGTGCACGCTGGCGCCACCCATCCAATGATCGCGTGAGCCAAAAACCCGGGCCCAATTAGGAAAAAAAATTATCGCAAACGGAAAAATATCGTAGTTATAAGACGCTCGGGAAACCGCGAATCGGCCCTTAGTAAATGGACCCCCTATAAGTTAAAAAAACAGAACATTTTTTTATTTTGAAAAATAGCAGAGTTTTTTTCAAAATGGTTACCAAATTCCACATTTTTTCATAACTCAATGTAACAATATTAAGCAAAGGTCACTACGTTGAAGTTCGAAGACAATAATCACAAAAAACAAACTCAAAAACACTAGGTAAGGTGAAATATTAAGTTTAGTGGAAAATGACAAACGTTTTTTTATAGAAAAATAGGCCTTGGTCATGAAGGCACAAGAGTAGTGTAAAACTAAAGGTTTAATAACCCATTTTTTTAATGTTGTACTATATTGAGGACATAGAAGAGTAGTTAATTGTAGAAAAGCAATATTTAAAATGTGCCAGACTGGTATAATTCTACCCAGAGACTTTCTTGAAGGTTAAATGTCTTTTCAACACAAGAATATGTGCAACTCTCGTTTGCAATTCATGTCATTACCATAAATTTGTCATCCTTGAAGATTTTGAAAATGGATTTGAGTTTTTTTTCCTTGTTTTTTTGCTCTAAACTTATGTTTTCAAAAGGCAGCATGACGTCTAATCATCCTAAAACCTCTAACAAGCAAAAGACTCTAAATATCTTCAAGCTCCAGTTTACTTCAGGATGAAGAAGGAAAGATTTAGTGTAGTAACACAATATTAAAGTAAATTTTCTTATCTACGTATTCCACCAGTGATATACTAACTTAGAAAGAAGGGCATTTTCGCATCTTATCGATTAATGTTAGATGATGGACAAGCTCATAGGTGCAAATAGTATTTTTAGTCATCCTTGTATGATTATTTTAATGAAGACTTTATTGTGAAATTTCGTTACAACTAGCCCAAATAGGCACGAGACAGAGAATAACTAAAAAGTACAAGTGTTAAACAATCAAAATTAGATAGACTTCATTGCCTGGACAAGATGAAGATCACCTCATCACGATTTTGGCGCCAAATCTACAACTGCCCTGGCTAGAAGATAGAAAGTAGCCGGGGAACTGTTTGGACTTTTTTCAGATTTTTGGCAATTTGTAAAATAGTCCTAAGAGCAAAACATATACATAAGTTTATTGTTGAGAATTGCAGCAGGAGAGATGGAATTCTCAAAAGCGGAAGCGTCACAAAGAAATGGCCTGATTATGGTTTCCTTAAGGCTAGGATTCGGTAGGTTTTAAAGTGTTGCATTCACTACAGCGACTTCAATGTCGAACTGTATCAATAAGTAATAATGCTTGCCAGCTATACTTTATTTCTGTTGTCCCATGTTCAGCCTCCCTGAGTTTAGATTTAGAAGTAGATTACAAGTACAAGGGCACAGGTATGTTGGGGGGGTTATTGCCTTACATCACGGCCTCAATATATACAATAGCTAATGGAACAGGAATTAAAATCCCCACGTGTATGCAGCTGACCGGAGCGAAATGACACTTTAGTAGCATGTTCATACAGCTGAGAGTTGACCCAATATACAGAATGAAAATAATACAATTGCATGCAAATGACTCACGTAGCAAAGCGACGTATTGAAGGGACTTTAGTTACGTAAGAGTAACAAATACCTAATATGAAACATTAGCATTGTTGTAACATTACGAACAAGTAAGCATATAACATAAAACCTCTCTGACCCGAATCTATATAAAATATAATAAGCAACCATAAACGATCCCAAACTTCTCAGGTACCCTGTACAGTTCACAATTTAATGCCATTAAAAATATTATTCAGAAGACCGTATATAACTCGTGTATAAAAAGCCGAGTTTTTTAGCCCAAAGCAAAACACACTACCTAGCTTCAGAGCTACATTAAATGACACTTAAATGCGTGGGGCAGCCCTGTCTTTCCCGTGCGGCGTCAGTATGACGTAAGCAGCGGTGCGTAATGGACTAGCGCGCACGGAAGACATGTCTGTGAGCCCAGCGACGTTAAAGGAAGCGCCGAAAGGGAAATGGTAAAGAAGACGAAGAGGACGCGGGAAGGAGAAGGAGGAAAGCCAGAAGAAGAAGCCAGAAGAAGAGCCAGCGATGACATCCGGGGGAGCAGCGCGTGTGCATTGGGACCACCGGGAGAGGGTGAGTAGTAAAGTAAATTTTATTTTTTTTAAATTTCTGGGCGTGAATGTATCCTACTGGGGGCACGCGTTTTGTGTACTATGGGAACTTGTTGGGCTGGGGGCAGGGGCAGGCTTGTGGTGGCTATAATATGGTGCTATATGGAGGCAGCTGGGTAGCTGTATACGACGGGGCAGGCTGGGGTGGCTGTAGGCTGTACTAATGGGGGCGGCTTGGGGTTGGCTGTTATACAACGGGAGGGCAGGATGGGGGGGCGGAATAAAACTGGGGCAGGTGAGCGGGGGCTGTTGGTATACTTACTGGGGGCAGGTGGGGTTGGGTGGTATACTATACGGGGGACAGCTGTTATGTATACTACTGGGGGAAGGCTCTTGGTTACTATGGCTGCAATGGTGTATACACGGCGGTAGGCTTTGATACGTTGTGGTGCTGGCTGTATATCTAGGAGGGTAGGCTTGGGGGCGGGGCTATATACTTGGCTGGGTCTGTGACCATGCATTTCCCAACTTCGCTTATACTCAATTTCAATAGGTTTTCCCAGTTTGTGCGTGGAAAACTTAGGGGTTCTCGGTTCTTATCTTATATCGTGGGTCGGCTTTTGACTCGAAGGTATACTGGTTATTCCATTTTAAATAGAACTACATTGTACTTGAGGATCATGAATTGGTGGTTAGTGTTTGCTTATAGCGCGTAGCAAAAACGTGGCAAAACTTAGTCAATTATTGCTATCCCCTAGACTTAATACTGAATAACACTGGTGGACATGGGCTATCAGTGAAATGTTCTATAAATGTTGGCAGTGACAGAGATGCAATGTTGTGCATTTGCCGCAAATAGAACCAGAAGTCTTCTGGTCATGATAACTAAAAGGTATGCAATTCAAATATTTTTAATTGAGAACCACAATATGTCGTAGAAATTATTATGCCACCTGTTGTCTAACTTATATGTTGTAGCTTATCTGTAAAGAGCTTAAACAAGAATTGCCCCAACAATAACCGGTATAAAAAACTGAACTACTCCAATGCTCAGGAGTAGCAAATTTTGGTGAAAATACACAAATAAGGCTTTTTCTGTTTGAGTTTCTTGGCAATTGAACGTGTTATCCCCACTAGGGGCGTGGATGGATTGCATGAAAGTTGCTTTCAGAAGAGAAACGACTTTGGATTCTGGCACTTAACTTCCAGATAGTCAAATCGGATGCATTCTGAAGAAACGATTTATCACTACATTGTAACCAAACTGTGGGTAATTTAAATTTGGTGACTGTCAAATGCAACATTTGTATAGACGTCCATTATGAAATAGTCGTAAGGTTGGCACCTTACTCATACGATGTGGTGAGGATTGGAAGGCTAATTGATCAGTTGGATTAAACCGATTGATCGATTATAGGTTGTTTTTTAAGTTATTTGTGGATTACCATGACTAAGGCTTTGTATTAAGTAGGAAAGGGTTTAGTTGTTAGGTGTTGTACTTGCCACGTCCATGACTGATGTGTGATCATTTTAAATGGATATTCAAAAAGAACCATTGGATTTTATTGCGCATGGCTTGGTCCTTTCCACTTCCTTCAAGATTCCTTTAATAATGATAAGATCCTGTTGTTAATCTTAAAACCACAAAGGGTTTTGTCTAGGTTATGGAGAAAACTCCACTATGATTCCGGATCTAGTTCGGTTTCTTGCTCCACTCCATGGTCTAAGTTTTAACTCCTCAAATAAGCCTACCACTACAACCATTCAAATCCCCATCAGTATTCAATAAAAAAGTTGGTATGACTGATGGTTCAGATTCTATTCAGAATTGACAGTGGGATTGTAGTGTTTTTTAAGGAGACCAGAGTACACGAGCTATAGGACTAGCAATTGACGATACGCCAGATTATAGGTAATAAGATGTATAACAGTTAATATAAATATATGTTTTATGTTTCCTAACTACATATGATTTAAAATCAGTACATTCTTAAACATGTACGACTTTACATAGTTAGGACTGCCAAATCCTGGACTACCTATATTTTTAAGCCAATTTGATTTCTTTAATTACTCAATCCATGCATAAACAGATAGGGGAAAAAGCCATGGATACACTTGAATTGTTCTGAAAACATGTAACACCCCAACCTTCAATATTCTCTAAAACACTGGGGCATGCTGTTAAACAGGACAAAATGACCAATACGCTTACAATCTATTAAGTGATTGTTGTACAGAAGTCACAAATGCTATACAGCTTTGTTGTTTGATTTTAATATGATCCTCAATATAATTCATATGGACATAGTCTAGCGGTCACATGCCCCTGGCAACACAGTCTCGCGGGCCGACAGGCACACTGTGACCTGTGTGCCCTCGTGACCTGCTGCAGTTTCAGTTACCCTTCCATGCTCCAGTGGCATTTCCGTGCGCTTGGCAGCGTCATCCCCCGACCCCCTAGGGCATGACACAACTAGCTTGGAAATGAAATTTAAAGGCCAGTGTGCCGCAATAATGAGCACACAGCGCCTTGACCTGTTAAATAGTTAGCCTTTCCTATGACCGTGCCAGATCTTAGTGCCTCATGACAAGAGAAAGCTTTGTCCCTATGAACTTGTGTTGGTATGGAATTTCCAGTTGTGACCGCCCGGTACGTTCCTAATTTGCTCTGTGTCGCCTGATTGGACCTCACGACTCCAACACCCCCTACACACAATACAAGCAATTCCTGTAGGTGAATTAACAAGAAGCTAAAGAAATTACAGTACAGAAGTAGCATACAATAAGGACCAAAAAACACAAAATTTGTAACAGACTCCGCAAGATGGGCTACCCCAATTGGACTCTTATACGAGCACAAAAGAGGGTGGATAACAAAGAAAGGAAGACAACTAAAAAAAATTCGGGATGATATGCAGGGCATAATACCCAGCAATACAAAACAAAAAGCTTTACTAACAGCAGTACTACCAGTATAGCCCCAATTTCAAACAACATTTTCTACAGATCAACCAGAAAAGCAATTCTTTTTAGAATAACCCTATTTTGGACAGCATTCTGTCACAGGGACATAGCAATAGTGTCCTGGAGGGGACAAAGTTAGGGAAAATGCGGTTGTACTTCCTTATTTAATCTCTAAAACAGAAAGTACTAAATCATGGATGAATTACAGGGTTTTAAACGGGGCCACGAGACACACCACCTGCAAATTTGCCAAAAATAAAAACAAGTTTTGCACCAAAAGGGAGGACAGTCGAAGATTTCCAATACGTGGTTTTATTAATTGCATGCTTGCCAATAACGTAATTGTATAGTTATAATAGGATGAGCGAACATTATCGTCGAAGACTTGCTGCTCGATCGAGCATTAGCGTACTCGAACTGCTCGTGGCTCGGAACGCATACTTCGCCCGCTCAGAAGGAAAAAGAAAATGGCAGCTCTCCACAAGTTTTGCTTTGGCGGCCAGAAAACGAGCCAATAACCAAGCCAAGAGGACCTGCACTCCACCAGCATGACGTGGATACCCTTACACGTCGATAGCTAGTGGTGGCGGACCGATAGGGGACCTGGGATAGACTAGCCTCTGGCCTGCGTGTCGGATCATTGTGTCTGGAATGCCGCTAGGGAGAGAGCTGCGCTGGTCAGGGAAGAAGCGTTAGGTGTTCTATTACGAATAGTGCATGAGTGCAGGAGTGATTCTCAAGAACCAACAGCCCTTCTTAGTGCCTAAAATAACGTTAACTTTTTTTTTTTGGTATTTGCTGTGGCTGGGCTTGTGGCATAGTAGTGCCGCGTGTACCATATTGGGGGAATTGTGCGGGGGAATTGCTACGTTTGTGGTTTAGCTAGTGACACCAGATATACACCTACAAACACCAAGTGGAGCCAATTTATTAGGGGTTTGAGCTAGAGAATAGGCAGGTTGGCTGATGTTTTTTTTTAGCTGTATTTCATGTTATAGCTCAAAACATTGCTTGCAAGCACGTGATGTCTCTTGTAGGTACAAAATAGCCATAGGGAGAAACCCAAACGGCTTACTAGGCCTACAATAGGTTATATTTTCCTTTTTTTGTTGTTGGCGTGTGATGGCTGGGCTTGTGCACTAGTAGCGCAGATAGTACCATACTGGAAGACTTTCGCTGGGAGACACGCCGACCGTTGGTGTTTAGCTTAGGTGACACGCATATCCACAAAACACCGAAGTGGGACAATTATTAGGGGTTGGATTGTTAGTAAGTAGAATTAGGCAGAGTCGAGCTGATGATTTTTTTTTTTTTTTACCGTCTATTTCATTTATATAGCGTCAAACTCATCTTGCAAAGCACCAAAACATGTTGTGTGGCTGTCAGTGTAGGTTAGAAAACTAGCCATAGCAATAGGATGATAGCATCGTTTTGTTAAAAAAAATAAAAAACTAAAAAAAAATAAACACAAAATTTTTTTTTTTACGTTTACAACTTTAATTTGGAAAATGTTTAACCGAGGGCTAGGGAGTTTAGAGGACGAGGGGTTGGAAGTGGGCGGTCAACTACTGCAAGGGGTCGAGGCTCGTAGGTGGGGGTGAGACACCAACTGCTGATGGGGGGAGCAGGGGAACGCGCAGAGGTACACTCCCATAGTTCATCACGTCTCAAGTTACAGGGCACTCTGGTCCAGAGAAAACTGTTGAGGCCACAAGAATCAGTGCGAAGAGAGTGGGATGTCGTGGATTTGCGGGACATGTCTTCTAGCATTTGATCCAACAGTTCAGTCTTCACACGCAGTCAACCATGTCACCGCGAAAATAGCGGACTCCCCAGCTACCTCCAACTCAGCCTCCTTCCCCCAGTCTCCCCAAATTAACCACACCCAAAATTTGGCATTTGAACCGGCATATAACATGAGGAACCTGTTTTCTGGACCTTTCCACAGTCACAAACCACTTGTCCTGCTGCTGCCTGAAGCTATTTTCCAATGCCCAGGGTTTCCACCAGTCGCAGTCTGTGGGTGATGATGACATTATCACGTAGTGGAAAGAAGTGTGTAAAGGAGGTTTGTCGGCAGATGAGGAGAGACGGTTGTCAGACAGTGGTGAACGTGTTGTCAGGCAGGAAGTCCGAGGAGGGGAAAGCAGACTGAGGGATCGGAGGATTGATGAGGGTGAGTGACAGACCAAGCTGGGTTGGTAAGGCCGGTGGAACACAGTGCTTCGTGAGAGGGAGCGAGTCTTATAGCAGCAGAACAGGTTTGCGAAGAATGGGAGAGAAGTGGTGGGGCCAGACGGAGGAGCAGGGCCAGAAGAGGTGCATAGAGCACAAATGTTGCCCGTAGTCAAGTCCGTGGCGAGGCTAGAGTTTCTAGGAGTTGAGCGTTCTTTAAGAAACAACGGAATGATCCGACGGACGTGGTGGCAAATTTGCCAACCAGGATCAGCAGTGTTCACACTATAGAGCTTAACTACGCCAGTATGCGCAGGCACTGAATGCTCAAACACCCCCACTCAATGTGCACAACAGCCGTTCACCTACCGCCGGGCACACCAGTTCCTTCCCCATGTGTCTCTGCAGAAGCCCCTGCCAGGACCCGGTCAAAACACCCACGTGCGAAAAACCCATCTCGCTGCCATCGATACCTCCACAGCATTCCCCAGCGTTGCTCTCACAGCGGTCGGTCCTTGTAGCCCCAGAAGGACGGGTTAGCCTATCACAAAGGTGATGTTTTGAGGGGAGAAAAACAAACAAAAAAGGCCGTGTAGGTTAGAGCACACCAGCAAGCATTCAGCAACCCATCCCAAGTGCTGGAGCTATGAAGCCTCCCACCTCGTCTAGTATTCTGCTCGCTCTATCTCACCCTAGAGTGCTAGAGACTGAGATAGTCCTACCCTAGGCTGGAGTAGAAGACGAATGGCCCTTCGCAGCCCACACACAGTCAGAACCGCCACCAAAGCCCCCGCCGCCCTCGGTATTCGAGTCCCCAGCGCCATTCCCGACTACAATCGGCGTTTTTTCCTCCGTTGTGCCGTCCCAGCCCTGCACACAGACGTGTCAGAGAACATCTCTCGATGCCTTCTGCACCAAGAGTTTATGACAAGGTCACCTGACCTACGACGTGGATGAGCTAAAGAGTGACGAGTGCTGCCGGGCAGGGCCACTATATAGCGCTGACCGTGACGGCACATTGGGTAAATATGGTGGAGGCTGGGACCGAGTTCTGACCCTGGGGCTGGCATATACCGGCGACGACGAGGTAGGTGAGCGGGATAGGTCTAAACTCGGTCCGAAGTTCCAAGGGCACAACAAATAGCCCTCCAAACGCAAGTCAGACTCCTCCTTCTCCGAAGTTACCATCCTGTAGGGCATGGCGCCATTCAGGTCGGTATGGTGTCTCAGGACACAGCAGCAGTTGCCATCGCTAAGCGACAGCGCAGGCGGTGCTCAAAACTTGCTGAGCCTAGGCGATAAAATCAGGCGACACCGCCCAGAGGTATTTACAGGGGATCACGGCGCGACTGATTGTGCTGGCACCAGCCTGACCTGAAGCACGGCTAGGTGGTGGGTGACAACGGCCGTTACCTGGTGGGGCTCTGCAACTCGGGCAGGAGACGACCATGATGCACCGGCCTGGACATGTGTTTTATAATCTCATAGTCAGCGTCTCCTCAAGACATACCCCCAATCGGTCATGATGATCAGGAAGGCTTGCGCCGCATCGTGCGCATTTCAGGAAGTCCAGCAAAGATGCCATGCCCAGCTCAGGGAGCGCAGCGCCGCCTCCAACTGCCCGCTCACTGACTGTTGTGCGAAGTGACCACAGTGTGGTATTGCAGACACTGGAACCAGTTATCCAGAGTTACCAGCGGCAGCAGACGATTGTAGAGACCAGATGTCAACTTCCACCCAGAACTCGGTAGTCAGGGTCAGTCGCTCTCCTCAAAGTTCACAATGAGGAGGTGGACGTGGAGGATCTGAATATGCTCAGGTGCTGAGTAACTTTGAACTCAAACAGATGGTCAATTGTGGTGGATGCCGCCAATCATCCGCCCTCCCACCATACCGCTGCTTGCTGGTTGAAAAACTTTATGGTAGGATGAATGTCGGGAAACTTTGCGCTCTCACAAGAGACGGGGGGAAGAATGATCCCTGATGATAGGCCAGCCCCTTAGGGTCTGTGTCTCAGCGCATATCGGGAGGTGGTGAGCGAGAGAGGGGACGAGGAGGAAGAGATGCGAGAATGTTGCGAGAAGACAGCAGGGTGACCATTGTTCAGCCTTCACGTGTTAGCGTGTAGTGGGACAGAAGAAGAGGATTGAAGGAGTGGAGGAGGAGGAAAGGACAGTGCCTGAGGGGGGACGTGAACATTATTGCGCGTTGGGACTCTGGGCATATGGCCAGATGTTTATGCAAGCTGCCTTATCCCGTGACCTCACCACGTCAAGGAATTTATTCCAGCACCGTACCTGGGTATTCACTCACGGACCCACGGTACAAGCCAAAATCTTCCAACTGTCATTCCCTGGAGACGGAAAAGTCGGAGTGTGAGGAAATCATGGAATACCAGCAGGCCACTGGGGCACAAGCTTGAAACAGTTTTCACCTTCTTGACAGAGCTAGCGGGCAGAGGGCGTACTTTGCGGGAGTTAAGTCGCAGGGAGATGTAGAGCCAGGCAGCTTGCCACACTGGCAGTGGGTACTGCTTTGCAAGGCATTTGCCAGTTTTATGTCCCCCAAGAAAGACACTGTCTGTGCCCCCCAGGTCTCGGCAGAGTAAGGCGTGATCTCTTACGAAAGATGGTGAGGGATAGTATGAGCTGACCTTATTACCATTCCTCAATGACACACAGCTCCCTACAACTACTGGGTTTCAAAGTGGACATTGTGGCACGAACTGGCCGCTGTACGTCCTTGGAAGCGTTCTTGCCTGCCTGCGTAGCGTGTTGCTTACGAGCGGTTTCACTGCAGGGGGCATCATCCGAATAAGAGTACCATGCCGTCGACTGACAGCGCTGACAGGAGTGCGCTTATCAAGATGAAATAAAGCCTGGATTTTCCGCATTTCCATTCTCCCCAGGTGAAAGAAGCTGAACCGAAATGTAGCACCGTCCTCCTCATTGTCCCTCCTTACATCCTACCTTTGTCACACTAAAGCGAGGAATTGGTAGTTTTTTTTGCCAGGGCAGCTCGCTAACATATCTGATTAGTTGCTGGAGGCACACACTTGCCTGTTCTTTGTACATACGGACTGCTAGTCTTTAATTTTCTAAGGGGACACTACCTGCTCTTGTTTTAACAACTTTTGGTTGCCACACACAGCACTCAATTTGATTAATTTTCTGAGAGTACCCAAGCTACTGCCTCTGGTTGAAAACGTTTTTGACTGCCACATAAGGGGGGCACTCAACTTATGTAATTGTTTTGGGAGACCAGCTACACTGCTCCTCTGGTTGATAAACTTTTTGGACGGCAACATTACAGGCACTCAATTTATTTAATCTCTTTGGAGGACAGCTACCTGTTCCTTGTAGTTGAAAACTTTTTGTGGACTGCACCATACAGGGCACTCCAATCTACTGTAATTTTTCTGGAGGACCAGCTTCCTTGCTCTCTGGTTTTGAAAACTTTTTTGGACTGCCACATACAGGGCAGCAATCTAAGTGTAATTTTTCGGAGGACCAGTCTAACTGCTCTCGTGGTTTGAAAAACTTTTTGGACTGCCAATACAAGGCACTATCCAAATTGAAATTGTTCTACACGCCTCCCACACGTTCGTCTTTTTTTTAGCTGCCTTAAACGTGTCTCAGTGCTACTCTCCACAGTCATCGCCATAGCTGTCCTCCAAAAGTAGTCATATTAGCTGTGTCTACATGGTCTCCTTATTCAACGAGTGTATGTGTCAGGCAGAGATTTTGATTGTTACATGGCTCCTGTTAAACTTTTTGTCGCCACCTGCTGGAATCCAAAAAATATATGGCAAATTATTTCAATTTACCAAAATTATTCAGAGCTTCTTGCGCATCTGTTTACATTCCCCTCATCCGCCAGAACCCAAACTTAAAGAACGCTGTACACTTGATCTTATACAAAGCTTCTTCAGAAGTGCTGTTTTGGGGAGTCTAGCCCTAAGCAGGCTTGGATGGCGAAAGCCGCCTGGCAGCGGAGCGCCAGCTCCATCCAAGACAACTAACATAGTTTTAACTGCAGCAACCTTAATCTACTATAGTTCACTGCCTCCATACATGGTCCCCTTACAAACGAGCGTGTGTCAGGCAGATTTTGGGTTGTTTTCATGGCTTCCTATCAAACTTGTTAACTTTGTCGCCACCCTGTCCGTGTAATCCACAAATATACTGTTTTTACCGATATTATTTGAGCGCTTCTTGCTCACCTCCTTGTGGTGCCTCTCTGCCACCCATTGGTTTAAGCCTGAGTCCATTTGGGGGATGTTGCCAAGGACACTCTCTCAGCCTGCCCGACTACTGCATCTTGCATTAGTCCCACTTATAGTGTCAGGGTCAATATTGAGGTTTTGATGCTATCTAGCCTCATTCTGGTCACTCGTGTCATTGCCATGCTGTTGCCTATACTTTTGGCTAAATGGTGCGATTAAGCAGCCTCAGAGGCATCCATGCATGCTGCCCCTGCTGTTTCCTTTCCATTTCGTGGTGTTCCATCCTTTCTGAGGTTCCCAGGTGCTTGGCCAGCTCCCTGTGAAGATCCTTGGTCCCTTGAAAAAGACTCGAGTCTTCCATTGAATTCAATGGGGCTTGTTTTCGAGACGAGCACTCGAGATCGGGAAAAGTTCGTCTCGAATAACGAGTACCCGAGCCTTTTAGTGCTCGCTCATCTCAATTATTAACTGTTCTTCCTGCAATTTAATGTATGACGGCCAAACAATGCAAAATGTAAAACTGTTTCAAACAACATTGTACAATATTTCACATCCGGAGGGCCGCATTTTCTGAATGTTCATACGGGCAAAGATGACAGTCTAAATACTTATGTATTGAAAGAATATCCAGACAGAGAAGGCAATATAATGATATCTGTGAGCAACCGTGAAGCCTTCTGTATTTCCAACTTAGTAGAATGCTTTCCTTTGGCTAAACATGAAAAAAGAAAGATGTACCTTATTGTAAAACATCACTAAAATGGTCTCTAGACTGTCTACAGTGATCACAGCAGTCAGCCTGGTATTTTTATAATATCTTTTTATAAAATCAACAGGCTTTCTGTCAACTTAGCAAACTCTGCTACAATTAGTCTTGTGCTGGGCTATGCGACTACTGAAGAGTATTGCAAGGAGGGGGGTGAATGAGGTGAGTTGTTGAGAGAAACAATGGCTTTATGTTACTGGTTGAAGAGAAATCAGCTCGTCCCTTCCTCTAAATTCTCTTCAGCTGGGAAAATTAGCTGGCGTGTTGGTCTAAGCAAGAAGGGCAAAGCTCGAGGAAAAAAGATAATCGAATTCACATAGTCTTTGCATAGACAGTGAGTTAGAGAGTTAGTGCACCCGACCTTCCCATTAGAGTTTGCGGCTGGGTGCACACCAACCGAGGCAACTGACCATGTCCATCCCTTTATGACCACAATGTACCCAACATCTGATGGCTACTTTCAGCAGGATAATGCGCCATGTCATAAAGCTGGAATCATCTCAGACTGGTTTCTTGAACATGACAATGAGTTCACTGTACTCAAATGGCCTCCACATCATGTCAATATGGATCAAAATCTCTGAGGAATGCTTCCAGAACCTTGTTGAATCTATGCCACGAAGAATTGAGGCAGTTCTGAAGGCAAAAGGGGGTCCAACCCGTTACTAGCATGGTGTACCTAATAAAGTGGCCGGTGAGTGTATATGGCCTGCCCCCGTAGTAGACCGCCACCCCAGCCTGTCCCCCATTGTATACAGTCCACCCACCTGCCCCCAGTTTGTATACAGCCACCGCAACGAAGTACCCACGCCTGCCCCCAGTTAGCAGAAGTCCATACCGCCCCCTGACCCCCAGTAGTATACAGCATGGCCCCCAGTAGTATACAGCCACCACAGCCTGCCCCCCCAGTCAAGATATCAGCATGCCCCCAATAGTACTCACAGCGTGCCCCCGTTAGTATACTTCAGCCCAGAATTTAAAAAAAATAACTATTTACTCACCCTCCGGTGGGTCCCCATGCAGAACAGCGTCTCGCCCCAGATGTCATCGTGGCTCTGTCTCTGGCTTCCCGGCCCTCTTCTTGCGTCCCCGCGCCGTCTTCTTGGGGGGGTAACATCGCGTATGGTCGCCGCAACTGTTTCCGAGGGACTCGTCCTGCTCCATCCCGTGCGGCGCCTAGTGATGATCAAGCCGCTGCTGACCAGATCATACTAAACGCCCGCACGGGTTAGAATGAACCATGGCGCGCCCAACCGAGCGTGTAAGAAGATGTCCTTTTTAATTGGTTGGAACGCGTGTATAAGTCCGAGGGGATGTTTTCAGCAACATTTTTGTGCTAAAACGCTCGCTTATACACGAGTTATACGGTCTCTGAATCTTATTTTTAATAGGTATTACTTGTGACTGTAACAGGGTATCCGAAGTTGGGATGTTATTGTTGATTTTTATATGTCATATAGATGTCCGGAGAATGTTTTATGTTTATTTGATCTTGTTTTAATGTTTACAAAAGTGTAGTTTCAGTAGTATTTGATTTCTTGTACCAAGTCTTTCTTCAATACTTGCTGTAGGATCTTGCAATTTATTATGTTTTCTCATCGTGTATATTGTCATATGAGCTGATGGAACACTAACAAAGAGTCATTTGCTCCTGGTCAGCTGAGCCATAGGGTGGGATTTAAATTCCTTGTTCATAGCTATTGTATATAGACCGTGTATTACAGAGAACCCCCAAACATGACCTGGTCATCCTGTACTTGTATCTTCCGACCTACTGCTATTCATTAAGGAGTACACAATAAATCAAGGCACATGTTCACAAGTCTGGCTTTTTCTGCGCGTGTGTTTGATAATTTTCCTAGCTTCCTGCTGGTCAGATGTATCTCACAACATTTGTACTTTATGATATGTGTTTGCATTTGGTCGTAGTGAATTTTGCAAGCTTGTGTAAAACAAACAGAATTGGCAAAAAGTCTTTAAAAGCACACAACAGTCCTCGCCCGCACTTTCTAATGCCTAGAGCGGGGCAGTTGTAGAGGTTGAGCAAAATCTGTGAGAGTGATTCTTTGTCCAGTCAATGAGTTGATTTTGATTGTTTACAACTTGTACTTTTTAGTTATACTTCTCTCTTTTGGCTGATTTGGTAACAATTTCATAAAGTCTTCTTAAAATATCATCAAAGGCTGGATAAATATACTATTTGCACATATGGAAGCTTGTCCATCATCTGCATAATCTTAAGCATGCAAAATGCCCTTCTAATTAAAGTTGCATGGTGGGAATACTGATATAGAGAAGAATAACTTTAATTATATGTTTCACACATCTTTCTTCTCTGAAGAACTTGGAGCTTTGGTTGTTAATCTTGTGCTGTCTATAATGTCGATCCTCATTGTGTTGGAAAGACAACATTTAAGGACAAAAGAAAAAGAAAAAAACTCAAATCCATTGGAAAATCTTCAAGGCGAGATATGATGATAGATAAGTTACATGAATTGCAACATCGAGAGTTAGCCAATATTCTTTGTTTGAGAACATATACCTTCAAGAGTCTCCTGGGTACTGAAATTTAGATACCAGTCTGGTCCCATTTTTAAAAAGCTTTCACATAACGACTTTCTACTGTTTCCCAAGTATACCAAACAGCTAAAAATGGGTTATAAAACCTTATTACTCAGTTGTCTCCTTCATGACCAAGGCCTTATTTTCTAAAAAAAAAGCTTGGTGGCACTTTAAATCCACTAAGTAATTTTCACTTACCTAGTGTTTTTGAGTTTGTTTCTTGTGACTTTTGTGGTGCTTCAACGATAGTGGGAATTGGCTTAATATATTAGCATTGGTTTTGAAAAAGAGTGACTTTGTAACGCATTTTGAAAAAAACTTGCTATTTTCAAAATAAAAATTTTCTGTTTTTTCAACTTTATAGGGGGTCATTCTCAAGGGGCCGTTCGCGGTTTCCCGTACGTCTTAACCCGAATTTCCGATTTGCACTTTTCCTGGAATTGGCCTGAAGTTTTTGGCTGCCCCAAAAAAATAGATCAGATGTGGCCGCCAAGCGTGCCGCGACAAATTGGGCGGGGGCATAGCCGACGAAACCCACGGATTCGGAGAAACTGCACAGTTTTTTATAAAAAGTGTCGCTGGACCAGTGCTTACCTCACCAGGAATAGGATGCTGTGAACCTCCGGCGGACCCCAGAGGACTTCAGCGGCAGTCAGTACACCTGGGACTCAGAGGAACTGCCTTATGGGAATCGCCGGGAAAAAGAAAAAAAAAAACAAAAAAAAAAAAAAAAAAAAAGCCGTGAATCCACCGCAGAACTGCGCCGTCTGATCGCGAATGGACATGGGTAAGAATCTCCCCATAGTCCTTACTACCCAAATTAGTAATAACCCAACATTTACATATCTCAGCTTGTGTTGACATCATTTTATTTACAGTGTTCGTTTTGGTTATATTCACATGCTAGAAAGTATCACCAATTGAACAGCATTCAAAAGGCCTCCCAAATTATAAACATGTTTGGAATCAATTATTTTAGGGACTCATTTTCATTCTATAGGGGTTTGGAAGTTCTGTTAATATAACCCCAGTGGGTGTAACTAGCCTTTTTGTGCCTGAGGCGAACTCGCAAAGCCAACCCCCCCCCCTTACCGTCGCACATATAATGATCCATTGTGAATTCTCTCATGACATTCATTACACAAATGAAATGCATGGTGACTAGCATATCCCTGCATTACAATTATACTTGCAGCGGCAGCAATTGAATTTCCGCAGGGGGGGCGGGGGGTTTGGTGTACTGGAACAGGGAAAAAAAATTCCATTTGCAAAACAACTGACGCAAAAACGCAATTGCGACATTTTTTGAGGGTGTTTTTACCTGTCACTGTGTCACCCCAATTATATCTCCCCTGAATCTTTGGGTCAATAAGATCAGAAGAAGGGGAGATTCCAAAAGATTAACAATTGAGGGACAAGTGTGGGGGGGATCTAACTATACCGGAGTTGAATGCTGGAGGGATTCGCACATATCTATCATGTAGGACTATACTATATTTTTCGAGAGGATTTCATATTAGATGTACATCATACTGATTGCTTGTTTGATTGCTGAGTCGTTCCAGTGTAGTAGATCGAAGTTGTCAGGTAGTTAGGGCTGAGTCCATGTCCAGTGTAGTAGGGCTGAGTCAGTCCGTGTAGTAAAGAGCTGAGATCGGTCAGTGTATAGAGCTAATCGTTCAGGTGTAGTAGGGCTAGGAGTTGGTCAGGCGTAGTGACCGCTGAGTTACACACATACCAATCTGTACACAAGACAGTATAAACCACATATAGTATCATATACACACTTCACAGTATATAGCCTCATGCAGCCTGCATTTATATATATCAGAGATCTATAAGTATAATATATATATATCTCTACCCCCTGTCTACAAATAAAAAAGTACATACAATTTGCTGGCATGTGCTGGCAAGGTTGGCCATGAGATGAAAAAGCTTGGCGGCGGCTGCGGATGGGGCGGCCTAAAGTTCGGGCTTGAACTGGTGGTGCTCGCTGTGGAATGAGAAGTGGCCCGGCGGCTACATGTGGACAAGCAAGTGCCGTGGCATATGGGATTAAGCGTCGCCGACTGGTCCGCGATAGAGAATGAGGCCGCAGCCCGGGATGGGAGGAGGCGGTGGCTGCAGATGTACTAGCAGCACCAGGCCGCAAGGGGAACGGTGCGCACGACATTGAACAGGTGGTCCTGCCAATGTACGGAGGGCTCCGTGCAGCTTGCTGATTTGCAAGGGCGGAACCACCGAGATCCAATGGGTGTGGCTGCATGCACATTTGAAGGGCGGTCCCAGCCACACATGACATGGGGAGCCGGGCTTTCCCCCCGGCGGAAGTCAGGTCCGCGGCGAGCACCACGGATTATGATGAAAACTCTGGTGCCTGTATTAAACTTTTTAGTTATTCATATTGTCTACGCTGAAAGGATTATGTTATTGTTATATTGTTGTATAAATGGGCTGAGCCCTCTCCATAGCCATAATGTCTTTGCTGCCATTTGTGCACAAAGTCTTAACGTAACACCTCGATCGTTTCAGCACTGACGCGGTGGTTTCCCGCTGATCGCCGCCGGCAGCTTAAAAAGATGGCGCTGCATGGTGAGGATCGCATAGGGAATGTGGATTCATCACCCTGACAGCCTCTGCATCTCTTCCGTTTAACCCCATTACATGTGCTATCCCCGCAATTTGTAATGAATGAGGAGAAAATCCCCATATACTCACCATACTGTAGATGGGCATATATGGATAGGATCGTACAGATACCTAGGGTTAAAGTACCTAAAGAGTCTGAAAAAGTTTAAAATGAATGAAAAAGTATTAAAAAAAATTAGGTATCGACTCTCTTGAATGCCTGATCCTTATCAAAATATAATAACAGTTTTTCACTGCGTTTAACCGCGTAACGGAAAATAGCGCCCAAAGACGAAAATGGCACTTTTTTTGCCATTTTAAAAAATATAAAAAATTCTATAAAAAGTATTAAAAGGAGTACAGTCCCTAAAGTGAAAACCTAAATGTGCAAAAAAATGACCTCGGAAGCTCTGTACACCGAAGAATAAAAAATTATTAAGCCGCCTGAAAATGGAAATCCCCTCCATTTTTGTACTTGAGGTTTTAATTTGTTGTAAATTTAAACATTATAAAACCTATACAAATCTGGTATCACCCGTAACTTTTTTGGTCCGTCCGACCCAAAGATAAAGTAGATATTCATTTGGGGCGACAGTAATCCGTAAATCCAGCCCACAAGAATAGGCAAGGTGTAGGGGGGGTGGGGCTCCAAATGGGTATTTTAACATTTAACTTCATTTGGAATTTTTTTTTTCTTCCACAACAACGGCAAGGGATACTAAAATACCATCACTATGAAGTGCACATTGGTGCAACGCAGCAAAATAACCATCACAGCTCTGTTCATGGAAACAAATAAAAAGTATAGACTTTTGCAGTATCATCTAATAGTATATAAGGCTGAAAAGACTCAAGTCCTCAAGTCCAATCCTTTAAGAATTAAATAATTGTGTTATTCCCTCAACCTCTTGATATTTTTCTTCTCTCAGAAAGGCATCCAGGCCTCTCTTGAAGGCATGTGACTATGAGTCCTCCATAACAACCTCCTGCGTGCAGAGAGGTTCCATAGTCTCTATGTCTTTGCGCTAGTAAGAACCTTGTCTATGAACCTATGATGGTAGAATGCCTCTTCTCTTGGCGTAAGGATGCCCCCTTGTCTGGTCACAGGCCGAGGTATAAAACAGATCTTTGGAGAGATCCTGTACTGTCCGTTCAGGTATTTGTACATTGTAATGAGGTCTCCCTCACCGTCTTTTTCTAAACTGTTAATCCAAATTTGGTAATCTGTCTCTTATTCTAGTCCCTGCATTCCCCTAACTATCTTTGTTGTCCCCTCTGCAACCCGTCCAACCTACTATATCCTTTTTATAGTCACTGGGTGCCCAAAACTGTACACCATATTCAGGTGGTCTACAGGGATTTGATAAGGGCAAAACTATTGTCTTTATTCATGAAATCTTATTCTCTCTTGTACTCCCTAATTATACTTTGCCGTGGCAGCACGCCGCCTGGCTCTCGTCCTAAAATTATAGTTTAGCCATCCACCAAACCCCAAGTCCGTTTCGCTCCAGTTTTACCCAAGTAAGTGACTGTTTATTAGAACATAATTATATTTTTTGTTTCCGCGCCCAATGCATAACTTACATTATCACATAACCGTCATCAACCTATCGCTGCCACTCCTAAACAAAAAAAACAAATTCCAACAATCCCTCTGTGAATGCTACACGTCGACCTCATATTTATACTTTACACAGCTTAGTATCATCTGCAAATTATTGAACCATACGGTGTAACCCACTACAGTCATTAATAAAAATATTAAATAAGTGGCCGCCAATACGGACCCCTGTGGCACTTCTACTGTAACTGCAACTCCAACTCTGAAATGTGCCATGAATGACCACCCTCTGTTTTCTACGACTGTAAGCCAATTACTTACCCAAATACCACCGATTTTCCCCTATTCCCACAGTCCATTTTATATACCAACCTTTATGGCACACGTGTCAAATGCCTTTGAAAAGTCCAGATATCACAACATCCCGCCCCCAGATCCAGTCTTGGAACTTACCCCTCCATAGAACCAATCAGATTAGTTCTGACAGGACCATCTCTAAAAACCCAATGTCTGACAACTGGTTTATAAGTGTTGTTGCACAGTGAGATACTCCAGCTGTGGTGTGTGTCATGGTGCTGGGGAATATTTCTTGGCACTCTTTGGGCCCCTTGGTACCAATGAGCATCGTTGCAACCCACGCCTAGCCTGAGTATTGTTGCTGACCATGTCCATCCCTTTATGACCACAATGTCCCCAACATCTGAGACCACTTTCAGCAGATAATGCTCCATGTCCATAAGCTGGAATCATCTTTCAGACTGGTTTCTGAACATGACATGAGTTCACTGTACTCAAATGGCCTCCACCGTCAACCAGATCTCAATCCAATAGAGCATCTTTGGGATGTGATGAATCGGGAATTCGCATCATGGATGTGCAGGCCACAAATCTGCGGCATCTGTGTGATTCCATCATGTCATATGGACTAAAATGCTCTTGAGGTATGCTTCCGCACCGTTGTGAATCATGCCACAAAGATTGAGGCAGTTTCTGGAGCAAAGGGGGTCCAACCGCTTACTAGTCAATGTGTATCCTCATAAAGTTGGCTGCTGATGTGTAAACACAGAAAGTCCAAACAGCATCAAAATGGTTTTTGTAGGTGCATGTCTCAATAGACTATCCCTGAAGGTCCTCAACGTGACCAACGCAAACTAGTTCACCTCTAAGTCATACGATATTCAGATGAAGAAAGTGTTCTTTTATTCCATGTTCAAAAGGTACCTCCTAGTGCAGCAACGTTTCGGCTCCAAGCTTGAAAAAGGCTCCTTGGAGGCCGAATTTGCTGCTCTATGATGTACCTTTTGAACATGGATAAAAGAACACTTTCTTCACTGAATATCATATGACTGGAGTGCTGCCTATTTTCGTTGTGTCTATATTGATAGATAGATTGTATAATCAAGAAATATATATATGGAGAAGTAGAATATATAGATATTTATCTATATTTTAAGCAGTTTGGTCATTTGAAGTGACATGTTTTCCAAGAACTTATATTTGAAGAACTAAAATTTCTACAGAGTTACAGTATGGCGTGGTTCTTATGGTTCATTGAATATCATAGCACCTTCTGTTCATGTTTTTTTTAAGCTACTGTTTCTTTGTAAGTCTTAATGTTTAAGCAGGTTAAGGTTATTCTACAAAACTGGAAAATCTGCTTGGTGGAACGACAGAAGTCTGATCTTTCTTAGAGCTTCATTACCTGAGGCTATACATATTTTCATAATGTCTACGCGTCCCCCTAGGACACCACTTACACAACCCTAGTTCCGACGGACTCCTCTGTCCACTTGACCTGGTGAAGCTCTGGCTGCTTTACTATAGTCCAGACTGCAATGATAGCTGTAAGATTCCTAATGAAGCTTTATTGATATCTTGGTCCAATTACAAAAAATTTTGAAACTCCAATTGTCACTGGGCAAAAGAAAAAAATTGTCAGAACTTCCATTTAAAATATACAGTTTCGCTTACATACAAATTCACTGTAAGACAACCTCCAGACCCTATCGAGTATGTCCGACTGCCTGTACTGTATACCTTGACTTACTTAATGTAAAAGCACACCTTATCACACCCTTCGAATAAATTAAAAGTATGCCTAACATTTATGGTGTATTAAATTTATTTTTCAATATAAAAAAACCTCTGTATGCATCTAGCCATAACCCTGCGCTAAAGATACCCCAAGATACAAATGAATATTAACATCATGAATTTTCACATTCACCAAAACCAACTTAACCTAGCAGGAAGAACAAGGAATGGCATATGTTTGTAGGCTTGAATATTGTAGAAGAACAGGCAGTCATTAGACTATGTCCCCGGCAATGGGATATAGTCCTTACACTAAGTCCAGGACGCATGAGGGATAACGTTCGACTTATATTTGCGCCGACAATTAGCCACCAAAGTTAACGGGAGAAGAGTGGAGGGTTGAGGAAAAACAGGGGGATTTGGAGGGTTAAGTGTATTTGAGGACTACAGAAAACTCATTTGACTAACAGGGACTAACAGCTAGGACTTGTGTCATGATGCAGAGAAGATGCCGGGAGGCATGGTCATGTCAGACCCTTCTTGACATTTGGCAATGAACTATACAATCTTTATACAGTTATGTCTTGCAAATGGGGGTGCTAACTAAACAAATCGAAGACATCTACATTAATGCATGACCGCAAAACTAAGTCATTTTAACATAAAATTTTTGATTCACGAAAGAGACCCTGAATATTTCTCACTCTTTTTAGGATGAAGCCATATGGGTTATAAATACCCTTCCTGCCTCGCATATTGTGTAATCATTACTTGCAGGGACTTGTTTACAGCTCATATGCTTTAGGCACTAGGCCTCAAATTGCATACATCTTTATATACTGGACATATCATATTATAGTAATTATAATTATTTTGGTCATGTTAACAAAGTAGATCAAGCATGAAACCATTTCTCAGCAGCCCATCAACCAATTTTGCCCCTAATAACACAGCTGGTTTGCTCATGCTGTGATTGGCCAGGCGCACATGTGACCATGCTAAATTAGAGGCGGTCACAATTGCCAGCCTCCCTACAGCCAGGACCAGATGGGTCGAGGGTGCAACTGGATATAGGAATGGTCAAGGAGAGGCACTGAAGTTTAAAAATGTGATAATTACCCTTTTTAGGACAGTGTGAAGAATTTGTGTCTATACTTATACTGTCTATAGTGCAGTAAAGTATGTGGTGTATACAGCACACACTTTTTGCCAGCATTGCAGCCTGTCTGGGTAATCAGCCTGGACAATTGCTTTTTTAATTTTTCTAGTATATGCTATGGGTATACACACACAGTTACTATAAGACCTCTGTGGGTGTAAACACAGTGTTGATCAAACTGCGCTATAGAAGCTAACGGTATACACCCATAGGGGGAGATTTATCATATCCTATGTAGCTTCTTGGCTGTATTGTCACACATTTTTGCGCAAACATAATTTTTGCTGGGTTTTTAAGCGAGAAAAAAAACCTTCTCCAACACCACATCTATCATCTGAGATTTTTCAAAGACCGCAAATTTAATCGCAAGACTACACAATAGGAGTGGTCAATTTTAACATTTTTGGCTCAATTTTGGGTTTGAGGTATCTGAGAATTTCCTGTGAAAAAACATTGCAAAAAGGCAGAAATTGAGCAGATGTTAACATCGTGCCACGGTTGCAGTCTATTTGCATAGAGCACCACAGCTGATACATCAGAAGGAAATTAACCACTGCACATACACCAACTAGAAATCGACTGTTGGAAACCTGCCCGTCTAACAATAGGCAACTGCTCAAAATCCTGCCAAATGATAAATGTGGTTCCACATATTTTATAGTTAACCTTTTGTTAAAGATGCTTGTAAGACTATTTGACAACATGGGACATACATGTGCTTGACCCCAAAGTTTTGGTGTTTCGTGGATTGTTCTCCATGCATTCTGGACCAGCGCATTGGACTCCGTGCATTCCCACCACCTTATCGCAACTGTCCACGTTCCTGCTGGCGGTGAGCTGAAAACTTTTTTCACACATATAGTTTGTTTCACCACTTTTTCTGTATGCTGTACTCATTCCCATCAATATGTGTTTTCTCTTTGTTTGTGATTTATTCCTACTAGTTTTTTCTTTTATTTTTTAAATTTTGTTTTCATTATCATGGATCAAACCCTCTGGATGTACCCTACACTGGCAACACCACATACTTGCTACCATTGGAAAACCCTGAATGTTTGAATAAAGCACAAGCTCTATTTTCGGCTAATGACCTTACCAATGATACTGACAAATGTAAGTTTTGTTTCACAAATTAGAGGATTCTCTTGTAAACCACTTAAAGTTTGGTGGACTCAACCACTTTACAGAATTATCTAAGTGTATGATACTCAAGAGGAATTCAAATAGGAAATTTCCATTATCACAATATGACCAGACCTTTACAGAAAAAGGAATAAAAATTTAGTGGGTACCATGGAAGACTATGGGGGTCATTACTAAGGGCCCAATTCGCGGTTTCCCGACGTGTTACCTGAATATTTTCCGATTTGCGCCGATTTTCCCTGTATTGCCCGGGATTTTGGCCACGAGATCGGATTGTGGCGAATCGGCGCTGGCATGCACGCAACGGAAATCAGGGGCATGGCCGAACAAAAACGCGACGGATTCAGAAAAACCGCCACATTAAAAAAAAAAAAGGGTGGCGGGACCCGCCAGGCGGGACTCACCAGGCGGGACTCACCAGGATAGGCCGGTGAACTTCAGTGCATTCCAGTGGCCTCGGCGGACTTCAGCGCACACGCCACCTGGTGACGTCGAGGAACTACCTTAGTGAATCCCGCCGGACCCGAATCCACTGCAGAGAACGCGCCACTGGATATAATACTGATCATTCAGATTACTGAATTATCTACTCCAAGTAATAAAAAAACATCAAAAATGGGAAGGGGGACCTAAAGCCCCCAAAATTACAGAAGAGCAGGTAAGAAACACATAGCAGCAGAACCAAACAAGAAAAAATTACATTGCTAGAGGAACCAAGTAATAGTCCCTAATCGTGGTGATCACTAATGAAGGAGGGAAATGATGGAGTCTTCTCCATCTCCTCACATGAGATGAAATGCATTTCTTCTTTCAAAGTGTTCATAATCTTTCTGTCTAGTGTTCGCTCACCAACAACTGACAGCTCTCACAAAGGGCCCGAGTTTTCACCACGTAAAAACATAGGTTTATTGTTAAACGATTAAAGCTGTAAACAAATTTAATATACTTTCTCACTTTTAAAAAACATTTATAAACTCACTGATGCTTCTAACATAGAACATGTTTCGATCAATGCCTATATGACATATTTAATATGTTATGTGAATACTGCAAAGCTGGAAAAAATTCCAAATGCAGTGAAGTTGTAAAAAAAAATGCATTTGAACCATTTTCTTGTTTAGCTCTTGTTTTTACAGCTTTCAAATGACACATAGGAGCACATTCACTAAGGCGGGGACTAGACGCCCCGCGTCCGGCCCACTCCCCTCCGCCCGCGCCCCCCGCTCGGGCCAGACCTGCCGGACCGTGCCCCCCCTTCACGCCCGACTGGTGACGGTGGCGGATTGGGGAAAATAATCGCAAAAGCTAGCAATAAGCTAGCATTTGCGATTATTTCAGGGCCTCTTTGCCACTGGTGGTGCGCCAGAGGTCCTGATAAATATCCCCCTGTATGTTCTTTTAGTGCAATTTTTGCACCGACATTTAAAAGGTCCTGCACCACAATTGTGTCACACAATCCTTTTGTGGTGCAGGCTGCTCTTGTTTTCATGGCAACACAAATTAAGGGGGTGTTCTGGTGCTTAGTTGAACCTTAGATTCAACAAATGTTGTGTTGCAAGCCCTATGTGAAAGGTGCAAGGGTAGTGCAAGGTGTTGGGGTAGTGCAAGGAGCGCCAGATTCATGAAAAACGTGCACCAGAAATCCTGAATCTGGCGCACCCTGCACGCTACAACAGCCAAACTGCATTTATGAAGTTTGGCACTGTTCTTAGTAAATGTGCCTATTCGTTTAGGTGTTATTATGTCTCATAAATTTTTTTTACTGTATTTAAGGGTACTTCCTAGGGTACTACTGTATTGCAGTAAGTGGCAGTGTCAAAATAGATTTTTCATAAGTTTTATACATAGGCAATGACAGATCTCCTCTAATGACAGGCCCGGAGTCTCAGTAGACTGAAGGCTGTCCGCGTATGGGAACATCGTCGTCTGATAAAATTTATTAATACCCACTACTGGTGCCTGCACCATTGTTAGAATGGGGTGTTTGCTGCAATAAGCCCTGACAGTAGGAACCCAACAACGCATAACTATACATTTACAGTAAGGGGGTTAATCGTTTTTCAAAAATAGTTGTAGAATAGTTTGAATAGTCTCATAAAAAGTGAAAATTTAAATAATAAATATTGCTGTCTGATATTCTCATTGCAATTGATAAAGAAGAAAGTAATTTTATTGCACTTTGCATGGAATGAATCCAGCTTACCACACTTTCTATTTCAATTTTTTTGTATAATTTGATTAATAGATCAAATTAATTATAAAGCATGAATTGTATGCTGGTGGAAATACTTTAATGAGGAAATAAATTGTTAATATAAAAAAGGACATATGCTTAGATGAAGCAGGGAGAAAAAATCATTCAAATTATAAAATAGGGCTAAAGATATGCAGGTATTATTGTGCAATACTATAAAGCGTCCTATAAGAAAAAAGAATATTCTGTTCATTCCACCAATACTCATTCCCTATGAAATATGTTTCTCTTAAAATTATTTTTTAATCCTAACAAGAGATTTTTAGTTGTTTGTATGGTCTACTCAATGATTAACAGTCAGCCATGTATGACTTTACATAAAGAGAAAACTGTCCTGAAAGGTTTATTTGGACTGCTAGTTCAGAAAGATCTACTCATAAAATGTTTGACACCCAGAATGGGTGTAAAATGTGGCAGTAAGGGGTAAAGGGATGAAAAATGGTGATGATTTGCCTTGACAAAAAATGATCAAAATACTAAAATAATAATACGAATTTTAAAAATTATTATATTTAAAATAATAATAATTTTAAAAAATTAATTGCAAAAATAAATTATTCCAGTATTATACAGGTATTTGGGTATTGTATATAAGGTGTGGGTATATGTATATTAGTTATATTTACGGTGTATGGTGTACTGATAGATGGAATGTATGTGGTTTGTGCAATATAATAGCTGTGTCTTCTTTTATGTGCATTTATATATAATCGGTGCACATTTACTTACCCGTCCCTGTGCGATCCCCATCCGAAATGTCCGCCGGAATGCCCATCTGCCGCAATTCATGAATCGTGCGCCCGATTTCCTGCATGTCGGCTTCCCCAATCAGTCCGCCGGAGTTCACCTTCTTCTTCCTGGTGCATGTAAGTGGTTCACCTTGCGCAAAAATTGAATTGTTAAATCCCATAGGTATTCGATCCTTGATCGTCGATGGCCCGTCCCCCCAATTTGTTCGGGCAGAAGCCGGTCGATTGCGACATAAATGATCGCGACGCGCACAATCCCGGCACGATCCAAAAGTCGGGAAACAAAAATGTGGCCGCGGACCCTTATTAAATAAGTCGCAGTGTATGTGTATATGACTGCATAGCATGTATGTGCACATAAAAATATTACTGAATAGTATGGATTTCCGTGATGTGTTTGCGGCCGGGGGGCCCATTGGATTCTTTTTTACATCGCTGCTTGCAGACTTGGTTATGGATTACCAGTGGAGGACAGAGCTTGCCATCTACAAAAAGATTGACTTGCTTACTTTACTGGTTCATCAGAAATGAATAAAGAAGAGACCCTAGGAAGGTAGGTAACCACCTTGAAATTTTCCTCTCACATACAACTGTTTTGAATTTCTCTATGTCAGAGCAGCCAAAGCAGTAGGACAGATTAGCGCATGCCACACTAACCAATAACGATCATTTGATCTGCTGAATCTTTTCCAAAATAGTTGGAATGGGTTCAGGGGGGATGTGCGCATTGGTGTAGGACAACGGCAAAGGATACTCATGTAGGATGGTTTAAAGAAGTGGGTAGTGCAGGGGTGGCTCAGCTGACCTTACCATAAAAAAAAAACATAAGTCAAGGAAGAAACTCGAACGAGCGCATACATTCAATCCCAACCGGAAAAAGGTATCCGGAATACCCAGTACAATATAGGGCACTGGCGGTAATATCTCAATACTCAACAACAGACAGAACTAGCTTACGGCTCGATGGTAGTCGCAGCTCGGCACAAGCGATGAGTGTGATACGACTCAGCCCTTGTCTTGGGCAGCGCAGCAGTTGTGTGCGTGGTGTGTGCACAGCTTTAAGGTAGTATAGTGTCGGTAACTGTGAGGGTCTAGAAAGGTGACACATCTTCTGCGTAGGGGAGGACGCGCCAATGATACAATGGATCATGCACATCTCTTTTGGATAAGAAAAAAACAAGCTCTCTCATACACCGGACTTGGTGGTAGTATATAGGGGGTCCGGGATACATACCATAAAAAAGG
Organism: Engystomops pustulosus; assembly: GCA_019512145.1. Taxonomy (NCBI): domain Eukaryota; kingdom Metazoa; phylum Chordata; class Amphibia; order Anura; family Leptodactylidae; genus Engystomops; species Engystomops pustulosus. Next base: position 142,703,748 of record CM033642.1, on the reverse strand, counting down.
TAGGGAAATACGCATGTTCTGTGGATTGCATAGCTAAATATTGGCTGACATGGGTACATGGGGGAACACACAGGCGGGGGCATCCTCTAGCTACACAAGAGCCAAGAAACATATAGATAAACACACACACACAGGTACTAATGCCTATACAGCAGATAATACACTATACCAAAAACACTAGTGGGGACACGACTCCAGGGGGGTGGGGGTTTACCATTAAACCCAGGCCATTGAGGTCTGTAGGTCCCCGTCAAGCAATCCTAAGGGGTATTGGTGTTCACAGGCTGGTGTTTCGCCTCAGACATCAGGCTCAAAATGCTATGTGCTTTTGGTAAAGATAGGGCATTCATGGAGTCCAGATGAGCAGAGATATGATATTAATTAATTGTAGTATGATTATGACAGGCCAAGGTCAGGCTACCAGAGTTATAATAGAGTAGTGATTTAGGCCAAGTCAGGATGAGCAGCACAGATGACTAGTGAACATTGACCCAGATCATCACAAAAGAAGAAGAAACCAATCCAGGATCTTAATACAAACAAACCAGAAGGCAGAACATGAGGCACGACAATAGGCACCCGCACCATGACTAGCCACAAGGCATATCTACAGTGGTAGCAGCTGCTATGGGACCCACTGTTCATAGTGCCCGGTCATCTGACCTGACACTAAAGACACCATTATATGCTGCCTAATATATATATCATATATGTGTTGAATATTTGTGTGTATCTGTGATGTATATTTAGTGTATGGTGTGTATATACTGTATTTGTTTTTATATGATACTTGTATATGGCATTGTATACACTCACCGGCCACTTATTAGGTACACCTGTCCAACGCTCGTCGACACTTAATTTCTAATCATCAGTCCAATCCATGGCGGCAACTCAGTGCATTTAGGCATGTAGACATGGTCAAGATAATCTCCTGCCGTTCAACCGAGCATCAGTATGGCGGAAGAAAGGTGTGATTTGAGTGCCTTTGAAGTGGCATTGTTGTTGTGCCAGAAGGGGCTGGTCTTTGTATTTCAGAAACTGCTGATCTACTGGGATTTTCACACACAACCATCTCTAGGGTTTACAGAGAAGGTCGAAAAAGAAAAAACATCCATGAGCGGCAGTTCTGTGGGCGGAAATGCCTTGTTGATGCCAGAGCTCAGAGGAGAATGGGCAGCTGGTTCGAGCTAAGAAAGGCACAGTGACTCAAATCGCCACCCGTTGCAACCACAGTAGAAGATTGGAAAAACTTGCTGGTCTGATGAGTCTCGATTTCTGCTGCGACATTCGGATGGTAGGGTCAGAATTTGGCGTCACAACATGAAACGATGGATCATCCTGCCTTGTATCAACAGTTCAGGCTGGTGGTGTGGTATCATGGTGTGGGGAATATTTTCTTGGCACTCTTGGGGCCCTTGGTACCAATTGAGCAGCGTGCAACGCCACAGCCTACCTGAGTATTGTTGTGTGACCATGTCCATCCCTTATACCACAAGTACCCAACATCTGATGGCTACTTTCAGCAGGATAATGCCATGTCATAAAAGCTGGAATCATCTCAGACTGGTTTCTTGAACATGACGACAATGAGTTCACTGTACTCAAATGGCCTCCACATTCACCAGATCTCAATCCAATAGAGCATCTTTGGGATTTGGTGGAACGGGAGATTCGCATCATGGATGTGCAACCGACAAATCTGCGGCAACTGTGTGATGCCATCATGTCAATATGGACAAAAATATCTGAGGAATGCTTCCAGCACCTTGTTGAATCTATGCCATGAAGAATTGAAGCAGTTCTGAAGGCAAAAAGGGGTCCAACCCGTTACTAGCATGGTGTACCTAATAAAGGGGCTGGTGAGTGTATGTGTGTATATAGTGTATACATACTCTATGTATGTGTTTATGAGTGAATAAGTACATGAAATATTTATAATTTTCAGCTGGAATGGGGGCCCATTTAGAAGTCTGCCTCTTCTAGCAATGCCCCTGTCTATCTGGGAACTGAACTGAAAAAAATAGGACATGTTCTTTTGCTGTTTTACAGCTCTGGTTGCTCAGTTGTCATTTGAGAGGGGGGTGGGGGTGTGCATGATGCCCTATACAAGAAAACAAAAGAACTCTAGAACACTACAATAAACCTATGCCAGTGTATGAATATGTGTGAGAAAGTGACATCTCCTTTCTCCTTTAAATTGAATAACTTTTTTAATTGAGACTGAAGGAAAAAATCAATTGTGTATTTAACACCAAACTCTCAAGGCAACACTTCAGAATGAAACTTTGATTAGATTAACCTTTCAATGTATTTTAAAATGACTCAAATATGTAAGTCATTACAGCATGAATGTGTTATTCCAAATATAGTGAATAAGGATTGACGTCAGCTCGGGGGCTGATGCAATAAATCCGCCCTTGGTCAGATGCATCTTATCAAATGTTAACATTACATATAAGGTCAGGAAGGATTTGACTTCGCTAGAATTTCATGCTGCCTGAGTTCATCAATTTTTAGTACTTGAAGAGGTTCTTGAATGTAATGTGTATGAATGCATTATAGAAATAGTTGGACCACTTTACTAATTAGTGTTTCTTGGTATTAGATATCTAATCAATTAAACATATTACTTAGGATATACAGTACAGTCAGTTAGGATGCTGGAAATATAGAGTAAGCAGAACTATTGATTAAAAAGGTTAACAATGCTAGCCTTGTACTGGGTTTTTCCAAATAATAGCATATGCTTCATATCAGAATTTGATATATATTTACCCAGTAAAACAATTGACAGACTTGGTTTCAGGACAAAACTATGATGCCAATTTTAGATTTTATCATTCATACCTGTATGAATTTTACGCATACATAGGGGCATTTATCATGCTGTTTGCACCTGTACTACGCTGTAGGCTGCCATAATTTTTCTGGTGCTCCTCCTGCGACCTATTTGTTATTATGTTCATCATCAAATTACAAAAAGAGACGTGTTTATAGGCAAAAGATAAGAAATTTTACTTAATTCAGACAAAACATATATGAACAAGTTACAGTTAAAACCAATAAAAAGGTACATTGGTACACTTGAAAAGACCATGTGGACACCAATCAAGCTCAGTGTGTCCTCATATAACATACACATACACATATATTACATACACAAGCTCATATATTTAACAGTCACCCCCTTCAAAGTTATGGGTTACAGCAATCGATGTGAACAGATAAAGAATGTATATAAAAAAAGGTTACAATTTTGTTCCTACAATAGGAATTTAGATTCAGACTACTGATCATATACATACAACATCAATGCCCATGAGTCAAGTGAGAAAAATAAATCACCCATCAAAACTGGTGATGTGTATCCAACACAATCCCACATGACCCACATACTGTAAATGACACGCATTGCACCACCAGAGCAGAAACAACCTGTGCATGAGGTGGGAGGAATCCCACACATTTTGTCACCGATAGTGACTTCATCAGGGGTGTGACCAATCCTTATATTCCCCATGAGGGCTGCTTACCCCCAAACACTCGATGTGCCATCACGGTCGCATGTGTCCAGCATAACGTCGGAAGTATAATGACTAGAGATGAGCGAGCACTAAAATGCTCGAGTGCTCGTTATTCGAGTCAAACTTTTTCTGATGCTCGAGTGCTCGTTTCGAATAACAAACCCCATTGAAGTCAATGGGAGACTCGAGCATTTTTCAAGGGGACCAAGGCTCTGCACAGGGAAGCTCATGAGAGTGGAAAGATTTTGCTTGTACCGTGGGTCCAGGAGAGTGAATACCCAGTAATCGGTGCTTTAAAAAATTCTTTGAATGCGAGGGTCATGGGATAGTCAGCCTAGCATGAAATCTACCATATGCGCCAGAGTCCTAACGCACAAGAATTCACTCCCCTCACTGGCCTGAATCTCTGTTTCCTCCTCCTCCAACTCCTCTTCTTCTGCCCATACACGCTGAACAGTTAAGGACTGAGCAATGGTCCACTCTTCTATCTCGCCAACATTCTCCTCCTCTTCCTCCTCATCCTCATCCTCCTCCACCTCCTTCCCGCCACCAGGTTACGGCCGTTGTCACACACAACCATGCCTGGCTTCAGGTTCAGCGGTGCCAGCCACAGTTGGTCTGCGCCGTGATGCCCTGTAATAGCTCTTGGGCGGTGTGCCTTTTATTGCCTAGGCTCAGCAGTTTGAGCAACGCCTGCTGTCGCTTAGAGACGGCACTGCTGCTGTGCCTAGAGCTACCAACTCATGGCACCATGCCCACGGATGGTAATTCAGAGGAGGAGGTGGAGGAGGGGTGGGAGGAGGAGGCATAGTAGGCCTTTGAGACCGTTACCGAGGTAGGCCCCGCAATCCTCGGCGTTGGCAGTATATGAGCGGCCCCAGGGTCAGACTCGGTTCCAGCCTCCACCAAGTTAACCCAATGTGCCGTCAGCGTTATGTAGTGGCCCTGCCCGACAGCACTCATCCACTTGTCCGTGGTTAGGTGTACCTTGTCAGAAACGCTGTTGGTCATGGCACGGATGATGTTGTCGGTCACGTGCTGGTGCAGGGCTGGGACGGCACATCAGGAAAAGTAGTGGCTGCTGGGGACCGAATGCCGAGGGGCGGCTGCCGTCATGAGGTTGCGAAAGGCCTCGGTCTCTACCAGCCTATAGGGAAGCATCTCCAGGCTCAGTAATTCGGCGATGTGGACATTGAGGGCTTGGGCGTGTGGGTGGGTGGAACTGTATTTCCTCTTGCGCTCCAGTGTCTGGGGTATAGACAGCTGAACGCTGCGCATGGAGACATTAGTGGACACTGTGGAGGATCGTGGAGGCGAAGGTGTGGTTTTCGAGCGGGAGGTGTTTGTGCCGGGGTCCTGGGCAGGGGGCTGACTAGCAGAGGCAGCAAATGGCACAGGGGAAGGAGCAGTGGTGGGCCCGGCCGGAGGTGAACATCCTTGGTTCCATTGAGTGGGGTGTTTAGCACTCATATGCCTGCGCATACTGGTGGTGGTTAAGCTAGTAGTGGTGGAACCCCTGCTGATCCTGGTGTGGCACAGGTTGCACACCACAGTCTGACGGTTATCCACTGTATCTTTTTAAAGAACCTCCAGACTTCAGAAAATCTAGCCCTCACCACGGGAGTTTCACTACGTGAAACATTTGGCGCTAATGCACCAGCTCTGGCCCTGCCTCTCCGTCTGGCCCCACCACTGCCTCTTCCAACCTGTTCTGGTATAGGACTCGCCTCCATCTCAGAAGCACTGTGTTCACCCGGCCTATCAACCCGGCTTGAGTCTGTCACCTCATCATCCTCCGATCCCTCAGTCTGCTCCCCCCTCAGACTTCCTGCCCTGACAACGACTTCACCACTTTCTGACAACCGTGTCTCCTCATCGTCCGACACCGCTTTACACACTTCTTCCACTACATCAACAATGTCATCATCACCCACAGACTGTGACTGTTGGAAAACCTGGGCATCGGGAAAGAGCTCAGCAGCAACCTGAGAAGTGGTTTGTGACTGTGGGAAGGGTCCAGAAAACAGTTCCTCAGAGTATGCCGGATCAAATTCCAAATTTTCCTGGGAGGGGGCAGACTGGGGGGAAGTAGGTTGAGGAGTTGGAGGAGTGCTCACTTGGGTAACATGGGTGGATTGCGTGGAAGACTGACTGGTGGTCAAATTGTAGCTTGTAGCATTGTCCGTAATCCACGACATCACCTGTTCGCACTGTTCTGGCCTACCACAAGTCCCAGTAAGTTGAGACACGAAGCTAGGGAGTGTAGCTCTGCGGCATTCCCCTGCTCACTCATCAGCAGGTAGTGTCTCACCCCGCCCAGGACCACAGCCTCTGACCCCTGCAGTAATTGGATGCCCACGTCCACGTCCTCTACCCTTGGCCCTCGGGTTCAACATTTCCCAAATTAATGTTTTTTTTATAGAAGAAAGAGTAATATAAACAGTACATTTTTTTTGGTAATTTATTTATTTTTTTGGTTTTATAGAGCAAAACAAATGACTCAAATATGTAAGTCATTACAGCATGAATGTGTTATTCCATATATAGTGAATAAGGATTGACGTCAGCTCGGGGGCTGATGCAATAAATCCACTCTTGGTCAGATGCATCTTATCAAATGTTAACATTACATATAAGGTCAGGAAGGATTTGACTTCACTAGAATTTCATGCTGCCTGAGTTCATCAATTTTTAGTACTTGAAGAGGTTCTTGAATGTAATGTGTATGAATGCATTATATAAATAGTTGGACCACTTTACTAATTAGTGTTTCTTGGTATTAGATATCTAATCAATTAAACATATTACTTAGGATGTACAGTACAGTCAGTTAGGATGCTGGAAATATAGAGTAAGCAGAACTATTGATTAAAAAGGTTAACAATGCTAGCCTTGTACTGGGTTTTTCCAAATAATAGCATATGCTTCATATCAGGATTTGATATATATTTACCCAGTAAAACAATTGACAGACTTGGTTTCAGGACAAAACTATGATGCCAATTTTAGATTTTATCATTCATACCTGTATGAATTTTACGCATATATAGGGGCATTTATCATGCTGTTTGCACCTGTACTATGCTGTAGGCTGCCATAATTTTTCTGGTGCTCCTCCTGCGACCTATTTGTTATTATGTTCATCATCAAATTACAAAATGAGACGTGTTTATAGGCAAAAGATAAGAAATTTTACTTAATTCAGACAAAACATATATGAACAAGTTACAGTTAAAACCAATAAAAAGGTACATTGGTACACTTGAAAAGACCATGTGGACACCAATCAAGATCAGTGTGTCCTCATATAACATACACATACACAAATATTACATACACAAGCTCATATATTTAACAGTCACCCCCTTCAAAGTTATGGGTTACAGCAATCGATGTGAACAGATAAAGAATGTATATAAAAAAAGGGTTACAATTTTGTTCCTACAATAGGAATTTAGATTCAGACTACTGATCATATACATACAACATCAATGCCCATGAGTCAAGTGAGAAAAATAAATCACCCATCAAAACTGGTGATGTGTATCCAACACAATCCCACATGACCCACATACTGTAAATGACACGCATTGCACCACCAGAGCAGAGCCAACCTGTGCAAGAGGTGGGAGGAATCCCACATATTTTGTCACCGATAGTGACTTCATCAGGAGTGTGACCAATCCTTATATTCCCCATGAGGGCTGCTTACCCCCAAACACTCGATGTGCCATCACGGTCGCACATGTCCAGCATAACGTCGGAAGTATAATGACTAGAGATGAGCGAGCACTAAAATGCTCGAGTGCTCGTTATTCGAGTCAAACTTTTTCCAATGCTTGAGTGCTCGTTTCGAATAACAAACCCCATTGAAGTCAATGGGAGACTCGAGCATTTTTCAAGGGGACCAAGGCTCTGCACAGGGAAGCTTGGCCAAAAACCTGGAAACCTCAGAAAATGATGGAAACACCACAGAAATGGACAGGAAACAGCAGGGGCAGCATGTATGGATGCCTCTGAGGCTGCCTAATCACACCATTAAGCCAACATTTTGGGCAACAGCATGGCGATGACAGAGTGACCGAGTGAGGCTGCTATGGAGACAATTACATTTGGATAGTGCCTGTATGTGGCAGTCCAAAAAAGTTTTCAAAATAGAGGACCGGGTAGGTGGCCCACCAGAAAAATTAAATAGATGGAGTACCTGTATGTGGCACTCCCAAAAAGTTTTCAAAACAGAGGACCGGGTAGGTGGCCCTCCAGAAAAATTAAATAGATAGAGTACTATAGCTAGAGCCAGTTGCCTCTGCTTTAGTCTACAATGAGGAGGAGAAGGAGGAGAATGAGGAGGAGGAGTGCATACATGAGAATTATTCAGGTTGAGCTGCTTTCACCTGGTGGAGAATGGAAATCATGAGAAATCCATGCTTGATTCATCTTGATAAGCGTTAGCCTGTCAGCGCTGTCAATCGACAGGCGTGTACGCTTATCGTGATGATGCCACCAGCTGCACTGAAAATCCGTTCTGACAACACGCTAGCGGCAGGGCAGGCAAGAACCTCCAAGGCGTACAGCGCCAGTTCGGGCCACATGTCCAGCTTTGAAACCCAGTAGTTTCGGGAGCTGTGTGATCATTTAGGACAATGGTATGGTCAGCTATGTACTACCTCACCATCTTTCTATAAAGATCACCCCTACTCTGCCGAGACTGGGGTTTTTTTTTTTTTTTTTTTTTTTTTTTTTTTTTTTTTTTTTTTTTTTACCTGCCAGTGCTGGACAAGCTGCCTGCTCACCTAATCTCCCTTGCTACTTGTCCCGCAGAAGTATGCCCTCTGCCGCTAGCAGTGTCAGATGGGAAAGACTGTTTCAGCTTCTGCACCAGGGCCTGCTGGTATTCATGCACTCTCACACTCCTTTCCTCTACAGGGATGAGAGTGGAAAGATTTTGCTTGTACCGTGGGTCCAGGAGAGTGAATACCCAGTAATCGGTGCTTTAAAAAATTCTTTGAATGCGAGGGTCATGGGATAGTCAGCCTAGCATGAAATCTACCATATGCGCCAGAGTCCCAACGCACAAGAATTCACTCCCCTCACTGACCTGAATCTCTGTTTCCTCCTCCTCCTCCAACTCCTCTTCTTCTGCAAATACATGCTGAACAGTTAAGGACTGAGCAATGGTCCACTCTTCTGTCTCGCCAACATTCTCCTCCTCTTCCTCCTCATCCTCATCCTCCTCCACCTCCTTCCCGCCACCAGGTTACGCCCGTTGTCACACACAACTGACTCATGGCACCATGCCCACAGATGGTAATTCGGAGGAGGAGGTGGAGGAGGGGTGGGAGGAGGAGGCATAGTAGGCCTTTGAGACCGTGACCGAGGTAGGCCCCGCAATCCTCGGCGTTGGCAGTATATGAGTTAACTGAGTTAACAAGTTAACCCAATGTGCCGTCAGCGTTATGTAGTGGCCCTGCCTGACAGCACTCATCCACTTGTCCGTGGTTAGGTGTACCTTGTCAGAAACGGTGTTGGTCATGGCACGGATGATGTTGTCGGGCACGTGCTGGTGCAGGGCTGGGACGGCACATCAGGAAAAGTAGTGGCTGCTGGGGACCGAATACCGAGGGGCGGCTGCCGTCATGAGGTTGCGAAAGGCCTCGGTCTCTACCAGCCTATAGGGAAGCATCTCCAGGCTCAGTAATTCGGCAATGTGGACATTGAGGGCTTGGGCGTGTGGGTGGGTGGAACTGTATTTCCTCTTGCGCTCCAGTGTCTGGGGTATAGACAGCTGAACGCTGCGCATGGAGACATTGGTGGACGCTGTGGAGGATTGTGGAGGCGAAGGTGTGGTTTTCGAGCGGGAGGTGTTTGTTCCGGGGTCCTGGGCAGGGGGCTGACTAGCAGAGGCAGCAAATGGCACAGGGGTAGGAGCAGTGGTGGGCCTGGCCGGAGGTGAACAGCCTTGGTTCCATTGAGTGGGGTGTTTAGCACTCATATGCCTGCGCATACTGGTGGTGGTTAAGCTAGTAGTGGTGGAACCCCTGCTGATCCTGGTGTGGCACAGGTTGCACACCACAGTCTGACGGTCATCCACTGTTTCTTTAAAGAACCTCCAGACTTCAGAAAATCTAGACCTCACCACGGGAGTTTCACTACGTGAAACATTTGGCGCTAATGCACCAGCTCTGGCCCTGCCTCTCCGTTTGGCCCCACCACTGCCTCTTCCAACCTGTTCTGGTATAGGACTCGCCTCCATCTCAGAAGCACTGTGTTCACCCGGCCTATCAACCCGGCTTGGGTCTGTCACCTCATCATCCTCCGATCCCTCAGTCTGCTCCCCCCTCAGACTTCCTGCCCTGACAACGACTTCACCACTTTCTGACAACCATGTCTCTTCATCATCCGACACCGCTTTACACACTTCTTCCACTACATCAACAATGTCATCATCACCCACAGACTGTGACCGTTGGAAGACCTGGGCATCGGGAAAGAGCTCAGCAGCAACCTGAGAAGTGGCTTGTGACTCTGGGAAGGGTCCAGAAAACAGTTCCTCAGAGTATGCCGGATCAAATTCCAAATTTTCCTGGGAGGGGGCAGACTGGGGGGGAGGAGGTTGAGGAGCTGGAGGAGTGCTCACTTGGGTAACATGGGTGGATTGCGTGGAAGACTGACTGGTGGTCAAATTGTAGCTTGTAGCATTGTCCGTAATCCATGACATCACCTGTTTGCACTGTTCTGGCCTACCACAAGTCCCAGTAAGTTGAGACACGAAGCTAGGGAGTGTAGCGCTGCGGCATTCCCCTGCTCACTCATCAGCAGGTAGTGTCTCACCCCGCCCAGGACCACAGCCTCTGACCCCTGCAGTAATTGGATGCCCACGCCCTCGTCCTCTACCCTTAGCCCTCGGGTTCAACATTTCCCAAATTAATGTCTATTTTATAGAAGAAAGAGTAATATAAACAGTACATTTTTTTTGGTAATTTATTTATTTTTTTGGTTTTATAGAGCAAAACGTGCAGCAAAAATCAGACAGCAACCTCAGAAGATGATTGTTATGGCTCGTTTCTAACCAACACTGACAGCACACAAAAGGATTTTTGTAACTTTTGAAAAACGCTAATGTAGCCTTAACAAGGGCTGTTGGGTTCTTGTAAAATCACTATTGCCTAACACTAATCTAATAGAACACCCTAACGCTATCCCTGACCAGCAGCAGCTCTATCCCTAACTGCATCCAGACAGAGAAAGATCTGAGCAGCGCAGGCAGGGGCTAGTATATTCCAGGGTCACCTGATAAGGCCAGCCAACCACTGCTATCGACATGTAAGTGTACCACGTGATGCTGGGTGTACTGCAGTGTCTCCTGGCTTGTGATTGGCTCTGTTTCAGAACGCTGGGAGTTGCCATTTTCTCGAGCTGGCGAAATACTCGTCTGAGCAACGAGCAGTTGTGAGTACGCTAATGATCGAACGAGCATCAAGTTCGGACAATTATGCCTGCTCATCTCTAATAATGACATAGCTCTCATTGTTCCTGTATGGCTTGTTTTGGTATACTATGCGCCTGTGTGAACTTTGCTGCCTGGCAACAGAAACGGGGCTGTCACGGGCGAATGTCGATCTTCGGCAAGATGGTGGCGCCCATGCTACGATATGCAGCAAAGATTTACCGGCTATGGAGAGGGCTCAGCCCTTGAGCTCTCTCTATGCTCTTGGACCCGACGTGTGCAGTACTATTACGGCGCGCATCGGGAAAAGGTTAAAGTAGGTTTGCCACTTTAAAAAAAATTGTGATAAAATTTCTCCCATTATTTAGGTCTCATCAGGTTACTCAATTGTGAATTTTTCATATAAGAACATAGACCCACACATGGTTGAAGATAATAATGTACATGTATGTTTTCTCCTTGAGACAATAGGTTGCCTGGAGGGCAGGTCAGGTATTTGTGGACCTTCGGTAGCATATGGAGTTTTTGAGTTATACTGAGTAATACTGAGTGTTTGAGTCTTGTACTGTGAGTAATTAATGTTCATGTCTTCAAAATTATGACTTAATTTTGTACTGACCAAAGTAGGCTATGCAATTTGGTCTTACAAAATTCAGTTAGATCTGAAGGTAAAGGGTTATAGGTAGAGATGGTAAATCGATTCTAACAATTCTAAATTCATTTGGAATTTCAGGAATTCGTGGGAACGAATTTCGAAATTTTTTTTACATTTTTTTTTCTACATTATTAGCAAAATGGCTGCGAGCACAACATGTTACATGGATCAGAGAACTCTGGGAAGAACAAAGGAACATACTGGTACTGTTCCTCACTGTATGGGGGTAGTGTTTCTCACTGTATGGCGGTAGTATTCCTCACTGTGTGGCAGTAGTGTCCCTCACTGTATGGGGGTAGTGTCCCTCACTGTATGGCGGTAGTATTCCTCACTGTGTGGCAGTAGTGTCCCTCACTGTATGGCTGTAGTGTTCCTCACTGTATGGGGGTATTGATCCTCACTGTATGGTGGTAGTGTTCCTCACTGTATGGGGGTAGTGTTTCTCACTGTATGGGGGTAGTGTCCCTCACTGTATGGGGTTAGTGTCCCTCACTGTATGGCGGTAGTGTTCCTCACTGTATGGCGGTAGTGTTCCTCACTGTATGGGGGTAGTGTTCCTCACTGTATGGGGGTAGTGTCCCTCACTGTATGGCGGTAGTTTCCTCACTGTATGGCGGTAGTGTTCCTCACTGTATCGGGGTAGTGTTCCTCATTGAATGGCTGTATTCTTCACTGTATGTCGGTAGTGTTCCTCACTGTATGGCTGCATTCTTCACTTTATGGAGGTAGTGTTCCTCACAGCATGGGGGTAGTAATCCTCACTGTATGGGGATAGTGTCCCTCACTGCATGTGGGTAGTGTCTGTAAAAAATATCATATTGAATATTAAATCTTTCCAGCGTCCTTTAATATGTTCTTCCAAAAATAGAAGGGTTATTATTATAAAAAGTTAAGTTTATTGTCGTCGTCCAGGTTACAGAATACAGAAAACTTGTGCAGATTATTAGTCATGTGGTAAAGTCAGTCAGTCCATGAAATTATGTTCTGGTGAAGATTTCATCATCTTGTGTTGGTCTTTCTTCCTCCATTCTTGTGTCCTTAAATCTCCTCCATATGTTGGCATGTGTGAGCGAGCTCGGTGTGTGTAAAATGCTAAATGTCATGTGAATGTGGTATGATGTGGATGTGTTAGGGTACTAACACAAAGAGAACTTCATATGGTAAAAGATAACCATGTGGTAGGATGTGGGGGTTGCGTTCTAACATTATCTTTGAGATATGTCAAGAATGTACATAAAACACCAGTGTTGAACATATATACCCCTGATTACATTTATGATTATTTCATACTTACTCTCCATACATATTTTAATCATATCACATTTGTATCTCATTGACCATGTTGTGCTTGATCAACTCTTGAGTACATATTCACACCCAAATTAGAATATTGTAAATCTGTAATATTTAACAGTGTCCTCCACTGAATGGTGGTAGTGTTCCTCACTGTATAGCGGTATTGTTCCTCACTGAATGGTGGTAGTGTTCCTCACTGTATAGCGGTATTGTTCCTCACTGTATGGGGGTAGTGTTCCTCACTGTGTGGCAGTAGTGTCCCTCACTGTATGGAGGTAGCGTTCCTCACTGTATGGGGGTAGTGTTCCTCACTGTGTGGCAGTAGTGTCCCTCACTGTATGGAGGTAGTGTTCCTCACTGTATGGCAGTATTATTCACTGCCTAACACTAATCTAATAGAACACCCTAACGCTATCCCTGACCAGCAGCAGCTCTATCCCTAACTGCATCCAGACAGAGAAAGATCTGAGCATCGCAGGCAGGGGCTAGTATATTCCAGGGTCACCCGATAAGGCCAGCCAACCACTGCTATCGACATATAAGTGTACCAAGTGTTTCTGGGTGTACTGCAGTGTCTCCTGGCTTGTGATTGGCTCTGTTTCTGGCCCCCAAAAATCAGAACGCTGGAAGTTGCCATTTTCTCGAGCTGGCGAAATATTCGTCCGAGCAACGAGCAGTTGTGAGTACGCTAATGATCGAACGAGCATCAAGCTCGGACAATTATGCCCGCTCATCTCTAATAATGACATAACTCTCATTGTTCCTGTATGGCTTGTTTTGGAATACTATGCGCCTGTGTGAACTTTGCTGCCTGGCAACTGAAACGGGGCTGTCACGGGGAATGTCGATCTTCGGCAAGATGGTGGCGCCCATGCTACGATATGCAGCAAAGATTTACCGGCTATGGAGAGGGCTCAGCCCTTGAGCTCTCCCTATGCTCTTGGACCCGACGTGTGCAGTACTATTACGGCGCGCATCGGGAAAAGGTTAAAGTAGATTTGCCCCTTTAAAAAAACTGTGATAAAATTTCTCCCATTATTTAGGTCTCATCAGGTAACTCAATTGTGAATTTTTCATATAAGAACATAGACCCACACATGGTTGAAGATAATAATGTACATGCATGCTTTCTCCTTGAGACAATAGGTTTGCCTGGAGGGCAGGTCAGGTATTTGTGGACCTTCGGTAGCATATGGAGTTTTTGAGTTATACTGAGTAATACTGAGTGTTTGAGTCTTGTACTGTGAGTAATTAATGTTCATGTCTTCAAAATTATGACTTAATTTTGTACTGACCAAAGTAGGCTATACAATTTGGTCTTACAAAATTCAGTTAGATCTGAAGCTAAAGGGTTATAGGTAGAGATGGTAAATCGATTCTAACAATTCTAAATTCATTTCTAAATTCATACATTTTTTTTTCTACATTATTAGCAAAATGGCTGCGAGCACAACATGTTACATGGATCAGAGAACTCTGGGAAGAACAAAGGAACATACTGGTACTGTTCCTCACTGTATGGGGGTAGTGTTCCTCACTGTATGGGAGTAGTGTTTCTCACTGTATGGGGGTAGTGTCCCTCACTGTATGGGGTTAGTGTCCCTCACTGTATGGCGGTAGTGTCCCTCACTGTATGGCGGTAGTGTTCCTCACTGTATGGGGGTAGTGTTCCTCACTGTATGGCTGTATTCTTCAATGTATGGCTGCATTCTTCACTTTATGGAGGTAGTGTTCCTCACAGCATGGGGGTAGTAATCCTCACTGTATGGGGATAGTGTCCCTCACTGCATGTGGGTAGTGTCTGCAAAAAATATCATATTGAATATTAAATCTTTCCAGCGTCCTTTAATATGTTCTTCCAAAAATAGAAGGACTCAGGGTAATTATTATAAAAAGTTAAGTTTATTGTCGTCGTCCAGGTTGCAGAATACAGAAAACTTGTGCAGATTATTAGTCATGTGGTAAAGTCAGTCAGTCCATGAAATTATCTTCTGGTGAAGATTTCATCATCTTGTGTTGGTCTTTCTTCCTCCATTCTTCATCTCCATCTTGTGTCCTTAAATCTCCTCCATATGTTGGAATGTGTGAGCGAGCTCGGTGTGTGTAAAATGCTAAATGTCATGTGAATGTGGTATCATGTGGATGTGTTAGGGTACTAACACAAAGAGAACTTTATATGGTAAAAGATAACCATGTGGTAGGATGTGGGGGTTGCGTTCTAACATTATCTTTGAGATATGTCAAGAATGTACATAAAACACCAGTGTTGAACATATATACCCCTGATTACATTTATGATTATTTCATACTTACTCTCCATACATATTTTAATCATATCACATTTGTATCTCATTGACCATGTTGTGCTTGATCAACTCTTGAGTACATATTCACACCCAAATTAGAATATTGTAAATCTGTAATATTTAACAGTGTCCTTCACTGAATGGTGGTAGTGTTCCTCACTGTATAGCGGTATTGTTCCTCACTGAATGGTGGTAGTGTTCCTCACTGTATAGCGGTATTGTTCCTCACTGTATGGGGGTAGTGTTCCTCACTGTGTGGCGGTAGTGTTCCTCACTGTATGGAGGTAGTGTTCCTCACTGTATGGGGGTAGTGTTCCTCACTGTGTGGCAGTAGTGTTCCTCACTGTATGGAGGTAGTGTTCCTCACTGTATGGCAGTATTATTCCTCACTGTATGGAGGTAGTGTTCCTCACTGTATGGGGGTAGTATTACCTCACTGTATGGCGGTAGTATTCCTCACTGTGTGGCACTAGTGTCCCTCACTGTATGGAGGTAGTGTTCCTCACGGTATGCGGGTAGTATTCCTCACTGTATGGGGGTAGTGTTCCTCACTGTATGGGGGTAGTGTCCCTCACTGTGTGGCGGTAGTGTTCCTCACTGTATGGCTGTAGTATTTCTCACTGATTGGCGGCAGTATTACTCACTACATGGCGGTAGTGTCCCTCACTGTATTGCGATAATGTTCCTCACTGTTTGGCGGTAGTGTTCCTCACTGTATGGTGGTAGTGATATTAAATTTGTATAGATTTTATAATGTTTTCATACAGTTACAAAAATTAAAACTCCTGTACAAATGTTTTTTTTATTATTTTGCCATATTCTTGCGCTATTAACATTTTTATACTTCGGTGTCCAGAGCAGTGGCTGGTGTCATTTTTTGCAACTTTTAATGACATTTTTATTGCTGTCTTTTTAAAGACTGTACGACCTTTTGATGACTTTAAATTACATTTTTTATATTTTTCAAATGGCAAAAACGTGCCATTTTAGACTTTGGGCGCTATTCTCCTTTATGGGGTTAAACATGTTATTATATTTTGATAGATCAGGCATTTTCAGATGTGCCATAGCTAATGTGTTTATGATTTTTACTGTTTCTCAAGCATGAGAAAGCTTGAGAAAGATTCATCTGGAATCGAAACGTTGCTATTTTATGCCTGATGATGCTCTCTCCACTCTTATGCTGTTTATGGGACTCTGAGCACCGGATCCCCAGCTGCGAGCACCACCCAAACCTTCTAGGAGTATCCAGGATTGCTGTCCTCTTCTCTTTTTTTATAGGAAAAGCTGTTTGGCAGCCAATTCGGTATTCTGTCTGAGTTCCTCGGGGTGCACCCAAGCCGCAAACTCTAATGGGAAGGTCGGGTGCACTAATCTCTACTCACCGTCTATGCAAAAGACATATGTGAATTCGATTATCTTTTTTCCTCTGAGCTGTGCCCTTCTTGCTTAGACACACCTCCAGCTAATTTACCCAGCTGAAGAGAATTTATGAGGAAGGGACGAGCTGATTTCTCTTCAGCCAGTCACAAATGGTTCTTTATTGAATATCCATTTAAAATGATACACAAATCATGTGCATGGACGGTGCAAGTACAACACCTACACCTTTCAGCTTAATACAAAGCCTTAGTCATGGTATGTCACAAAATACATTAAAAACAACCTATATAGCATCGGTTATCCAACTGATCAATTAGTCTTCCGATACATCACATCCGGTATGGTAAGTGCAAACCTATTAAACTATTCAGTATAATGGACTCTATACACAATGTTGCATATGAACAGTCACCAAATTTAAATTACACACAGTTGGTAAATGTAGGTTAAATCGTTTCTAGAATTCATCCCATTTGGATATCTGGAATTAAGTGCCAGAATCCAGAATGCTTCTCTTCTGAGAAGCAACTTCATGCAATCCCCGCACCTAGTGGGGATTAACACGTTCAATGCCAAAGAACTTCAAACAAGAAAAATCCTTATTGTGTATTTTCACAAAATGTTTGGCTACTCCTGAAGCATTGGAGTAGTCGTTTTTTATACCGGTTATATGTTGGGCAATTCTTGTTTTAAGCTTCTTAACATAGATAAGCATCCAACATAGATAGTGAGACAACAGGTGCAATAAATGATATCTACGACATATTGTGGGTCGCAATTTATAAAATATTTAATTGCACTACTTTTAGTATCACTGATCCAGAAGACTTCTGTTCTATTTGCGGCAAATGCACATACATTGCATCTCTGTCCACCACATTTAAAGAAACATTTCACTGATAGCCATGTTCCAGTGTTAGTTTCAGTATAAAAAGTACTAGGGGATAGAATATTGACTAAAGTTTTGCCACGTTTTGCTACGCACCTATACCACCCTTCATGATCTCGTACAATGTAGTATCTTGATTTAAAATGGGAATATACCGTATATACTCGAGTATAAGCCGACCCGAGTATAAGCCGAGACCCCTCATTTTACCACCAAAAACTGGGAAAAACCTATTGACTCGAGTATAAGCCGAGGGTGGGAAATGCATTGGTCACAGACCCAGCCAAGTATATAGCCAGCCAGCCCCCTATAAATATACCAGCCTTGCCCCCAGTAGTATACAGCCTGCCCCCAGTAGTATGCAGCCTGCCCCCGACCAGTAGTATCAGCCTGTCCCCCGTAGTATAAGCCACCCAGCTGCCCCAGTAGTATACACCCCAGCCTGCCCCCAGTGTAACAGCCCCCAGCCTGCCCCCAGTTGTATACAGCCACCCCAGCCTGCCCCCAGTAGTATACAGCCACCCAGCCTGCCCCCCAGTAGTATACAGCTACCCAGCCTGCCCCCAGTAGTATACAGCATGCCCCCAGTAGTATACAGCCACCACAGCCTGCCCCCCAGTAATATACAGCATGCCCCTAATAGTATACAGCGTGCCCCCAGTAGTATACATTCAGCCCAGAATAAAAAAAAAAAAACTATTTACTCACCCTCTGGTGGTCCCGATGCGCAGCGCTGCTCCCCCGATGTCATCGCGGCTCCTCTTCTGGCTTCCCGGCTCCTCTTCTTGCTTCCGCGCCGTCTTCCTTAACATCGCGTTGGGCGCCGCAACTGTTCTCTCCCGTGCGGCGCCTAGTATGACGCACCGCTGCTGACGTCATACTAGACGCCGCACGGGAGAAGAACAATGGCGGCGCCCAACGCGATGTTAAAGAAGATGTCCATTTTTAATTAGGTATTGACTCGTGTATAAGCCGAGGGGATGTTTTTCAGCACATTTTTTGTGCTAAAAAACTCGGCTTATACACGAGTATATACGGTACTTCTGAATAATATTTTTAATGGCATTAAATTGTGAACTGTACAGGGTACCGAAAGTTGGGATGTTATTGGTTGATTATTTTATATGTATATAGATGTCAGGAGAAGGTTTATGTTTATATTGATACTTGTTTTAATGTTTACAAAATGTAGTTTCATAGTATTTGATTATCTTATGTAACAAAGTCTTCAAATACTTGCTGTAGGAATCTTGCAATGTATTATTTTTCCATCTGTATATTGGTCATATGAGCTGATGGAACAGCTAACAAAGTAGGTCATTTGCTCCTGGTCAGCTGACCATAGGTGGGGATTTTAAATTCCTGTTCATAGCTATTGTATATAGGACCGTGATTAAGGCATAACCCCCAAACATGACCTTGTCATCCTTGTACTTTGTATCTACCGACATACTGCTATTCAATTTAAGGAAGACACAATAAAAATCAAGGGGCACATGTTTCATAAGTCTGGCTTTTTCTGTCCGTGTTTTGAGAATTTTCCTAGCTTTCCTGCTGGTCAGATGTATCTCAACATTTTTACCTTATTGATATGTGTTGCATTTGGTCTGTAGTGAATTTGCAACTTTTTAAAACAGAATTTGCAAAAAGTCTTTAAAAGTCACAAACAGTTCCCCGGCTACTTTCTATGCCTGGGCAGGGGCAGCTGTAGATTTGCGCAAAAATCTGTGACTTTTTTCGACTTTTTAAAAAGTTGCAAATTTTACATCTGGATTTAGGTGAACCTTAAACCCTCAAAAGTTTTAAGAGTGATTCATCTTGTCCAGCAATGAAGTTCTAATTTTTGATTGTTTACAACTTGTACTTTTTAGTTATACTTCTGCCTATTTGGCTATTTGTAACAAATTTCAATAAAGTCTTCTTAAAAAAATCATACAAAGGATGGATAAAATATACTATTTGCACATATGAAGCTTGTCCATCATCTAGCATAATCTATAAGATGCGAAAATGCCCTTTCTAAGTTAAAGTATCATGGTGGAATACTGATTAGAGAAGAATTAACTTTAATGTATGTTATCTACACATCTTTCTTCTCTGAAGTAAACTTGGAGCTTTGGTTGTTAGATCTTGTTGCTGTTTAGTCGATAACTCATGGTGTTGGAAAACATAATTTAAGAGCAAAAAGAATAAGAAAAAAAACTCAAATCCATCGGAAAATCTTCAAGGAGAGATATTATGGATAATGACATGAAATTGCAACAGAGAGTTAGACATATTCTTGTGTTGAGAAACATTATACCTTCAAAGAGTCTCTGGGTAGAAATTATACCAGTCTGGCACATTTTAAAAATTGCTTTCACAATTAACTCTTTCTATGTTTCCTCAAATTATACAAACATTAAAAAATGGGTTATTAAACCTTTAGTTACTCATTTGTGCCTTCATGACCAAGGCCTATTTTTCTAAAAAAAAAGCTTGTGTCACTTTATCCACTAATACTTTCACTTACCTAAGTGTTTTTGAGTTTGTTTTTGTGACATTTTGTGCTTCACGATAGTGGGAAATTTTGCTTATTATAGTTAGCATTGAGTTATGAAAAAAGGTGAATTTTGTAACCATTTTGAAAAAAACTTGCTATTTTCAAAATAAAAAATGTTCTGTTTTTCAAACTTATAGGGGGTCATTTACTAAGGGGCCGATTCGCGGTTTCCCGACGTCTTACCCGAATATTTCCGATTTGCGACTATTTTTCCTGAATTGGCCTGAGTTTTTGGCTCACGCGATCAGATTGTGGCGCCAGCGTGCACGCGACAGAATTCGGGGGCGTAGCCGAATGAAAACCCAACGGATTCGGAGAAACTGCCACATTTTTTTATAAAAAAGTGTCGCTGGACAAGTGCTTACCTTCACCAGGAATAGGATCGTGAACTCCGGCGGACCCCGACGGACTTCAGCGCAGCAGTGACACCTGGTGGACGTCAGAGGAACTGCCTTAGGGAATCGCCGGAAGACCTGAATCCACCGCAGAGAACGCGCCGCTGGATCGCGAATGGACAGGGTAAGTAAATCTGCCCCATAGTCTTACTACCCAATTAGGTACTAACCAACATTTACCATATCTCAGCTTTGTGTTGGCATCATTTTATAAGTGTTCTTTTGTTATATTACGATGCTAGAAGAATCACCAATGGAAAACAGCCATCACTGCAAATTGTATAAGAACATTTTTGAATCAATTATTTTAGGGACCATTTCATTTCTATAGGGGTTTTGGAAGTTCTGTTAATATAACCCCAGGGGTGTAACTAGCCTTTTTGCTGCCTGAGGCGAACTTCAGAAAGACACCCCCCCCCCCTTACCGCGACATATACAGTTGGATCCATTGTGAATTCTCTCATTACAATTCATTACAATAGAGAAAATGCAGTGTGAATACAGCCATATCTGCAGTACAAATTATACTTGGCAGCGGCAGCATTTGATATTCCATGCTGTGTACTGGAAAAGTGGAAAAAAATTCCATTTGCAAAACAACTGACACAAAAAACGCAATTGCGACATTTTCTTGAGGGCTGTTTTTACAGCTGTCACTGTGCACCCCAAATTATATCTCCCCTTTAATCTTTGGGTCAATAAGATCAGGGAGATTCCAAATATTCTAACATATATGTAGGACCATTTCATACTTATGGAGCTTTTTTGCTGGATAAGATGATGTTTCCATGAATACCATTTTAGAGATTGTACATTCAAATGATTGCTTTTGAATTGCTGAGTCGGTCCAGTGTAGTAGAGCTGAGTTGGTCAGGTGTAGTAGGGCTGAGTCAGTCCAGTGTAGTAGAGCTGAGTCGGTCCAGTGTAGTAGAGCTAAGTCGTTCAGGTGTAGTAGGGCTGAGTTGGTCAGGCGTAGTGACGCTGAGTTACACACATACAATATGTACACAAATAGACAGTATAAACACATATATAATTCACACTTCTACAGTATATACTCATTCAGCAGCATAGATATTATATATATATATATATATATATAATATATTATATATACCCCCTGTCTAAAATATAAAAAGTACATACATTTGCTGGCAGTGTGCTGCAAGGTTGGGCCAGAGATGAGAAAACTTGGGCGGCGGCTGCGGATGGGCGGGCCTAAAGTTCGTGGCTTGAACGGTGGTGCTCGCTGTGGATGAGAAGTGGCCGGGCGGCTACAGTGGAAAAGCAGAGTGGCCGCCGGCATTATGGGATTAGCGCGCCGACCTGCCGCGAATGAGAAGGAAGGGCAGCAGCCCGGGATGGAGGAGGCGGTGGCTGCAGATGTATAGCAGACCAGGCCGCAGAGGGAACGGGTGCGCACGACATGAACAGGTGGGCCTGGCCATGGAACGGAGGGGCCGGGCAGCTGCTGATGTGAAGGGCGGAACCAGCCGAAGATCAAATGGGTGGGCGGCTGCACATGTGAAGGGCGGGCCCAGCCACAGATGACATGGGGAGGCCGGGCTGTCGCGGAAGGCAGGTCCGGCGCAGCACCAGCGGATTAGATGAAAACTGGTGCCTGTATTAAACATTTTTTAGTTATTCATATTGTCTACGCTGAAATATTAATGTTATTGTTTATATTTTGTATAAATGGGCTGAGCCCTCTCCATAGCCAGTAAGTCTTTGCTGCATATTGCAGCAAAGGCTTAACGGTAACACCAGCGATCGGTGTCAGCACTGATCGCGGGGGTTTTCACGTTGATCGCCGCCGGCAGCTTAAAAAAGATGGCGGCGCATGGGTGAGGATCGTCATAGGGGAATGGTGATTCATCACCATGACAGCCTCGCATCTTCCGTGTTAACCCATTCATTACAATGTGCTATCCGCAAATTGTAATGAATGAGGAGGAAAATCCCCATATACTACCATACTGTAGTATGGCAGTATATGATAGGATCGTACAGATAACCTAGGGTTAAAGTACCCTAGCATGGGATACTAAATACCATCACTATGAAGTGCAATTTGCAACGCAGAAAATAAGCCATCACACAGCTCTGTTCATGGAAAAATAAAAAAGTTATAGACTTTTGAAAGTATCATAGTATCATAGTATATAAGGCTGGAAAAAGACTCAAGTCCATCAAGTCCAACCTTTAAGAATTAAATAAATGTTTTATCCCCATAACCCGTGATATTTTTTCTCTCCAGAAAGTCATCCAGGCCTCTCTTGAACATGTACATAGAGTCTGCCATAACAACCTTCTGCGCAGAGAGTTCCATAGTCTCACTGCTCTTACAGTAAAGAACCTCTGTCTATGTTGATGGTAAAATCGCCTCTCCTCTAGGCGTAGAGGATGCCCCCTTGTCCTGGTCACAGGCCTAGGTATAAAAAGATCTTTGGAGAGATCCTTGTACTGTCCTTCAGGTATTTGTACATTGTAATGAGGTCTCCCCTCAGTCGTCTTTTTTCTAAACTGAATAATCCCAAATTTTGTAATCTATCATTTTATTCTAGTCCCTGCATTCCCCCAATAATCTTGGTTGCTCTCCTCTGCACCCGTTCCAACTCTACTATATACTTTGTATACACTGGTGCCCAAAACTGCACACAATATTCCATGTGTGGTCTGACCAGGGATTTGAATAAGGGCAAAACTATGTCTTTATCATGAGAATCTATTTCTCGATTGATACATCCCATTTGCTTTAGCAGCAGCCGCCTGGCTCTGGTCATTAAAATTAAGTTTACCATCCACCAGTTGCTGACCATGTCCATCCCTTTATGACCACAATGTACCCAACATCTGATGACTACTTTCAGCAGGATAATGCGCCATGTCATAAAGCTAGAATCATCTCAGACTGGTTTCTTGAACATGACAATGAGGTCACTGTACTCAAATGGCCTCCACAGTCACCAGATCTCAATCCAATAGAGCATCTTTGGGATGTGGTGGAACGGGAGATTTGAATCATGGATGTGCAGCTGACAAATCTGCGGCAACTGTGTGATGCCATCATGTCAATATGGACCAAACTCTCTGACGAATGCTTCCAGCACCCTGTTGAATCTATGCCACGAAGAATTGAGGCAGTTCTTAAGGCAAAAGGGGGTCCAACCCGTTACTAGCATGGTGTACCTAATAAAGTGGCTGCTGAGTGTATATACACAAGGAAAGTCCAAAAAGCACAAAATGGTTTGTTGTGGGTGCAGGCTCAATAGGACTAGCCCTCAAGTCCACCAAAGTAGACAAACGAAAATAGGCAGCACTCTAATACGATATTCAGTGAAGAAAGTGTTCTTTTATTCCCATGTTCAAAAGAGTACAGGCGTCAGTTATCCTGTCACAAATACTCCATAGCTCAACGATTTCGGCTCCAAGCTTGAAAAAGGCTCCTTGGAGCCGAAATGTTGCTGCACTATGATGTACCTTTTGAACATGGAATAAAAGAACACTTTCTTCACTGAATATCATATGACTTGGAGTGCTGCCTATTTTCGTTTGTCTATATTGATAGATAGATATGTATTAATCAAGAATATATATGGAGAAAGATAGAGATATATATATCTATATATTTAAGCAGTTGGTCATTTGAAGTGAACATGTTTCCAAGAACTTATATTTTGAAGAACTAAAATTTTCTACAGAGTTACAGATGGTGGATTCTTATGGTTCATTGAATATCATAGCACCTTCTGTTCATGTATTTTTAAGCTACGTTTATTTGTAAGTCTTAAGATTTAAGCAGGTTAAAGGTTATATCTACAAAACTGGAAAATCTGCTTTGGTGGAACGACAGAAGGTCTGATCTTTCTTAGAGCTTCATTACCTGAGGCTATACATATTTGTCATAAATGTCTACTGGTATACCTTGACTTACGTTAATGATAAAAGCACACCTTTATCAGCACCCTTCGAATAAATTAAAAAGTATGCCTAACATTTATGGTGTATTAAATTTATTTTTCAATATAAAATAAAACCTCTGTATGCATCTAGCCATAACCCTGCGCTAAAGATACTCCCAAGATACAAATGAATATTAACATCATGAATTTTCACATTCAAACAAACCAAACATTAAACATAGCAGGAAAGAACAAGGGATGGCATATGTTTGTAGGCTTGAATAGTGTAGAAGAACAGTGCAGTCATAGAACTATGGTCCCGGTTCAATGGGATATAGTCCTTACATAAGTCCAGGACGCATGAGGATAACGTTCGACTTATATTTGCAGGCAGACAATTAGTCCACCAAAGTTAACGGGGAGAAGAGTGGAGGGTTGAGGAAAAACAGGAGGGGATTTGGAGGGTTAAGAGGTTATTTGAGGACATACAGAAGAAACTCATTTGACTAACAGGGGACTAACAGCTAGGACTTGTGGCATGATGCAGAGAAGATGCCGGGAGGCAGGGTCATGTCAGACCCTTCTTGACATTGGCAATGAACTATACAATCTTTATACAGTTATGTCTTTGCAAAATGGGGGTGCTAACTAAACAAATCGAAGACATCTACATTAATGTATGACCAGCAAAAACTAAGACTCATTTTTAACATAAAAATATTTTGATTCACTGAAAGAGACCCTGAATATTTCTCACTCTTTTTAGGATGAAGCCATATGGGTTATAATAATACCCTTCCTGCCTCGGCATATGTGTAATCAGTTACTTGCAGGGACTTGTTTACAGCTCAAGATGCTTTAGGCACTAGGCCTCAAATTGCATACATACTTTTATATACTGGACAATTATCATATTATAGTAATTATAATTATATTTGGTCAGTGTTAACAAAGTAGATCAAGCATGAAACCATTTCTCAGCAGCCCATCAACCAAATTTTGCCCCTAATAAACACAGCTGGTTTGCTCATGCTGTGATTGGCCAGGCGCGACATGTGACCATGCTAAATTAGAGGCGGGTCACAAGTGCCAGCCTCCCTACAGCCAGGAGACAGATGGGTCGAGGGTGCAACTGGATATAGGAATGGTCAAGGAGAGGCACTGAAGTTTAAAAATGTGATAATTACCCTTTTTAGGACAGTGTGAAGAATTTTGTGTCTATACTTATACTGTCCGATAGTGCAGTAAAAGTATGTGGTGTATACAGCACACACTTTTTGCAGCAGTTGCAGCCTGTCTGGGTAATCAGCCTGGACAATTGCTTATTTTAATTTTTCTAGTATATGCTATGGGTATACACACACAGTTACTATAAGACACTGTGGGTGTAAACACAGTGTTGATCAAACTGCGCTATAAGAAGCTAACGGTATACACACATAGGGGGAGATTTATCAGTAGTCCTATGTAGCTTCTTGGCGTATTATTGTCACAAATTTTTGCGCAAACATAATTTTTGCTGGGTTTTTAAGCGAGAAAAAAAACGCCCTCCAACACCACATCTATCATCTGAGAATTTTCAAAAGACCGCAAATTTAATCGCAAGACTACACCAGATAGGAGTGGTCAATTTTAAAATTTTTGCTCTATTTTGGGTTTGAGGTATCTGAGAATTTCTTGTGAAAAAACATTGCAAAAAGGCAGAAATTGAGCAGATGTTAAACATACGTGCCACTGGTGCAGTCTATTTGCATAGAGCACACACAGCTGATACATCAGAAGGAAATTAACACTGCACATACACCAGACTATAAATCCGACTGTTGGAAACCTGCCAGTCTAACAAATAGGCAACTGCTCAAAATCCTGCCAAATGATAAATGTGGTTTCCACATATTTATAGTTAACCTTTTGTTAAAGATGCTTGTAAGACTATTTGACAAACATGGGACATACATGTGCTTGAGCCCCAAAAGTTTTGGTGTTTTCGTGGATTGTTCTCCATGGCATCTGGACCAGCGCATTGGACTCCGTGCATTCCACCACCTTATCGCAACTGTTCCACGTTCCTGCTGGCGGTGAGCTGAAAACTTTTTTCACACATATAGTTTGTTTCACCACTTTTTCTGTATGCTGTACTCATTCCCATCAATATGTGTTTTTCTCTTTGTTGTGATTTATTCCTACTAGTTTTTTCTTTTATTTTTTAAATTTTGTTTTCATTATCATGGATCAAACTCCTCTGGATGTACCCTACACTGGCAACACAACATACTTGCTACCATTGGAAAACCCTGAATGTTTGAATAAAGCACAAGCTCTATTTTCGGCTAATGACCTTACCAATGATACTGACAAATGTAAGTTTTGTTTCACAAATTAGAGGACACATAGACACACCAACTTAAAGTTTGGTGGGACTCAACCACTTTACAGAATTATCTAAGTGTATGATACCAAGAGGAATTCAAATTAGGAAATTTCCATTATCACAATATGACCAGACCTTTACAGAAGAAAGGAATAAAAATTTAGTGGGTACATGGAAGACTATGGGGGTCATTTACTAAGGGCCCAATTCGCGGTTTCCCGACGTGTTACCTGAATATTTCCGATTTGCGCCGATTTTCCCTGTATTGCCCCGGGATTTTGGCACACGAGATCGGATTGTGGCGAATCGGCGCTGGCATGCACGCAACGGAAATCAGGGGCATGGCCGAACAAAAACGCGACGGATTCAGAAAAACCGCCACATTAAAAAAAAAAAAGGGTGGCGGGACCCGCCAGGCGGGACTCACCAGGCGGGACTCACCAGGATAGGCCGGTGAACTTCAGTGCATTCCAGGGGGCCTCGGCGGACTTCAGCGCAGCAGCGCCACCTGGTGGACGTCGGAGGAACTACCTTAGTGAATCCCGGCCGGACCCGAATCCACTGCAGAGAACGCGCCACTGGATATAAATACTGATCATTCAGATACTGAATTATCTACTCCAAGTAATAAAAAAACATCAAAAAATGGGAAGGGGGACCTAAAGGCCCCCAAAATTACAGAAGAGCAGGTAAGAAAACATAGCAGCAGAACCAAACAAGAAAAAAATTACATTGCTAGAGGAACCAAGTAATAGTCCCTAATCGTGTGATCACTAATGAAGGAGGGAGAAATGATGGAGTCTTCTCCACTCTCCTCACATGAGATGAAATGCATTTCTTCTTTTCAAAGTGTTCATAATCTTTCTGCTAGTGTTCGCTCACCAACAACTGACAGCTCTCACAAAGGGCCCGAGGTTTCACCACGTAAAAACATAGGTTTATGTTAAACGATTAAAGCTGTAAACAAATTTAATATACTTCTCACTTTTAAAAAACATTTTATAAACTCACTGATGCTTCTAACATAGAACATGTTTCGATCAATGCCTATATGACAGTATTTAATATGTTATGTGGAATACTGCAAAGCTGGAAAAAATTCCAAATGCAGTGAAGTTGTAGAAAAAAAATGCATTTGAACCATTTTCTTGTTAGCTCTTGTTTTTACAGCTTTCAAATGACACATAGGAGCACATTCACTAAGGTGCGGGGACAGTAACGCCCCGCGCCGGCCCACTCCCCTCCGGCCGCGCCCCCCGCTCGGCCGACCGTGCCCCCCCTTCACGCCCGACTGGCGTGAAGGTGGCGGATTGGGGAAAATAATCGCAAAAGCTAGCAATAAGCTAGCATTTGCGATTATTTCAGGGCCTCTGCGCCACTGGCGGTGCGCAGAGGTCCTGATAAATATCCCCCTGTATGTTCTTTTAGGTGCAAATTTTTGCACAGACATTTAAGAAGTGCCTGCACCACAATTGTGTCACACAATCCTTTTGTGGTGCAGCTGCTCTTGTCTTCATACAACACAAATTAAAGGGGTGTTCTGGTGCTTAGTTGAACCTTAGATTCAACAAATTTTGTGTTGCAAGCCCTATGTGAAAGGTGCACAAAAAAAAGGTGGTACACTCCTGTTGGGGTAGTGCAAGGAGCGCTAGATTCATGAAAAACGTGCACCAGAAATCCTGAATCTGGCGCACTCTGCACGCTACACAGCCAAACTGCATTTAGTGAAGTTTGCACTGTTCTTAGTAAATGTGCCTATTCGTTTAGGTGTTATTATGTCTCAATACATTTTTTTTACTGTATTTATAGGGTACTTCCTAGGGTACTACTGTATTGCAGTAGATGGCAGTGTCGAAATAGATTTTTCATAAGTTGTAATACATAGGCAATGACAGATCTCTTCTAATGACAGGCCCGGGAGTCTCAAGTAGACTGAAGGCTGTCCGAGTAGTGGAACATCGGCGTCTGATAAAATTTATTAATACCCACTACTGGTGCCTGCACCATGTGTTAGAATGGGGTGTTTGCTGCAATATGCCCTGACAGTATGGAACCCAACAACGCATAACTATAACAGTTTACAGTAAGGGGTTAATCGTTTTTCAAAAATAGTTGTAGAATAGTTTTGAATAGTCTCATAAAAAAGTGAAGAATTTAAATAATAAATATTGCTGTCTCATGATATTCTCATTGCAATTGATAAAGAAGAAAAGTAATTTTTATTGCACTTTGCATGGAATGAATCCCAGCTTACCACACTTTCTATTTCAATTTTTTTTGTATAATTTGATTAATAGATCAAATTAATTATAAAGCATAGAATTGTATGCTGGTGGAAATGACTTTAATGAGGAAATAAATTGTTTAATATAAAAAGGACATATGCTTAGATGAAGCAGGGAGAAAAAATCATTCAAATTAATAAAATAGGGCTAAAGATATGCAGGTATTATTGTGCAATACTATAAAGCGTCCTATAAAGAAAAAAGAATATTCTGTTCATTCCACCATATACTCATTCCCCTATGAAATATGTTTCTCTTAAAATTAATTTTTTAATCCTAACAAGAGATTTTTAGTTGTTTGTATGGTCTACTCAATGATTAACAGTCAGCCATGTATGACTTTACATAAAGAGAAAACTGTCCTGAAAGGTTATTTGGACTGCTAGTTCAGGATAAGATCTACTCATAAAATGTTGACACCCAGAAATGGGTGTAAAATGTAGGCAGTAAGGGGTAAAGGGATGAAAAATGGTGATGATTTGCCTTGACAAAAAATGATCAAAAATACTTAAAATAATAATACGAATTTTAAAATATTATTATATTTAAAATAATAATAATAATTTTAAAAATTAATTGCAAAAATAAATTATTCCAGTATTATACAGGTATTTGGGTATTGTATATAAGGTGTGGGTATATGTATATTTAGTTATATTTACGGTGTATGGGTACTGCATATATGGAATGTATGTGGTTTGTGCAATTATAGCATGTGTCTTCTTTTATGTGCAATTTATATATAATCGGGCACATTTACTTACCCGGTCCCTGTGCGATCCCCGATCCGAAATGTCCGCCGGAATGCCCATCTGCCGCAATTCATGAAGATCGTGCGCCCGAATTCCTGCATGTGTCGCTTCCCCAATCAGGTCCGCCGGAGTTCACCTTCTTCTTCCTGGTGCATGTAAGTGGTTCACTTGCGACAAAAATTGAATTGTTAAATCCCATAGGTATTCTGAATCCGTTGGATCGTCCGATGGCCCGCCCCCCCAATTTGTGTCTCAGGAAAGCCGGTGCGTTTGCGACATAAAATGATCGCGAGTGACACAATCCCCGGCACAATCCCGAAAAGTCGGGAAACCAGACGAAAATGTGGCCGCGGGACCCTTATTAAATAAGTCGCAGTGTATGTGTATATGACTGCATAGTATGTATGTGCACATAAAAATATTACTGAATAGTATGGATTTCCGTGATGTGTTTGCGCCGGGGGGCCCATTGGATTCTTTTTACATCGCTGCTTGCAGACTTGGTTTAGGATTACCAGTGAGAGGCACAGAGCTTGCCATCTACAAAAAGATTGACTTGCTTACTTGTACTGGTTCATCAGAATATGGAATAAGAAGAGGCCCTAGGAAGGTAGGTAACCACCTTGAAATTTTCCTCTCACATACAACTGTTTTGAATTTCTCTATGTCAGTGCAGCCAAAGCAGTAGACAGTTACCTTCCAGCTAACCAATCGATCTTTGAGTCTGCTAATCTTTTCCAAAATATTGGAATTAAGATGCCATTGGTGTAGGACAACTGTACAGTTGGAGTTATGGAGTCAGAGGTCCCTAGCATAAATCGAAGTAGAAGCTGAACATAAAGTCCCAACCGGTTGGGAATCCATATTGCCTGGAAGGTATACAAAAATCTAACTAGATTAGATGTTTCCAAACTCCAAAAAGGATTAACTCAGGAAAAGTTCTCACCAGACAGGAGATTATTTGGATTCTGAAGTTGAGAAGAACTTGAGGCTATAAAGGCAACTCTGCAGGAAACCAATGAGCATGTAGATTAAAGTGTATCAAGCAACAATACAGAAAACCACAGTAGGCATTAAACCCATGCCATTGAGGTAATTGTAGGTCCCCTTCAAAGCAGATCCTAAAGGGGTATTGTGCACATGGAGGTGTCAGAAATGCTCAAAATCTATGTGCTTTTGGTAAAGATAGGGCATTCATGGAGTCCAGATGAGCAGACATGATATTAATTAATTGTAGTAACTGATTCTGACAGGCCAAGGTCAGGCTACTCAGAGTTATAATAGAGTAGTGATTTAGGCCAAGTCAGGATGAGTAGCACAGATGAGTAGTGAACATTGAACCAGGTCATCACAAAATAATAATAATGAAACAAACCAGAAGGCAGAACATGTGGCAGACAAAAAGGCACACCGCACCATGACCTAGCCACAAGGGCATATCTACAGTGGTAGCAGCTGCTATGGGACCCACTGTGTCATAGTGCCCGGTCATCTGACCTGACACTAAAGACACCATAATATGCTGCCTAATATATATATATATCATATATGTGTTGAATATTTGTGTGTATCTGTGATGTATATATAGTGTATGGTGTGTATATACTGTATTTATGTTTATATGATGCTTGTATATGGCCCTGTATATGTGTGTATATAGTATATACATACTCTATGTATGTGTTTATGAGTGAATAAGTACATGTTTATGTATATAGGAATATAAATGTGAGTGTATATATGAGTGAAATATGTATAATTTTCAGCTGGAATGGGGGCCCATTTAGAAGTCTGCTATGGGGCCCTGCCTCTTCTAGCTATGCCCCTGTCTATCTGGGAACTGAATCAAGGGGCACAGGTCATAAGTCTGGCTTTTTCTGTCCGTTTTTGAGAATTTTCCTAGCTTCCTGCGGGGTCAGATGTATCTCAAACATTTTTTAATTATGGATAGGGTTGCATTTGGTCTGTAGTGAAATTTGCTACTTTAAAACAGCATTTGCAAAAAGTCTTTAAAAGTCACAACAAACAGTCCCGGCTACTTCTATGCCTAGCAGGGGCCCAGTTGTAGATTTGAGCAAAAAATCGTGAGAGTGATTCATTCGGCCAGCAATGCAGTTCTAATTTTTTGATGTTTACACTTGTACTGTTTAGTTATACTTCTCTATTTGGCTATTGTAAACAAATTTCACTAAAGTCTGTCTTAAAATAGCATACAAAGGATGGATTTAAATAAAATAAAATAGACTATTGAATATGAAGCGTCCATCATCTGGCATAATCTATAAGATGCAAAAAGCCCTTCTAAGTTAAAGTATCATGGATGGATTGTTGGGGGATACTGATTAGAGAGAATTAACTTTAATTTTATGGTATCTACACATCTTTTTTCGCTGAAGTAAATACTGGAGCTTTGGTTGTGTTAGATTCTTGTTGTGTTAGTCGATAACTCATGGGTTGGGAGAAACATAATTTAAGAGCAAAAGAAAAAAGAAAAAAAAAACTAAATTCCAGTTGGAAAACATCTTCTAAGAGAGATCATATGGATAATGACATGAAATTGCCAGAGAGTAGACTATTATTATGTGTTGAGAAACATTACCTTCAAAGAGTCTCTGGGTAGAAATTAATACCAGCTGGCACATTTTAAAAAGTGATTCACAATAACGCTTTTTATGTTTCCTCAAATTATACAAACATTAAAAAATGGGTTATTAAAGCTTTAGTTACTCATTTTGCCTTCGACAAGGCTATTTTTCTAAAAAAAAAAGCTTGTGTCACGTTATCCACTAACTTTCACTTACCTAAGTGTTTTTGAGTTTGTTTTTGTGACATTTTGTGCTTACGATAGTGGGAAATTTTGCTAAAATATAGTTAGCATGAGTATGAAAAAAAGGTGTGAATTTTGTCGAACCATTTGAAAAAAATTGCTATTTTCAAAATAAAAAATGTTCGTTTTCAAACTTATAGTGGAGTCATTACTAAGGGCCCGATTAGCGGTTGTTTCCCGACGTCTTACCCGAATATTTACGATTTCGACTATTTTTCCTGAATTGGCTGAGTTTTGGACTCACGCGATCAGAGATTGTGGCCGCCAGCGTGCACTCTGAGAATCGGGGGGCCTATAGCCGAACGACAAACCCAACGGATTCGGAGAACGTGCCACATTTTGTTATAAAAAAGTGCGCTGGACAAGTGCGTGAGACTCACCAGGGAATAGATCGGAACTCCCGGCGGACCCCCCGCGACTTTTAAGCGCGAGCAGTGACACCTGGTGGACGTCAGAGAACTGCCCTTTAGGGAATCGCCGGGGAAGACCTGAAGCCACCGCAGAGAACGCGCCGCGGGATAGCGAATGGACAGGGTAAGTAAATCGCCCCATCGTTCTTACTACCCATGATTTAGGTAGCAAACCACAACATTTTACATATCTCAGCTTTGTGTTGGCATTCATTTATAAGTGTTCTTTTGTTATATTACGATGCTAGAAAGATCACCAATTGAACAGATTCCTCAAATTTATAAGAACATTTTTGAATCAATTTTTGGACCATTTCAGTCTATAGGGTTTTGGAAGTTCTGTTAATATAAACCCCAGGGTGTTGTAAACTAGCCTTTTTGCTGCCGGTGAGGCGAACTTAAGAAAGACCACGCCCCCCCCTTACCGCGACATTCATATACAGTGGATCCATTGTGGAATTCTCTCATTACCAATTCATACAATTTAGAGAAGAAAATGCAGTTGTGAATACAGCCATATCTGCCAGTACAAAGTATACTTGGCAGCGGCAGCATGTGATATTCCAGGCTGTTGACTGGAAAAGTGGAAAAAAATTCCATTTGCAAAACAACTTAGACACAAAAAAACGCAATTGCGACATGTCTTGAGGGCGTTTTGACAGCTGCCACTGTGCACCCCAAAGATTATACTCCCCTTTAATCTGTGGGTCAATAAGATAAGGGAGATTCCGAATATTTAAAACTATATGTGGACCTTCATACTAGGAGCTTTTTGCTGGATAAGATGATGTTTCCATTGAATACTTTTAGAGGATGTAATGCAAATGATTGCTTTTGAATTGATGGTCGGGTTGCCAGTGTAGTAGAGCTGAGTTGGTTCAGGTGAGTCGGGCTGAGTCAGTCCAGTGTGTAGGGCGAGCAGTCCAGTGTAGTAGAGCTGAGTCGGTCCAGTGTAGTAGAGCTAAGTCCGTTCAGGGGTAGCAGGGCTGAGTTGCGTCAGCGTAGTGACGCGTGAGTTACACAATTACAATAGGTCACAAAGTAGACAGATTAAACACATATAATTCAACTTCTACAGTATATACACTCATGCAGCATGCATATATATATATATATATAATAGATATATATATATATATATGTATACCCCTTCTAAATATAAAAAGTACATACATTTGCTGGCAGTGTGCTGGCTAAGGTTGCGGCCAGAGATGAGAAAGGACTTGGCGGGGCTGGCGGCCTCCTGCGGATGGGCGGGCTAAGTTCGTGGCTTGAAGGTGGGCTCCTTGTGATTTGAGAAGTGGCCGGCGGCTACAGGTGGATGGAAAAGCAGAGTGGCCGGCGGAGATATGGGATTTAGCGCGCCGGACTGCGAGAATGAGAAGGAAAGGGCCATTGCAGCCCGGGAGGGATGGAGGATGGCGGTCTGGCTGCAGATGTATAGCAGCCAGGGCCGCAGAAGGGAACGGGAGTGCGCACGACATGAACAGGTGGGAAGGAAATGGACAGTAGGAGGCTGGCCTTTAGCCCGGGCAGCTGCTGATGAAAGGGCGGAACCAGCGAAGGGATCAAATGGGTGGGCGGGCCTGCACATGTGAAAGGGCGGGCCCAGCCACAGATGACATGGGGGAGGCGGCGTCGCGAAGCAAGTCGGCGCCCACCAGCGGATTAGAGAAACTGGTGCCATGTATTAACATTTTTTAGTTATTCATATTGTCTACGATGAACTTAATGTTATGGTTATATTTTGTATAAAATGGGCTGAGCCCTCTCATAGCCGTAAGGGTCTGCTGCATATTACAGCAAAGGCTTAACGTGTTAACACACTCGTCGGTTCAGCTACTCCGATTGCGAGGGTTTACCTGCATGACGCTCCGGCAAGCTTTGCAGGTAAAAAGATGGTGCGTCATGGGTGAGGATCGTCATGGGAAAATGGTGATCATCACCATGACAGCCTAGCATCTTCCGTGGAACCCATATTACAATGTGCTATCCGCAAATGAATGAATGAGAGGAAAAATACCCCATTGACTACCATACGTAGTATGGCCAGGATATGATAGGGATCGTACAGATAACCTAGGGTTAAAGGACCCTAAAGAGTCTGAAAATTAAAGAATGGAAAAAGTAGTTAAAAAAAAATTAGTATCGACGCTCTTTGAAAGGCCTGCCGATCTGTATCAAAATATAATAACAGTTTTTCACGCGTTAACCGCGTAACGGAAAAAAATGCGCCCAAAAGACGAAAATGGCACTTTTTTTGCCATTTTAAAAAATATAAAAATTCGTATAAAAAGTAGTAAAAGGAGGATTACAGTCCTAAAAGTGAAACATAAAATGTTGCAAAAAAATGACACCTCAGAAAGACATGTACACCGAAAGAATATAAAATTAAAAAAAGTTATTAGCGCCAGGAAGAAAATGGCAAAATCCCCCCCAATTTTTTTTGTACATGGGTTTAATTTTGTAATGTATAAAACATTATAAAACCTATACAAATCTGGTTACACCGCGTACTTGTACCGACCAAAGAATAAAGTAGATATCATGGGGCAGACATGAAAAATCCGTTAAAATCCAAGCACAGAACAGAATACGGCACAAGGGTATTTTTTAACAATTTTTAAACTTCATTTGGAATTTTTTCCCAGTACACGGCATGGGATACGAAATTACATCACTATGAAGTGCAATTGCAACCAGAACATAAAGGCCAGCACACAGCTCTGTTCATGGAAAAATAAAAAAGTTATAGACTTTTGAAAGTATTAGGATCATAGTTATAAGGCTGGAAAAAGACTCACGTCCATCAAGTCAACCTTTTTAAGAAGTAAATAAATGTTTATTCCCAAACCGTGATATTTTGCTCTCCAGAAAGGCATCCAGCCCTCTTTGAACATTGACATAGACGTCCTCAATAACAACCTCCTGCGGCAGAGAGTTCCATAGTCTCACTGCTCTTACAGTAAAAACCCTTGGTCTATGAAACTATGAGGGTAGATAGAATCGCCCTCTTCTCTTGGCGTAGAGGATGCCCCCTTGTTCCTGGTCACAGGCCGACCGAGGTATAAAAAATCTTTTGAGAGAAGATCCTTGTACTGTCCGTTCAGGTATTTGTAAATGGGTAATGAGGTCTCCCCTCACTCGTTTTTTCTAACGGATGATCCCAACTTTTGTAACGGTCATTATTCTAGTCCCTGCATTCCCCTATAATCTTGATTGCTCTCCTCTGCAGCCCGTTCCATAACTCTACTATATCCTTTTATACCCTGGTTGTCCCCAAAACTGTACCGATACATATTCCAGTGTGGGCTGACCAGGATTTGTATTAAGGGCAAAAAACTATGTCTATCATGAGAATCTATTTCTCTCTTGATACATCCATAATTATATTTGCCGTGGCAGCAAGCCGCTGGCTCCGTCACTAAACTTAAGTTTACCATCACACCAATACCCCCAGCCCCAAGTCCTTTTCAGCTCCAGTTTTTTTACCAAGTAAATGCTGTTTAGAAAACATAATTTATATTTTGTGTCAGGCCCAAGTGCATAAACTTTACATGTATCTACATGAAACCTAATCAACCATTTCTCCTGCCCACTCCTCAAACTTCCAAAAATCCCTTGTAGATCGAAAACTGTCGACCTCAGTATTTATTAATTTACCACAGCTTAGTATCTCTGCAAATAGTTGAAACATGACTGTGTAACCCACTCAAGGTCATAATAAACAATATTAAAAGAAGTGGCCCCAATACGGACCCCTTTGCACTCTACTGGTGACGTAACCCATCTTGAGATGGGGCCACTTAATGACCACCCTTGTTTTCTAT
Source organism: Engystomops pustulosus (assembly GCA_019512145.1). NCBI lineage: Eukaryota > Metazoa > Chordata > Amphibia > Anura > Leptodactylidae > Engystomops > Engystomops pustulosus. The sequence goes on along the minus strand of CM033642.1, from coordinate 142,666,931 downwards.
CACCTAGCAAATTACTTACCCAAATACAACAAATTTTCCCCTATTCCCAAGCAGTCTCATTGTATTATACCAACCTTTTATGCAAGCACGTTGTCAAACCTTGAAAAGTCCAGATTTACCAAAATCCACAGCGTCCCCCAGATCCCAGTCTTGAAATTACCTCCTCAGAGAAACCAATCAGTTAGTCTGACGGACGATCTCTCATAAACCCATGCTGACACTGGGATAAGGTTTGCACAGTGAGATACTCCAGGCGGTGGTCGGTGGGCTCATGGTGTGTGGGAAAATTTCTTGGCAATCGTGGGCCCCTGGGTACCAATGAGCATCGTTTTGCAACACCACAGCCTACCTGAGTATTGTGGCTGACCAGTCCATCCCTTTATGACCACAAGTACCCAACATATGATGACTACTTTCAGCAGGATTAATGCACGCCATGTCATAAAGTGGAATCATTATCTCAGATGGTTTCTTGAACATGAACAAGGCGTCACTGTACTCAATGGCCATCCACAGTCACCAAGATCTCAATCCAATTAGAGATCTTGGGATGTGATGAGGACACGGGAGATTCGCATGCAGGGGATGTGCAGCCAACAAATCTGCGGCATATGGTGAGGCCATCATGTCAATATGCGACTAAAATCTCTGAGGAATCTTCCAGCACCTTGTTGAACTATGCCACAAAGAATGAGGCAGTTCTGGAGGCCAAAAGGGGGGGTCTCAACCCGTACTAGCATGGTGTACCTAATAAAGTGGCTGCTGAGTGTGTATAACACAAGGAAAGTCCCAACAGCCAAAATGGTCTTGTTGTAGGTGCAGCTCAATTAGAATAGCCCTGAGTCCTCCAAAATGGAGACAAAGAAAATAGGCAGCACTCTAAGTCATACGATATTCGTGAAGAAGTGTTCTTTTATTCATGTTCAAAGGTACATCATAGTGCAGCAACGTTCGGCTAAGCTTGTGAAAAAAAGGCTCCTGGAGCGAAATGGCGGCACTATGATGTCCCTTTGAACATGGAATAAAAGAAAACTTTCTTCAATGAATAATCATTATGACTGGCGGCCGTGCTGCCTATTTTCGTTGTCTATATTTAGATAGATATGTATTAATCAAGAAAATATATATATGGAGAAAGGATTTAGAGATAATATATAATATTATATATTAAGCAGTTGGTCATTTGACGTAACAGGTTTCCAAGACTTATTTTTGAAGGAAGCTAAATTTTCCTACAGAGTTACAGATGGTTGGATTCTTATGGTTAATTGAATATTCTACACCTTCTGTTCATGTATTTTTAAGCTATGTTTATTGTAAGTCTTAAGATTTAAGCAGGTTAAGGTTATATCTACAAAACTGGAAAATATGCTTTGGTGGAACGAAGAAGGGTCTGATCTTTATTTAGAGCTTCATTCCTGAGTTTGGCGTATACTATTGTCATAAAGGTCTAAGGCTGGTCCCCTACATAAGGACACCCGACTCTTACAGAAAACCCATAGACAGGCGGACCTTGTCTGACTGTGGACCTCTGGTGAAGCTCTCGGCTGCCGTTACGATAGTACCAGTGCAATGATCAGCTGAAGAGGTCCGTATGAAGCTGATGATAATTCTTGGTCCAATTACACCCAAAAATTTGAAACTCCAAGTGTCCAATGGGGCAAAAGAAAAAAAATGTGTCTAGAACTTCCATTATAAAATATAACAGTTTTCGATTACATACCAAATCAACTAAGAACAAACCTCCAGACCCATCGCGTAGGAACCCGGGGGACTGCGCCTTTGTTTAATGGTATACCTTACTTACGGTAATGATAAAAGCACACCTTTATCAGGCACCCTTCGAATAATTTAACAAGTATGCTAACATTATTGTTTGGGATTAAATTTATTTTTCAAGGTTATAAATAATAAAACCTCTGATGCATCTAGCCATTAAACTGACGCTAAAGATACTCCCAAGACAAAGAATATTAACATCATGAATTTTCACATTCAAACAAACCAAACATTTTAAACATAGCAGGAAAGAACAAAGGATGGATATGTTTTAGGCTGGAATAGTGTAGAAGAACATGCAGTCATTAGAACGAGGTCCCGTTTTCAAGTGGGGATGGATATATAGTCCTTACATAAGGTCGGACGCATTGAGGTAACGTATCGACTTAATTTGAGGAGAGCAATAGTCCACCCAAAGTTAAGGGAGAAGAGTGAGGGTTAGAGGAAAAAAAACAGGGGGGGGATTTTGGAGGGTTAAGAGGTTATTGAGGAACATACAGAAAGAAACTCATTTGAATGAACAGGGTGACTAACAGACTAGGTGACTTGTGGATCCATGATGCCAGAGAAGATGCGGTCGGAGGAGGCAGGGTCATGTCAGACCCTCTGGACATTGCAATGAATATACAATCTTTATACAGTTATGGTCTTTGCAAAAGGGGGTGCTAACTAAACAAATCGAAGACACTATCATTAAGCATGACCAGCAAAAAACTAAGTTCTCATTTTTAACATATAAAAATATTGTGATTCATGAAGAAGAGACCCTGAATATTTTCACTCTTTTGTGGATTGAAGCCATATGGGTTTATAAAAAAAAACAAAAACAAAAAAAAAAAAAACCAAAAATAATACCCTTCCTGCCTCGGATATGTGTAATCAGTTACTTGCAGGGACTTGTTTACAGCTCAGTATGCTTTAGGCACTAGGCCTCAAATGCATACATCTTTTATATACTGGACAATTATCATTATATAGTAATAATTATATTTGGTCAGTGTTAACAAGTAGATCAAGCATGAAACCAGTTCTCGCAGAGCCATCAACCATAATTTGCCCTAATGAAACACAGCTGGTTTGCTCATGCTGTGATTGGCCAGGGCGACATGTGACCATGCTAAATTAGAGGCGGGGGGTCACAAGTGCCAGCCTCCCTACAGCAGGAGCAGAGGGGTCGAGGGTGCAACTGGTATAGGAATGGTCAAGGAGAGGCACTGAAGTTTAAAAATGTGTAATTACACCTTTTTAGGACAGTGTGAAGAATTTTTTGTCTATACTTATAGTCCGATAGTGCAGTAAAGTATGTGTGTATACAGCACACACGTTTTGCAGCAGTTGCAGCCTGTCTGGGTAATCAGCCTGGACAATTGCTTATTTTTAATTTTCTAGTATATGCTCTGGGTATACCACACAGTTACTATAAGACACTGTGGGTGTGGTGTAAACAGGGTTGATCAAACTGCGCTTAAGAAGCTAACGGTATACACACAAGGGGGAGATTTATCAGTAGTCCTCATTGTAGCTCTTGGCGTATGATTGTCACAAAATTTTGCGCCAACACATAATTTTGCTGGGTTTTTAAGCGAGAAAAAAACGCTCTCAACACCAATCTATCATCTGAGAATTCAAAAGGCCGCAAATTTAATTGCAAGACTACACCAGATAGGAGTGGTCAATTTTAACATTTTGCTCAATTTTGGTGTTTGGTATCTGAGAATTTCCGGTGAAAAAACATTCAACAAGGCAGAAAATTGAGCAGATGTTAAACATACGTGCCACGTGCAGTCTATGTGCATAGAGCCACACACATCTGATACATCAGAAGGAAAATTAACATGCACCATACACCAGACTATAAATCCGACTGTTGGAAAACCTGCCAGTACCAAATAGGCACTGCTCAAAATCCTGCCAAATGTAAATGTGGTTTCCACATATTTATAGTTAACCTTTTGTTAAAGATGTAGCTTGTAGACTATTTGACAAAAATGGGACATACATGTGCTTGAGCCCCAAAAGTTTTGGTGTTTTCTGGATTGTTCTCCATGGCATCTGGACCAGCGCATGGACTCCGTGCATTTCCACCACCTTATCGCAACTGTCCACCGTTTCCTGCTGGCGGTGAGCTGAAAACTTTTTCAACATATAGTTTGTTTCACAACTTTTTCTGTATGCTGTACTCATTCCCATCAATAGTGTGTTTTCTCTTTGTTGTGATTTATTCCTCTAGTTTTTTCTTTTATTTTTAATTTTGTTTTCATTATCATGGATCAAACTCCTCTGGATGTACCCTACACTGGCAACACAACACTTGTACCATTGAAAACCCTGAATGTTTGAATAAAGCACAGCTCTATTTCGGCTAATGACCTTACCAATGATACTGACAAATGTAAGTTTGTTTCACAAATTAGAGGATTCTCTTGTAAACCAACTTAAAGTTTGGTGGGACTAAACCACTTACAGAATTATCTAAGTGTATGATTACCAAGAGGAATTCAAATTAGGAAATTTCCATTATCACAATAGACCAGACCTTTAAGAAAGAAGAAATAAAATTTAGTGGGTACATGGAAGCTATGGGGTCATTTACTAAGGGCCCAATTCGCGGTTTCCCGAGTGTTACCGGAATATTCCGATTTGCGCCGATTTTCCCTGTACCCCGGGATTTTGGCACACAGATCGGATTGTGGCGATCGGCGCTGGCATGCACGCAACGCGAAATAGCGGGGGACTTGGCCGAACAAAAACGCGACGGATTCAGAAAAACCCAATTAAAAAAAAAAAGGGTGGCGGGACCCGCCAGGCGGGACTCACCAGGCGGGACCACCAGGATAGCGCGTGACAGGCATAGGGTCCGGGCTCAAGGCTGCGACGTGACTGAGGACTCCTAGTGTCCCGGGGGACGAATCCTGAGAACGGCCTGGAATTGTCATTCAGATCGATTATCTACTCCAAGTAATAAAAAAACAATCAAAAATGGAAGGGGGACTAAAGGCCCCCAAAATTACAGAAGACAGGTAAGAAAACATAGCAGCAAGAAACCAAACAAGAAAAAAAATTACATGCTAGAGGAACCAAGTAATAGTCCCTAATCGTGTGATCACTAAATGAGGAGGGAGAAATGATGGAGTCTTCTCCACTCTCCTCACATGAGATGAAATGCATTTTTCTTTTATAAGGTTCATAATCTTTTGTCGAGTGTCGCTCACCAACAACTGACAGCTCTCACAAGGGCCCGAGTCACACTTAAAAACATAGGTTTATGTTAAACGATTTAAAGCTGTAAACAATTTAATATACTTCTCACTTTTAAAAAACTTTATAAACTCACTGATGCTTCTAACATAGAACATGTTTCGATCAATGCCATATGACAGTATTTAATATTTAGGTGGAATACTGCAAAGCTGGAAAAAATTCCAAATGCAGTGAAGTTGTAGAGAAAAAAAATGCATTTGAACCATTTTCTTGTTAGCTCTTGTTTTTTACAGCTTTCAAATGACACATAGGAGTCACATTCAACTAAGGTTTGCGCGGGACAGTAGTAAACGCCCCGCGCCGGCCCACTCCACTCCCGCCGCGCCCCCCCGCTCGGCCGACCGTGCCCCCCTTCACGCCCGACTGGCGTTGAAGGGTGGCGGATTGGGGAAAATAATCGCAAACTAAGCAATAAGCTAGCATTTGATTATTTCAGGGCCTCTTGCCACTGGTGGTGCAGCAGAGGTCCTGATAAATATCCCCCTGTATGTTCTTTAGTTGCAAATTGTTTGCACAGACATTTAAGAAGTGCCTGCCACCACAATTGGTCACACAATCCTTTGTGGTGCAGGCTCTTTGTTTTCATGCAACCACAAATAAGGGGGTGTTCTGGTGCTTAGTTGAACCTTAGATTCAACAAATGTTGTGTGAAAGCCCATGTGAAAGGTGCAAGGTAGTGCAAGGTGGTTGGGGTAGTGCAAGGAGCGCCCAGATTCATGAAAAACGTGCACCAGAAAGTCCTGAATCTGGCGCACCCTGCACGCTACACAGCCAAACGCATTTATGAAGTTTGCACTGTTCTTCTTAGTAAATGTGCCTATTCGTTTAGGTGTTATTATGTTTCAAAATTTTTTTTTACGTGTATATTATAGGGTACTTCCTAGGGTACTACTGTCTTGCAGTAGATGCAGTGTCAAAATAGATTTTTCATAAGTTGTATACATAGGCAATGACGATCCCCTCTAATGACAGGCCCGGGAGTCTCAAGTAGACTGAAGGCTGTCCGAGTAGTGAACTCGGCGTTTGAAAAATTATTATTACCCACTACTGGTGCCTGCACCATGTGTTAGAATGGGGTGTTTGCTGCATTGCCCTGACAGTATGGAACCCAACAACGCATAACTATAACAGTTTAAGTAGGGGTTAATTTCGTTTTTCAAAAATATGTTGTAGAATAGTTTTGGAATAGTCTCATAAAAAGTTGAATAAATAATAAATATTGCTGTTCTCATGATATGCTCATTGCAATTGAAAGAAGGAAAGTAATTTGTTATTGCACTTTGCATGGAATGAACCCAGCTTACCACACTTTCTATTCAAATTTTTTTGTATAATTTGATTAATAGATCAAAATTAATTATAAAGCATAGAATTGTTAGCGTGGAAGTGGAAATGACTTTAATGGGAAATAAATTGTTTAATAAAAAGGACATATGCTTAGATGAAGCAGGAGAAAAAAATCATTCCAATTAATAAAATAGGGCTAAAGATATGCAGGTATTATTGTGCAATACTATAAGCGTCCTATAAAGAAAAAAGAATATTCTGTTCATTCCACCATATACTCATTCCCCTATGAAATATGTTTCTCTAAAATTAATTTTTAAATCCTAACAAGAGATTTTTAGTTGTTTGTATGTCTACTCAATGATTAACGTCAGCCATGTATGACTTTACATAACAGAGAAGAAACTGTCCTGAAAGGTTATTTGGATGCTAGTTCAGGATAAGATCTACTTCTAAACATAGTTTGACACCCAGAAAGGGGTGTAAAATGTAGGCGATAAGGGGTAAAGGGATTGAAAAATGGTGATGATTTGCCTTGACAAAAAATGATCAAACTATAAATAATAATACGAATTTTAAATATTATTATATTTAAAATAATAATAATAATTTTAAAAATATTGCAAAATAAATTATTCCAGTATTATACAGGTATTTGGGTATTGTAATAAGTGTGGGTAATGTATATTTAGTTATATTTACGGTGTATGGGTACTGCATTATGAATGTATGTGGTTTGTGCCAATTATAGCATGTGTCTTTTTTATGTGCAATTTATATAAATCGGGAACATTTACTTACCCGGTCCCTGTGCGATCCCATCCGAATGTCGCCGGAATGCCCATCTGCGCAATTCATGAAGATCGTGGCCCCAATCCTGCATGTGCGCTTCCACAATCAGGTCCGGGAGTTACCTTCTTCTTCCTGGTGCATGTAAGTGGTTCACTTTGGCGACAAAAATGTGAATCTGCTTAAAATCCCATAGTATTCTGAATCCGTTGGAGTCGACTCCGATGGCCCGTGCCCCCCAATTTGTTGTCGCAGAAAGAAAGCCGGTGCGATTGCGACATAAAATGATCGCGAGCGACACAATCCCGGCATCGATCCCGAAAAGTCGGGGAAACCAGAAAATGTGGCACCGCGGGACCCATTAAATGAAGTCGCGTGTATGTGTATATGAGCTAGCTGGTATGTGCATAAAAATATTACTGATAGTATGGATTTCCGTTGTGTTTTGCCGCCGGGGGGCCCATTGGATTTTTTACATCGCTGCTTGCAGACTTGTTTAGATATACATGAGAGCACAGATTGCATCTACAAAAAAGATGACTTGCTTCTTGATACTGGTTCATCAGAATATGAATAAGAAGAGACCCTAGGAGGTAGGTAACCACCTTGAAATTTCCTCTCACATACAACTGTTTTGAATTTCTCTATTGTCAGAGCAGCCAAAGCAGAGACAGTTACCATCAGCTAACCAATCGATACTTTGAGTCTGCTAATCTTTTCCAAAATATTGGAATTGAAGACTGCCATTGGTGTAGGACAACGTAACGTTGGAGTTATGGAGTCCGAGGTCCTACATAAATCGAAGTAGAAGCTGAACATAAGTCCCAACGTTGGGAATCCCATATTGCTGGAAGGTTATAAAAAATCTAACAGATGATGTTTCCAGACTCCAAAAAGGATTAATCAGGAAAGTTCTCACAGACAGAGATCATTTGGTCTGAATTGAGAAGAACTTGAGGCATAAAGGCAACTCTGCAGGAAACCAATTAGCATGTAGTATTAATTAGTAATATCAGGAAACAATACAGAAAACCAAAGTTAGGCATGAACCCTTGCCATGAGTGTGACTTGTAGGTCCCCTTCAAAGCAGATCCTAAAGGGGGGTATTGTGCACATGGAGGTGTCAGAAATGCTCAAAATCTAGTGCTTTTGGTAAAATGGGCATTCATGGAGTCCAGATGAGCAGACATGATATTAATTAATTAGTAACTGATTGACAGCCAAGGTCAGGCTACTCAGAGTTATAATAGAGTATGATTTAGGCCAAGTCAGGATTGACAGCACAGATGACTAGTGAACATTGACCCAGAGTCATCACAACAAGAAGAGGAAAGAAACCAAATCCAGGAGTCTTAATAACAAAAAACCAAAAGCAGAACAGAGGCAGACATAGGCACGAGACCATGACTAAAGATACAGGTAGCAGGCTATGGGAACCACTTGGTAGTGCCCGGTCATCTGACCGACACTAAAGACACCATTATTGCTCTGCCTAATATATATATCATATATGTGTTGAATATTGGTGTGTTATCTGTGATGTATATTTAGTGTATGGTGTGTATATACTGGTATGTGTTTTATATGATACTTGTATCATGGCATTGTATTACACTCACGGCCACTTTATTAGGTACACACTGTCCAACTGCTCGTTAACACTAATTTAATCACGCCAATCACATGGCGGAAACTCAGTGCATTTAGGCATGTAGACATGGTCAAGAAATCTCCTGCAGTTCAAACCGAGCATAGTATGGGGAATGAAAGGTGATTTGAGTGCCTTGAAACGTGGCAGTTGGTTGGGTGCCAGAAGGGCTGGTCTTTGTATTTCAGAAACTGCTGATTCTACTGGATTTTCACACACAACCATCTCTAGGGTTTACAGAGAAGGTCTGAAAAAGAAAAAACATCCAGTGAGCGGCAGTTCTGTGGGCGGAAAATGCCTGTTTGATGCCAGAGGTCAGAGGAGAATGGGCAACTGGTTCGACTGATAGAAAGGCAACAGTGACTCAAATGCGCCACCCGTTGCAACCACAGTGATAGAAATGGAAAACTTGCCTGGTCTGATGAGTCTCGATTTCTGCTGCGACATTGGATGGTGGGTCCGAATTTGGCGTCAACAACATGAAAGCATGGATCCATCCTGCCTTGTATCAACGTTCAGGCTGGTGGTGGTGGTATCATGGTGTGGGGAATATTTTGGGCACTTTGGGGCCCCTTGGTACCAATGAGCATCGTTTTGCACCCGCCACAGCCTACCTGAGTATTGTTGCTGACCATGTCCATCCCTTTATGACCACAATTTACCCAATCTGATGGCTACTTTAGCAGGATAATGCGCCATGTCATAAGCTGGAATCATCTCAGACTGGTTTCTTGAACATGACAATGAGTTCACTGTACTCAAATGGCCTCCACATTCACCAGATCCTCAATCCAATAGAGCATATTTGGGATTTGGTGGAACGGGAGATTCGCATCATGTGTGTCAACCGACAAATCTGCGGCAACGTGTGATGCCATCATGTCATATGGACCAAATATTCTGAGGAATGCTTCCCAGCACCTTGTTGAATCTATGACATGAGAGAATTGAGCAGTTCTGAAGGCAAAAGGGTCCAACCCGTACTAGCATGGTGTACCTAATAAAGGGGCTGGTGAGTGTAGTGTGTAATAGTGTATACATCTTATGTATGTGTTTAAGTGAATAAAGTACATGAAATATTTATAATTTTCAGCTGGAATGGGGCCCATTTGAAGTCTGACCTCTTCTAGCAATGCCCTGTCTATCTGGGAACTGAACTGAAAAAATAGGACATGTTCTGTTCTGTTTACAGCTCTGGTTGCTCAGTTGTCATTTGAGAGTGGGGGGTGGGGGTGTGCATTGACCCTATCAAGAAACAAAGAACTCTAGAAACAACAATAAACCTATGCCAGTGTATGAATAGTGTGAGAAAGTGACATCTCCTTTCTCCTTTAAATTTGAATAAACTTTTTTAATTGAGACTGAAGGAAAAAATCAAGTGTGATTAACACCAAACTCTACAGGCAACACTTCAGAATGAAACTTTGATTAGTGAACTTTCAATGTATTTTTTAAATGACTCAAAATAGTAAGTCATACAGCATGAATGTGTTATTCCAAATAAGTGGACTAAGGATTGACGTCAGCTCGGGGGCTGATGCATAAATCCGCCCTTGGTCAGATGCATCTTATCAAATGTTAACATTACATATAAGGTCAGGAAGGATTTGAGCTTCGCTAGAATTTCATGCTGCCTGAGTTCATCAATTTAGTACTTGAAGGGTTCTTGAATGTAATGTGTATGAAGCATTATAGAAATAGTTGGACCACTTTACTAATTAGTGTTTCTTGGTTTAGATCTAATCAATTAACATATACTTAGGATATACAGTACAGTCAGTTAGGATGCGGAAATAAGTAAGCAGAACTATATTAAAAGGTTAACAATGCTAGCCGTACTGGTTTTTCAAATAATAGCATATGCTTTATCAGATTGATATTATTTACCCAGTAAAACAATTTGACAGACTTGTTTCAGGACAAACTATGATGCAATTTTAGATTTTATCATTCATACCGTATGAATTTTACCATACATAGGGCATTTATCATGCTTGTTTGCACCTATACCTGTAGGCTGCCATAATTTTTTCTGCCCTCCTGCGACTTTGTTATATGTTCATCACTCATAAAAAGAGAGTGTTTATGGAAGATAAAAATTTACTTAATTCAGACAAAATAATGCAAGACAGTAAAACCAATAAAAAGTTACATTGGTACACTTAAAAGACCATGTGACACCAATCAGCTCAGTTCCTCATAACATACACAACCTATATTACATACACAAGTCATTTATTTAACAGTCACCCCCTTCAGTTTGGGTTCCGAGCAATCGATGTGAACAGATAAAGAATGTATATAAAAAGGTAGCAATTTGTCCTACAATAGGATTTATTCGACTACTGATCAAACTACAACACATGCCATGATATCAAGTGAGAAATAAGATCACCCATCAAAACTGGTGATGTGTATCCAACACAATCCCACATGACCCACATACTGTAAATGCACACGCATGCACCACCGAGCAGAAGAACAACCTGTGCATGAGGTGGGAGGAATCCCACACTTTTGTCACCGATAGGACTTCATCAGGGGGTGACCAATCCTTATATTCCCCATGAGGGCTGCTTACCCCCAAACACCGATGTGCATCACGGTCGCATTGTCCAGCCATATAACGTCGGAAGTATAATGACTAGAGATGAGCGGCACTAAAATGCTTCGAGTGTCGTTATTCGAGTCAAACTTTTTCTGATGCTCGAGTGCTCGTTTCGAATAACAAACCCCATGAAGTCAAGGAGAATCGAGCATTTTTCAAGGGGACCAGGCTCTGCACAGGGAAGCTTGGCCAAACACCGTGGAAACCTCAGAAAAGATGGAAACAACCATGGATAATGGACAGGAAACCAGCAGGGGCAGCATGCATGGATGCCCTCTGAGGCTGCCTAATCACACCATTATCAAAATTTGGCAACGCATGGCTGACAGAGTGACCGAGTGAGGCTGCTTATGGAGACAATTACATTTGGATAGTTGCCTGTATTGGGCAGTCCAAAAAGTTTTCAAAATAGAGGACGGGTAGGTGGCCCCCACAGAAAAATTAAATAGATGGAGTACCTGTATGTGGCACTCCCAAAAAGTTTTCTAACAGAGGACCGGGTAGGTGGCCCTCCAGAAAAATTAAATAGATAGAGTACTATAGCTAGAGCCATTGCCTCTGCTTAGTCTAAGAGAGGGAGAGAAGGAGGAAGAATGAGGAGGAGGAGTGCATACATGAGAGATTATTCAGGTTGAGCGTGCTTTCACCTGGGTGGAGAATGGAAATCATGAGAAATCCATGCTTGATTCATCTTGAAGCGTCAGCCTGTCAGCGCTGTCAATCGAAGGGTGTAGCTTATCGTGATGATGCCACCACTGCCATGAAATCCGTTCTGACAACATGCTACCGAGGCAGGCAAGAACCTCCAAGGCGTACAGCGCCAGTTGGGCCACATGTCCAGCTTTGAAACCCAGTAGTGTAGGGAGCTGTGTGATCATTTAGGACAATGTATGGTAGCTATGTACTACCTCACCATGTTTTCTATAAAGATCACCCCATCTGCGAGACTGGGACAGGTAAAGTGTCTTGCTGGGAATGACAAAAAACTGGCAAAGGCTTGTAAAGCGTACCCCTGCCAGTCTGGACAAGCTGCCCTGCTCGCCTAATCTCCCTTCTACTTGTCCCGCAGAAGTATGCCCTCTGCCGCTAGCGGTGTCAGATGGGAAAGACTGTTTCAGTTCTGGCACCAGGGCCTGCTGGTATTCAGCACTCTCACATTCCTTTCCTCTACAGGGATGAGAGTGGAAAGATTTTGCTTGTACCGTGGGTCCAGGAGAGTGAATACCCAGTAATCGGTGCTTTAAAAATTCTGAATGCGAGGGTCATGGGATAGTCAGCTGCATGAAATCTACCATAGCGCCAAGAGTCCTACGCAACAAGAATTCACTCCCCTCACTGGCCTGAATCTCGTTCCTCCTCCTCAATCCTTCTCGCCCATACGCTGAACAGTTAAGGAAGAGCAATGGTCATCTTCTATCTGCGCCAACATATCTCCTACTCTCCTACTCCTCATCCTCCTCCAACCCCTTCCCGCACACACGTTACGGCCGTTGTCACCGACAAACCATGCCTGGCTTCAGGTTCAGCGGTGCCAGCCACAGTTGGTCTGCGCCGTGATGCCCTGTAATAGCTCTTGGGGCGGGTGTGCCTTTTATTGCCTAGGCTCAGCAGTTTGAGCAACGCCTGCTGTCGCTTAGAGACGGCAACTGCTGCTGTGCCTAGAGCTACCAACTCATGGCAACCATGCCCACGGGTGGTAATTCAGAGAGGAGGTGGAGAGGGGTGGGAGGAGGAGGCATGTAGGCCTTTGAGAGCCGTTACACGAGTGAGGCCCCGCAATCCTCGGCGTGTGCAGTAAATGAGCGGCCCAGGGCAGAACTCGGTTCCAGCCTCCACCAAGTTAACCCATGTGCCGTCAGCGTTATGTAGTGGCCCTGGCCCGACAGCACTACATCCACTTGTCCGTGGTTAGGGTACTTGTCAGAAACGCGTTGTCATGGCAGGATGATGTTGTCGGTCAACGTGCTGGTGCAGGGCTGGGACGGCACATAGGAAAAGTAGTGGCTGCTGGGTGAGCCGAATGCCGAGGGGCGCTGCGTCATGAGGTTGCGAAAGGCCTCGGTCTTCTACCAGCCTATAGGGAAGCATCTCCAGGACTCAGTACTTCGGCGATGTGGACATTGAGGCGATTGGGCGTGTTGAGGGTGGACGACTGTTTCCTCTGCGGTCCAGTGTCCTGGGGAAGACAGCTGAACTGTATGAGCATGGACCATAGATAAGGTGATGTGACACTGTGGCAGGATCGTGGAGCGAAGGTGTGGTTTCGAGCGGGAAGGGGTTTGTGCCGGGGTCTGGGCAGGGGTCTGAACTAGCAGAGGCAGAGCCAATGGCACAGGGAAGGAGCAGTGGTGGGCCCCCGGCGGAGGGTGAACACTCCTTGGTTCCATTGAGTGGGTGGGTGTTTAGCACTCATATGCCTGCGATCAACTGGTGGTGGTTAAGCTAGTAGTGGTGGAACCCCTGCTGATCCTGTGTGTGGCACAGGTTGCACACCACAGTCTGACGGTTATCCACTGTATCTTTTATAAGAACCTCCAGACTTCAGAAAATCTAGCCCTACCAGGGAGTTCACTACGTGAAACATTTGGGCTAATGCACCAGCTCTGGCCCTGCCTCTCCGTCTGGCCCACCACGCCTCTTCAACCTGTTCTGGTATAGGACTCGCCTCCATCTCAGAAGCACTGTGTTCACCCGGCCTATCAACCCGGCTTGAGTTGTCACCTCATCTCCTCCGATCCCTCAGTCTGCTCCCCCCTCAGACTTCCGTCCCTGACAACGACTTCACCACTTTCTGACAACCGGGTCTCCTCATCGTCCCACACCGCTTTACACACTTCTTCCACTACATCAACAATGTCATCATCACCCCCCAGACTGTGACTGTTGGAAAACCTGGGCATCGGGAAAGAGCTCAGCAGCAACCGAGAAGGGTTTGTGACTGTGGGAAGGGTCCAGAAAACAGTTCCTCAGAGTATTCCGGATCAAATTCCAATTTTCCTGGAGGGGGGGCAGAGATGGGGGAAGGGGAAGTAGGTTGAGGAGTTGGAGGAGGTGCCACTTGGGGGAACATGGTGATGGCGTGGAAGACTGAACTGGTGGTCAAATTGTAGCTGTGTAGCATTGTCCGTAATCCACGAATCAACCGGTTCGCACTGTTTGGCCTACCACAAGTCCCAGTAAGTTGAGAACACGAAAGCTAGGGGAGGTAGCTCTGCGGCATTCCCCTGTCACTCATGCATGGGTAGGTCTCACCCCGCCCAGGACCAAAGCCTCTGACCCCTGCCGTAATTGGATGCCCACGTCACGTCCTCTACCCTTGGCCCTCGGGTTCAACATTTCCCAAATTAATGTTTTTTATAGAAGAAAGAGTAATATAAACAGTACATTTTTTTGGTAATTTATTATTTTTTAGGTTTTATAGAGCAAAACATGCGCAAAAATCAGACAGCAAACTCAGAAGATGATTGCTATGGCTCGTTTCTAACCAACACTGACAGCACGCAAAAGGATTTTTGAACTTTGAAAAACGCTAAGTAGCCTTAAACAGGGATGTTGGGTTCTTGTAAAATCACTACTGCCTACACTAATCTAATAGAACACCCCCTAACGCATCCCTGAACAGCAGCAGCTCTATCCCTAACTGCATCAACAAGAGAAAGATCTGAGCATCGCAGGCAGGGGCGAGTATATTCCAGGGTCACCGATAAGGCCAGCCAACCACTGCTATCGACATATAAGTGTACCAAGGTTTCTGGGGTTGTACTGCAGTGTCTCCTGGTTGTGATGGCTCTGTTTCTGGCCCCAAAAATCAGAACGCGGAAGTTGCCATTTTCTCGAGCTGGCGAAATATTCGTGCCAAGCAACGAGCAGTTGTGAGTAAGCTAATGATCGAACGAGCATCAAGCTCGGACAATTATGCCCGCTCATCTCTAAAATGACATAAACTCTCATGTTCCTGTATGGCTTGTTTTGGAATACTATGCGCCTGTGTGAACTTTGCTGCCTGGCACTATGAAACGGGGCTGTCACGGGAATGTCGATCTTCGGCAAGATGTGGGGCCCATGCTACGATATGCAGCAAAGATTTACCGGCTATGGAGAGGGCTCAGCCTGAGCTCTCCCAGCTCTTGGACCCGACGTGTGCAGTACTTTAGGCGCGATCGGAAAAGGTTAAAGTAGATTTGCCCTTTAAAAAAATGTGATAAAATTTCTCCCATTATTTAGGTCTCATCAGGTAACTCAATTGTGAATTTCATATAAGAACATAGACCCACACATGGTTGAAGATAATAATGTACATGCATGCTTTCTCCTTGAGACAATAGGTTTGCTGGAGGGCAGGTCAGGGATTTGTGGACCTTCGGAGCATATGGAGTTTTGAGTTATACTGAGTAATACTGGTGTTGAGTTTGTACTGTGAGTAATAATGTTCATGTCTTCAAAATTAGACTTAATTTTGTACTGACCAAAGTAGGCTATACAATTTGGTCTTACAAAATCAGTTAGATCTGAAGCTACAAGGGTATAGGTAGAGTGGTAAATCGATTCTAACAATTCTAAATTCATTTATAATTTCATACATTTTTTTCTACATTATTAGCAAAATGGCTGCGAGCACAACATGTACATGGATCAGAGAACTCTGGGAAGAACAAAGGAACATACTGGTACTGTTCCTCTGTATGGGGTAGTGTTTCCTCACTGTAGGGAGTAGGTTTCTAACTGTATGGGGTAGTGTCCATCTGATGGGTTAGGTCCCCACTGATGGCGGTAGTTGTCCTCAAGTATGGCGGGTAGGCGTAGTAGTGTTCCTCACTGTATGGGGGGGTTCTCACTGTATGGCTGTATTCTTCAATGTATGGCTGCATTCTTCACTTTATGGAGGTAGTGTTCCTCACAGCATGGGGGTAGTAATCCTCACTGTATGGGGAGAGTGTCCCTCACTGCATGTGGGTAGTGTCTGCAAAAAAATCATATGAATATTAAATCTTTCCAGCGTCCTTAATATTTCTTCCAAAAATAGGAGACTCAGGGTAATTATTGATAAAAAGTTAGTTTATTGTCGTCGTCCAGGTTGCAGAATACAGAAAACTTGTGCAGATATAGTCATGTGGTACAGTCAGTCAGTCCATGAAATTATCTTCTGGTGAAGATTTCATCATCTTGTGTTGGTCTTTCTTCCTCCATTCTTCATCTCCATCTTGTGTCCTTAAATTATCTCCAATGTTGGAATGTGTGAGCGAGCTCGGTGTGTGTAAAATGCTAAATGTCATGTGAATGTGGTATCATGTGGATGTGTTAGGGTACTAACACAAAGAGAACTTTATGGTAAAAGATAACCATGTGGTAGGATGTGGGGGTTGCGTTCTAACATTATCTTTGAGATATGTCAAGAATGTACATAAAACACCAGTGTTGAAACATATATACCCCTGATTACATTATGATTATTTCATACTTACTCTCCATACATATTTAATCATATCACATTGTATCTCATTGACCATGGTTGCTTGATCAACTCTTGAGTACATATTCACACCCAAATTGAATATTGTAAATTGTAATATTTAACAGTGTCCTTCACTGAATGGTGGTAGTGTTCTCACTGATGCGGTATTGTTCTCACTGAAGGTGTAGTGTTCCTCATGTATATCGGATTGTTCCTCACTTTGGGGGTAGTGTTCCTCATTGTGTGGCAGTAGTGTCCCTCACTGTATGGAGGTAGTGTTCCTCACTGTATGGGGGTAGTGTTCCTCACTGTGTGGCGGCAGTAGTGTCCCTCACAGTGTTGGGTAGGTAGTGTCTCAACTGTATGGCAGATATTCCTGACTGTATGTCACTGGGGTTAGTTTCTCACTGTATGGGGGTAGTTCCTCACTGATGTATGGGGGTGGTAGATTCCTCACTGTGTGGCAGTAGTGTCCCCACTGTAGGAGGTAGGTGTTCCTCACTGTATGCGGGTAGTATTCCTCAATGTATGGGGGTAGTGTTCCTCACTGTGTGGCAGTAGTGTCCATCACTGTGTGGTGGGAGTGTTCCTCACTGTTGCTTTGTGTAGTATTTCTCACGATTGGCGGCAGTGATTACTCACTACATGGCGGGGTATGTCCCTCACTGTATTGCGAAATGTTCCTCACTGTATGGCGGTGTAGTGTTCCTCACTGTATGGTGGTAGTGATATTAAATTTGTTAGATTTTATAATGTTTTCATACAGTTACAAAAATTAAAACTCCTGTACAAATTTTTTTATTATTTTGCCCTATTCTTGCGCTATTACATTTTTATACTTTGGTGTCCAGAGCAGTGGCTGGTGTAATTTTTGCAACTTTTAATGACATTTTCATTGTGCTTTTTAAAGAGACTGACGACTTTTTGATAACTTTAAATACATTTTTTTATATTTCAAATGGCAAAAAAAGTGCATTTTAGACTTTGGGCGCTATTCTCTTATGGGGTTTTAACTGTGATTATATTGATAGATCAGGCTTTCAGATGTGCCATAGCTAATGTGTTCCCAAACCTTCTAGGAGTATCCAGGATTGCTGTCCTCTTCTCTTTTTTCTATGATTTTTACTGTTTATTTTTATATCAGTTCAGGGGAATTAAAATTTTTACTATTTTTCATACTCCCTAGGGTTATTTAACCCTAGGTTGTCTGATCGATCCTACCAAATACTGCCATACTACAGTATTTCCCTCCTCATTCATTACAATGTGGTGATCGAACATTGTAATGAATGGTTTTAATGGCGACAGATCGCTCGATGACAATCCTCGGAAAGATGGCGACGCCCATGCACCACCATCTTTTTGAAGCCCTCGACAAAGCTTTGCCGGCGGCGTTCTGCAGGTTAACACCCGCAATTGGAGCTAGCACCGACCGCAGGTGTTAACGGTAAGCCTTTGCTGTAATATGCAGCAAAGACTTACCGGCTATAGAGAGGGCTCAGCCCGTGCACCCGCACCCGGCATGTGACGTACCACTACGTCACATGTCGTGATTCGTTTCATTTTGATTCGAATTAAATTTTCTCACAAATTCGGCAAACCAGGTCAAATCGAATTTTCACTAATTCGCCCATCTCTGGTTATATGATGTCCGATTTCTCAGCTGTCCTTCGGCTTCAAATAGATACATTTCATTTAGCCAGAGAACCACATTCCCCCTTTGTCCAACTCTTTGATAAGAAAATCTGGGCTTGACTTAAGCAATTGAAGAGCCCTTCTCTCCTCTTTAGTAAGATTTTCTTGTGTGAAGTTGTTGAGTTTCAAAATCTCAAAGTTATGCACAACTTTGTTAGAAAATAATTCAAGTGCAGGCACAAGAGTAAGGTGGCTGTGACTGCTCATTTTCCTGTAGCAGGTCCAGTAAGTCCCTCATAGTTTGACGATCCTCCTGCTGTACATTTTCTAACACTGAAGGTTGCAGGTAAAGAATGCTGCAAGTTGTCTGCAGAATAAAAAAACGTCTTTGGTAGACTAAAATTTGTCTAATCTCTACATGGGGAGAAGATCAATCCCTTCCTCAAAACTCTCAATTTAGTCTGAGTGGGAGAAGATCAATCCCTTCCTCAAAACTCTCAATTTAGTCTGAGTTAGAGTATAATTACACAAGATGAGGATTTGTAAAGCACTTGCAGTATGACCTGTATTAGTTGGGGCAGCTATTATTTGTTCCTTTGTTTCTCTCTTTTGTACGTAGATGACTTCACCCTGTGTTGAGGGCCCTTTTCCAATGATTGATTGGCCCCTCTGGATCTTCCTTCCATGTCGCTGATTATGGATAATAAAATATTGCCACCAGTGGAGTACCTCATCAGCATCATGCTATAGAGGTGTTTTTCAGCTCCAGGGACAGGATAACTGGTTTTAATTGAAAGAAAGATGAATGCAGACAAGTACAGAAATATCCTGAATAAAAACTTCTTGCAGAGTGCTCTGGACCTCAGACTGGGCCAAAGGTTCACCTTCTGACAAGACAATGACCCTAAGCACATAGCTAAAATAACAAATCAGTCGCTTCAGAACAACTCTATGACCATATTTGACTTGCTAGGCAAGAGTCCTGACCTAAACCCAATTAAGCATCTCAGGAGAGGCTTGAAAATGGCTGTCCACCAACTTTCACTAACCTGAGGCAACTGGAGGAAATTGGTGGCTGTACATCAGCCTGAGGGAACTAGAGAGGATCTGCAAGGAAGAATGCAGAGGATACCCAAATCCAGGTGTGAAATACTTGTTGCATCATTCCCAAGAAGACTCCTGGCTGTACTAGCTCAAAAGGTGTTTCTACTCAATACTGAGCAATGGGTCTGAATACTAATGACCATATGATATTTCAGTTTTTATTGAATAAATTATCAAAAATATCTACATTTTTCTTTTTCTGTCAAAACAGGGTGCAGAATGTACATTAATGAGCAAAAAAAAAGAACTTTTATGATCTTACTAATTAGCTGCAATGAAGCAAAAAAATAAAAGGAAATTTAAAGGACATCTACATTCAAAATTACCTGATGGTAGATGCTTATAACTCACCTCCCCTGCCCCATGCACATCACCAGAAAAGCTTTTTAAAAATATGCAAATGTGATAAGTAATTTATTCATGCCGTCAGCGGACTAGCACCGATAGCCGATCATAGCATTCCCTCTCTACATTCTGCTATTATCGCACTTGCACGATAATAGCAAATAAAAGTGCCGGTTGATGTCACCTGCTTCTTAACAGTGTAGGCGGACCCAGTCCACCAAGGTCCACGAATAAGTTTGCATGTCGGCAGAGCCAAGAGGCACTCAGCAGAGAGCCACAGCCTCATTCCCAATTTTATATTTGACGTCTATTAAAAGTTAAGTTTTATCCTGATCCGTTTTTGCTAATAATTTAACATTTGGTGACATGTTTATGTACAGTAAATGATGTAAGAAAACCATATAGAAAATGCTAAAATAAAAGGTACCGCATCAGCAAGGCTACCTGGTTATCAGGGATACATGGATGGATGGATGTTGTCTTATGGTTTTATACAGTAGCTATAACTTTACTGAATCCATACCCTGCCAAATAGGTGATTGTCAGGTGAACAGACCAAGGGACCTTGTGGATATTTTGATATCCGAGTTATCCTCATACTGTAGTGTAGTGTACGGGGGCATAATTGGAACCATAGTATATAGCATACAAGAGAGCTAAAGACTAAATAAATATACCATATATATATGGAATATTGAATACAGCTTAGTACTGACTGATGATGACTGCCTCAAAGTCAAAGCTGAAGATGCAATCATGCTCTGGCAAAATCCTTTCTTTTCCCTATCTTCGAAGTTTACAGTCGAATGATTGCGAATACATCAGCTGTGTGTGTTTGTCAGCCGTTTTCATATTTCAATTCGGTTATGAGCAAATGTGTTCAAATTACCATTAGCTGCAATCGCATCTCCTGGTTCACTGGGCAAGGAGGCAATAAAAGTATCTGGCTTTTTAAAGCCCCCTTTCCACTTACTAATGTATATTGAATTTGCAATAAATTGAAAGCAGTCAGGCATGCAACATGGGGCTAATACTTTTAATGCTTGTTTTGTAGTTTAAGATATGATTAATAGCTTTTCAAGCAGATATAGCTTTAGGTATGCAAAGGAAACATGATGATTTTATTTACTATACAATTACATTACTGTATATGTTTGTTTGCACAAAATTCCTATTAACAGCCTCCTTATATGCATTTGGAAATGTGCATACCAACATATTATGAAAGCCATTAATTTCCATTGTTCCAGCCATATTGCTGTCATAATGCAATCATGTCTGTTTTCTTTAAGGACTTTACCTCACATATTTATCCTTATTGGTATTAGGCAGAAATTGACCAATAATCCAATGAACATCCAGAAATTAATTTGGAAGTGAGATTGGAGTAAATTGGAAGTATAAAGCCTTAGGGGGGGAGAGTTTAGTACTGAAGTCAAGCTTCTCTCACCTCAGAATTCCCCCTCTGACATCATGAATTTTATTATTAATGGTACAGTGAAGGTGACATTCTAAGGAGAGGAGAATCCAGTGCTGAAATCTCTGCTTCCATTACTTTGTACAACCAATTACAACCAATTTCTGGATTATACTATCACACGGGCCAGGAAGAAACATGATCTAGAATGTGTTATTTATTTGACTAGGATAAAGGTATATGAAATTGGTGTATAGGTGGGCACCATATATGAGGGCCGGTTGCCAGATTTCTTAATATGAACATTTTAATTTGTTAAGCCTAATTATCTACCAAAATAAATCAAAGATAATGAAGAATCTGGACTGACAGACGTTGACAATAAAAGTTTGGTCTTTATAACAAAAACAACTGGTTACAATAAAGTTAATACAAAAAAAAAAAAATGGTTTAAGGATAAGTTATGTTACTTATATTGTGAGTGTATAAGACGAAAAAATATTGTTATAAAAACGTTCTATGCATATATAAAATGTGGATATCCAGGAGGTCTCTTTGCACTGGAGGATATAGGGCCCTATAATTCTGCAGTTATGTTGCTAAAAAAAGGATGGCCCAATGATATGTCAATTAGCGTTATGTGGACGGCACTCACGGTTCGTGGTTCTGGCGTTGTTCTCTCACAGAAGACCAGAGCCCGAACCAATTTCACGATAATTACCTGATGGTAGATGCTTATAACTCACCTCCCCTGCCCCATGCACATCACCAGAAAAGCTTTTTAAAAATATGCAAATGTGATAAGTAATTTATTCATGCCCGTCAGCGGACTAGCACCGATATGCCGATCATAGCATTCCCTCTCTACATTCTGCTATTATCGCACATTGCACGATAATAGCAAATAAAAGTGCCGTTGATGTCACCTGCTTTCTTAACACAGTGTAGGCGGACCCAGTCCACCAAGGTCCACGAATAAGTTGCATGTCGGCAGAGCCAAGAGGCACTCAGCAGAGAGCCACAGCCTCATTCCCAATTTTATATTTGACGTCTATTAAAAGTTAAGTTTTATCCTTGATCCGTTTTTTGCTAATAATTTAACATTTGGTGACATGTTATATGTACAGTATAATGATGTAAGAACACCATATAGAAAATGCTAAAATAAAGGTACCGCAACAAGCAAAGGCTAACCCGGTTGTCAGGGATTACATGGATGGATGGATGAATGTTGTCTTATAGGAAAAAGAACTATTTCCAGCTGGACATCAGACGTCAGTTTTTACCCTACTCGCTGTGTCCAGCGTGCTAAGGGGAGGAAGGGGAAAGGGGGAAGGGAGGATTCCTATCAAGCTGCCTCATACACTGTCCCTTTTATAAACAATGCAAACTGTCTCCGAACAGAGGTGGACTAAGTCCTATCTCGATTCCCTAATAGATTGCTATCATCCTGCTGCTCTAAAATCAATGCCAAGTTAGCCCCCCCGACATGTTTCACCACTCGAGGTGGCGTCCTCAGGGGTAGCGGGGCTATCATTCACCTGCTGATAGTTTTAATTTTACACTAGTGGTTGGAGTATTTCTTTTCAAGTTTTCAAATTTTAATATGTATTAATAAAAGTTACATTTTAGTGACTAATGGGTATAGCTGTCCTAAGTGGACATCACTCTCTCTATCGTTGCAAACTGTTTTCTTTAAGGACTTTACCTCACATATTTATCCTTATTTGGTATTAGGCAGAAATTGACCCAATAAACCACTGAACATCCAGAAAATTAATTTGGAAGTGAGATTGGAGTAAATTGGACGTATAAAGCCTTAGGGGCGGAGAGTTTAGTACTGAAGTCAAGCTCTCCTCACCTCAGAATTCCCCCTCTGACATCATGAATTTTATATATTAATGGTTACAGTGAAGGTGACATTCTAAGGAGAGGAGAACTTCAGTGCTGAAATCTCTGCTTCCATTACTTTGTACAACCAATTTACAACCAATTTTCTGGATTATACTATCACACAGGGCCAGGAAAGAAACATGATCTAGAATGTGTTCATTTATTTGACTAGATACAGGTTATGGTTGGTTAACTCAATTTTTGCTGACAGATTCCCCTTACAGAAATTAATACTAGGCACTCGCTAGAGTCTTTACTCTTGCACTATTATGCACTAAGTGGCTCATACATTATTTAGAGAGAAAAGTTTAAAAAAATTGTCAAATATGCACCCCATTCCTTCTAACATGGATATTTACCTGTTATAACATTGCTTACATTAGAGGAATGATTAATTATAATGACTAATTTGTTTTTTCTTTACTAAATTTCTAAAAATGATATCTAATAAGATCCATTGCACAAAATAATTAATGGCAGTGATCAGGGACGCACCTGCCATGAGGCGAGTTGAGAATCTCGCCTCAGGCGGCATGCCTCCTGCGGGATTATGGGGCGGTGTCGGGCTCATGCCCGCCGCCTGGCATATGCCCCAACCCGCTTGCACATCCCCCTGCCCGACGGCAGGTACATTGTCCGCCCATCCCCCAGCACATGTTCCTGCTTTCCGGCACCTCCCCATGACATCCCACTGGGTGGGACATCCTCTGCCTGCATGCACATCCCCGCCCACCCCTGGAACACGTACCTGCTCGCAGGCCGTCACTTCCCCATAACGTCCCGCCCCCGGGCACATCCTCCGCCCATCCCCCCAGCACATGTACCTGCCTGTCGGCACTTCTCTGTTACATCCTGCCTCCCGGCACATTCTCCACCCTCCCCTGGCACCTGTACCTGCCTGCCAGCACTTCCCCATAATGTCCTGCCCACCCCCCAGCACCTGTACCTGCCGGCCGGTACTTCTCTGTGACCTCCTGCCTCCCAGCACATTCTCCATCCACCGCTGGCACCTGTACCAGCCGTCCGGCACTTCCCCGTAATGTCCCGCCCACCCCCCGGCACCTGTACCTGCTGGCCGGCACTTCTCTGTGACCTCCTGCCTCCCAGCACATCCTCCGCCGGCCGGCCAGCACTTACCGTTGACATCACCCTCCCGCCGATCGGCACATGTATCTGCCCACCTGCCGCTGGCACTACCCCCTGACTGCCGTGTACAACCCCATAACCGTAGCCCCACCTGTCCTCCCCTCAGCTCCCAGCTTCGTCTGCAATCCCCCCCCAGCTCTGGTCCAGGCTCTGGTCCCCCAGCTCCGGTTGCCCACCCCACCAACCACCCACACATGCCGGAGGACTGGCCAGGACAGTAAAAACTGAAAAAAGTAAGGTAACTTTTATGTATATGTATATATAAGTATGTATAGATGTGTATGTATATATGTACATGTATGTATAAGTGAGTATGTATTTTTTTTATGTGTATGTTTGTATGTATAGATGTGTGTGTAATATATATATGTATGTATATTTGTATATTCTGTATATGGTGTGTGTGTATATTTGCTGTATGTATGTGCAGTATGTTAATATGCTGTTTATGCAGTTTGTATATGTATTTGCTGTATGTATACTCAGTATGTGTGTGCATGTGTATATATATGCTGTATGTTTATGCAGCATTGGTGATATTCATCAGGGTTTCTGCACCATGTAAGTGGCGTAGAAGCCCTGAAATAATTTCAAATTTTAGTTTTATACTACATGGCGGCACACTGTATGCATTTTATACTACTTGGCAGTATGCTGTATGCATTTTATACTAAATGGCGGTACTCTGAATGCATTTTATACTACATGGTGGTACTCTTTATGCATTTTATACTACATGGCGGTTCGCTGTATGCTTTTTAAACTACATGATGGTACTGTGCATGCATTTTATACTACATGGCGGCACGCTGTATGCATTTTATACTACATGGTGGCACGCTGTATGCATTGTATACTACCTGACGGTACACTGTATGCATTTTATATTACATGGAGGCATGCTGTATGCATTTTATATTACATGGTGGCATGCTGTATCTATTTTATACTACATGGCGGCACGCTATATGCATTTTATACCACATGGCGGCACGCTGTATCTATTTTCTATGCTGTATCTGATATATTATATATA
This sequence comes from Engystomops pustulosus, assembly GCA_019512145.1. Lineage (NCBI taxonomy): Eukaryota > Metazoa > Chordata > Amphibia > Anura > Leptodactylidae > Engystomops > Engystomops pustulosus. The sequence goes on along the minus strand of CM033642.1, from coordinate 142,641,531 downwards.
TGGGGGGCGGGCGTCTTTCTATGGCTCGCCACAGGCAGCAGATAGGCTTGGTTCACCCCTGGCAATGATATTTATATATGGAAAAAGTCACCATGGTTGGTTAGGTCCAAATTACCACTTTCACATGCCCAGCTAGGGGAGGCCAGGTTTTGCCAGAACTATTATACAATTATTATATAGAAATCATACATATCACAAACAATACATGTATAATAACTTTGACTTAAAAGTTGAAAGTAGGAAATGGAGAAATTTAAATATTCTATTACTCCAGACATACATTCCTCTATAGCTTAATACTTTCCCTATTTTTCCTGATTCCTATGAACCTTATCCACCTCAGTTCTGACAGTGTGAGGTAATAGCAATACTAGGATAGAATGACTCTGTACATCACTATGTACTATTCCTGGTAATACTTCATAATACTTAATGATGGAGATGATAAGGTACATGGTCCCTCAGACCCTCAAGTCCCTCAGGTCTACATGATGTCACCGCATAGATGATGTCGGGGTTCATCAGAAACTGCAAACTTGGTATTTTTAGTCTGCGGGACACCTCCTGCCATATCTGCCTCCCTCACTGGAACTTGGTAATAAGAGTGCCTCGGACTATTGAAGAACTTTAGACTTTCCTGCAGGATGGCTGATGTGCAGTACCCCAAAGCTGGCTGTGATGTATAAAAGGTCCTAGAGACACTGGTATAGGGGTCTTTCCTAGTTTTACTCTCCAGAAAGGTATATATTCTGCACATTTTAAAACATTTGCGAATATACTCCAGATACTGGAGGATGTAGCCAGGAATCCATCGACCCCTCTTGAGACTGCCTCCCCGCACCCAAGACTCTGCAAAAGGTAATATTGTGTCCCTGACACTACTTACCAACAGGGGAACATTATTTAAGTCCAAGCTACTAAAATTGACTTACAGAAACATATCCAGCCCACCCTCTCTACTCTGCAGGTAGGTGATCCCTCTTTTGACTGGGTTCATTCTGTTCTCCCATAAAGTTTGGAAGAACAGTCTAAAGAGTCTAGTGGAGAAAGATTCTAGCGAAGGAACAACAGAGACGTACAGGAACCAGGTTAGTCTTCAAAATAGCAACCCTTGCTCTATAGGTCATCCTCCAGTTCTTCGATCGCTGAACCTGTTGCATTTCAGCTTTTTCTTCACAATTTCGCTTGCCATTATATTCCCTACTGAATTTGACCCCAAGAACTTCAGTAGGGGGGGAGGCCTTGTGAATTGTGGCAGATCAAAGCCAGGATCAGAACTTAAAGTCCAGAGAGCTTGACTCTTCTTAAGGTTTACCAAATACTCTGAGTAACTTCTGATGGCTGCAGATGACATCTTTACCTCAGGAGGCTCAGATATAGCCACAGTTAGATCATCCACGTAGGCAACTACCTTTAAAGGCAAGGAATGGGGGCTGATAACAGTAACAAGTTTATAGCAAACACATACAGTAGTAGACTTAGGGGCAGCCCTGTCTCACCCGTCTCTACTTCAAAAGTGTTACCTTGCCTGGTCAAGACTCAAACTTATCTCCCACACCTCAGGGCCTTACATTTCTCAAACGTCTTTCTTATTAAGATGACTGCTCCAGAGATGTTCCACTCTTTTACTGTGCCATACTGACAGCCTGCCATCAGTGCTGTGGACAAAGTAACTTGGAAAACAGGACTTTTGACATAATCTTACTATCAACATTCAATAGAGCAATTGGCATCCAGCTCTTGATGTCACTAGGCACCTTACCTTTAGACAGCAGAATTAAGGAGGACACTGTCATGGATGGAGGCATCAAGTGATTTTTTAGACAGTTTGTATAAACATCCACAATAATTTGGGCTAGGAGGACTCTTATAAAATCCAGCTGTTATCCCATCTGGACCTGCTGCTTTCTTCAGAGGAAACATGTGCCTTTTAAACCTCCTCCTGTTATTCTTGCTGTCAAAACAGAAAAGTCCCAATCTTTATCCATAACCTTTTTCTGAAACAAGTCATCATATTATGACCTCACCATTTCAAGGTGGCTGTAAAACACACTGAGAGATAGTTAGACCTGTGATCAGTTTCTTAACCAAATGTTCCCAGCAATTCACATAGGGATCAGGGGCCTCTAAGGTGCTACAATCCCACTCAAGCAGCAGGAAAGTATAGAAGCTGTACTGCTTTTTCTCATATTTAAGTTAGTCAATCTTTTGTTTGTCATCCCCAACTGCCGATTATAGTGACTCCAATTATTTATGCAGCTTAAGATACTGACTGTACTTACTCTTACCCTTCTGCACTGACACTCTCTTTAAGAGAGACCTGATTTCTTCCTTGACATCCACTCACTAGTCAGCCATGTTGTCATAGAAGTCTACTTTCTGGAAGTGGTCATGAAAAATGGAGTGGGCACAGTTCTGAGCATATACATAATGGTCACTTTCAGCATCAGGCACCTCCCCATAGCAATCTCTGTTAGCCTTTGTAGCGTCACTTCTGTGGTGTGAAACAGTATGGAGACCCCGGCATATGGCTCCACAATCAGTGACCAGTACAAAAAAACAGACCACCCTGGTCAGATGCGTATCCTGCTGGAAGATAACATCAGCATCCAGGTGGTATTATACTAAGTGTCTCATCCTTCTTACTTTAATGCTGTGTGCCCTGTATGGGGATATTAATGGGGGGCTGTGTGGGAGAGATTACTAGGGTTGTGTGGAAGACATTATTGGGGGGATGTGTGGGGACATTACTGGGGGGATGTGTGAGGATATTACTGTGGGCGCTGTGTGAGGATATTACTGGGGGGGATGTGTGGGCAACATTGCTGGGGGGATGTGTGAGGACATTACTGGGGGCTGTATGAGGATATTACTGGGGGCTTTGTGGGGGGCATTACTGTGGGGATGTGTGGGAGACATTACTGAGGATTGTTTGGGCACATTACTAGGGGGTGTGAGAACATTACTGGGAGGATGTGTGGGGACATAATTAGGGGATGTGTGAGGGACATTATTGGTGGGCTGTGCGTGGGACATTACTGGGAAGATTTGTGGGGGACATTACTGTGGGGCTGTGTGAGAACATTACTGGCAGACTGTGGGTATATTGATGGTGGTGCGTTCACACATGGCACTAGGACCTTGATTTTATCACATAGGCATTTCCAGTGAAAAGCATGAAATTGATAAAGAGAACTGGTGTTGGGGCATTACTGTAATTGTGATACATATGCATGAGGGCCCATGCCCCGGATCTTTTACCATCCTAGCAATGCCCCTGGGTCTGACGCAAGATCACAATGGTGCCTGAGTCACACCAGTATATCTTGAGGAGGAACTGACTTGTTCCAGAAGATGATATTAACAGCCATGGTATCTGGCTTGGAAATTGGTAACGAATATAAATTTATTCCAGTTATCAGTGTCCCTGAACCAACCAGAGGAATTTACTCAAAGGCATATTGGGTAATGGATCCTGCTTTGCTGTAGGCATCCAGGGTCACAGTTCTGCTTCTGCTGGACACATTAATGAAATTGATGAAGGTCTCCTATCAGAACACCAATGGTGAGTAGCCTGATTTTCATATGCATCCTAGGGTCACCTTCTTGGGCTTTAGTTAATAATTCGCATTCATCAGCACATCCACATCTTGTCAAAGAAACAAGCATTATGACTAGGGTCTATGCAGTCTAATTCAGAGCAAGCTGAAATCCAGTTATCAATTTTCTGAGAGCACAACTGTTCTAGTTGCTCATGGCAACAATTAGCTTTCATTTTATAAAATGCTGTGGGGAAACTACTAGAACAGTTTTACTCTCAGACACTTGTGAAAAATCTCCCCTAATTAGAGTATTGATACCTTTATATTATGTACAACAAGCTGTTCTGTCGCAGTTATACTGTAAAATCATATAAGATAGGTTGGACTCCATGAAAATCAATGAGCTTTGGTTCCCATAACAGCTGTTCCACATGGTCAGTGATTTTCAGATAATAACAGACTATGCAGTCTGCTAAGCACACTGCTGTCCCTTCTGCCCCCACTATACACCAGTGTCAACTCTGCAATTGATTAAAGTGTCTGTGCTGCTGTTTAACTGGGACAAATGGACTCCTTGCTTGTAACAACTCCAACAACTATCATGACCTTAAAGGAAACCTACCACTTAGAATGGTATGGGTAAGCTGTAAGTACCGAGCACCAGCTCAGGGTGAGCTGGTGCCGGTACTTACTTTCGTTAGTGTTATAAACCGCGGTATCGCGGTTTTAACACTTTTTAAACTTTAGAGCAGAAGACGCTTCGGCGCTGCGAGCGCACGATCGTGCCCTCGCCTACATAGGAAATAGCGGAGATGTTGCGCGCACACGGTCGCGCGCATGGTCGCGTGCAGCGCCGAAGCCCCTTCTGCTCTAAAGTTTAAAAAGTGTTTAAAAAGCGGTTACCGGGTTTATAACACTAACGGAAGTAAGTTCCGGCACCAGCTCACCCTGAGCTGGTGCTCGGTACTTACAGCTTACCCCTGCCATTCTAAGTGGTAGGTTTCCTTTAACCAGCCTTCCAGCTTGTCCTAGTTGATCAGATATTTACCTTTCTGATGTTTCAATGATGTGCACTATTTGATAAGTGTTTTATGCTTTACTGGTTTTAATACTATTGGTGATCAATGTATACTATATATATAACCAAATTTTATATTTCCTAGTGCATACGTTATTTGCAAATGTATCCTTGTAAAGATAAAATTCTGTTTAAATGCAATTGATTTAGTTTTTACTATGTTGTCAATTTGCCTAGAAAAAGATCAGAATTAGATATTTCTTCTTTACATGTATCAGTTACATTAGTGTCTGCTGATAACACATCCCCCTCCATAGATATATTATCCAGATGCACCAAAAAAAGGAAACAGATGGGGGTGGAGGGTTTCTGCTTAGCCCTCCGACTGTTCATGAGTCTGGAGCAATTCAGAAGTTTACTGGATTAGTTAAGGTCACCCCTGTAGGAGAGCACAAATAGCCGGCTCAAATAAGACATAATCCTTTGCCTGTTCATCCTTACACCCAGGGAGAGGATCAGTCGACTGGAGAGAAGATGCACAAAAAATAAACAGCATGCACACATAAAATATTCACTTACTGGAGCCTAAAATCCTCATTTGCAGCTTTTCCTTGCAAAGCAGATTTTGCAGGACAGCAGCAGTGAAATATGTTTCCCTCTTTTACAAATGACTTTCCTTTCTTCTGTGTACAGCCACAATATTCTAGCTGTTTGAGAGAAATATTAGCAGGAACTAATCTTAAGGGACTGAAAATAATTGGTACACTTGCGAATTCCTACAATGCATTTGTTGCTTAAGACTGATCGCATAGCTTTTAAACTGGATCCATCTGAAAAAAAGTCATCTTTTCAAAGCCATCCAGAATTCTTTTCATTTGCCATTCAAACTGGAGTGGAGCGGAACGTGGCACAAACTGCTTCTAAATAGTGAGAACAGACTCACCAATAATTGAAAGTGAAACTACCCTATTCTAACAATCAGGATGACTCTACCAACAAAGGAAGACTGCTATGGGCTGAAATCAGTTACATCATCCCTCTTAGTAAGGTGATGGCATTTGATAAAGAAACTCACATGTAGTTGCTAATCTTAAGATCAGAATGAAACTAACCCAGAGCCACCAATGTATGTTTTAAAAACATTATATTAGTTTTCTATTTACAATACAATACTTTACCATTATTGAGCTTGATTACTAATATCATGAGCAATACATAGGTATTACAGTCTATTATGCTAGTGACCAATGTGTTGCAGGATAGCCAAGGTACTGCCTCAGGCAAAGTCTAATGACTGTAGTAAGATGGCAGTCATGGGGCTAGTTTTAGGTCTACCACTGTAAGAGCAGCATTTCAAACACCATTATTATGGGGGTTAAACTGTGAGAGAGTTAAGTTGACCATCACTACCAGGTTGAGGTAGAAATCACAAGCCTTATGACTAGAGAAGGTGGGTTGGATGAAATTGTCTAAATTCGGCAACTCAATTTGGTTTGGAAGCTGGACTTCGGGCCAGACATTGACCCAAACACGAACCCTGTGGAATTCAATGGAGACCCGGATTTTAACACCTATAAATGGATGTAAATGGGGCTTTTAAGGTCTAGAGGTTTTTTAAAATGGAGAAATAAAAGGGCAGTTGCCATGGCCACCATGGGCCACCGAAAGTACTTGAAATAATAACATAAAATAAGCAATGGGAAAACCACAAACCCTTCCTCTCACTGCATTTAAAATTCCGCTAATGCAAATTTGAAAGATTTCAAATTGATGCTTCCATTGCTCCCAATATTCCCATTGCATGAAATATTTAATGGTGTCACTAAAAAGTTTAATTGGTCAAGCCCTCACACATCTCTCTGTAAACGTACAAAAATTAAAAAGTACTATATATACTCTAGTATAAGCTGATCCAAGTATAAGCCGAGGCCCCTAATTTTACCACAAAAACCTGGGAAAACCTATTGACTTGAGTATAAGCCGAGGGTGGGAAATGCATTGGTCACAGCCTCCCCAGTATATAGCCTAACGGACCCTGCTCCATAATATATAGCCAGCACCTACCTCCCAGTTTATAGCCTACCAGCCCATATCCCCCAGTATATAACCAGTCCCCTGCCCCAGTATATAGCCAGCCCCCAGCCCCAGTATATAGCCAGCAGCGGGTGGAAGCCAGAAAGGTGAGTTTTGATATATATTTTTTTTACTCGAGTATAAGCTGAGTTTGGGTTTTCAGCACATTTTTATGTGCTTAAAAACTAGTTTTATACTTGAATATATATGGTAATCACTTTTGGAATAAGGGTAGTAAAAAACTGAAACACAAAAACAAAAGAGTCCTGTAAAAGTTAAAGGACTTTTTTACCATCTCTGTACTCATTCCCTAATTGTCATGTTCATATAAGAAGTGTATAAGACATACTGCCTTCTCATCAGACAGATCTCCGTGTTTAGATTCCTTCCTGTTTTGTCTGTTATCAATAACATGATCATTATCAGAACAGCATTAAATGGACATCTAGATCAGTTAGGTTTTCAGGAGTCTGTATAGCTAGACAGGGGGGCAACAATTCCATCAAGGCCAACTCCAGGTTTTAGTAGGGAAGCATTTTTAAAATCAGAAAGTAACTAAAATATTCCATAGTGTATCATTCCCAAACAGCCCTGTTATGTTTATTTCATGTACAGCCCTCTCATAGTTTAATAATATACAGTCCTCCATGGTTTCGTTATATACTGCTTCCCTCACCTGGCGCTGCCAGGCTGCTGTGGATGGAAATTTGGCCCTGGCACTTGCTCGAGTATGCTTTATGCTGGTGCAGATCCTGACTGTCATGTTCTTCAAGATAACAGTATGTCAGAAGCCAGTCACAGCAGCAATGATCAGTGTTTGTGCTACCCCCTGAGGATAGTCTATATCAGAGATCTGGAACCCATGGCTTGCAAGCCAGATGTGGCTCTTTTGATGGCCGCATCTGGCTTGCAGACAGGCCTCCTATCTGTTAATAGGATGGATCAGTGCCATAACTACAGGGGCACCTGTAGTAATGTATAACTTGGGCCATGCTTATAGGCCCTGCTGACTAGTGTGCACGCTGCGAGGCATACACGCGAATGAATCACCAGCCTATGCCAACGCCCCCAATCCCTTCCCTCCCATTCACTCCCCTCTCAGACAGAGAGGAGAGCAATGCGCCGGTGGCACCATGCATCATGTATGAATGCTGATGCTGTTGGCCGGCGGCGCTACACTCGTGCTAGTTAACCCTACCCCCGGCCAGAGAGGGGGCAGCCTGTCCATTTCTATGTCCCTGACATGGGAGCTTACCAGTCCTGCCACAGTCAGCAGTCTGTCCCCTGTTTGAATTGCCTGCCCTGGTCACGACCCAATGTCATGACAGCTGGTAATAGAGGTGCAGTCTGGAGGAGCTGGAGAAGTTGCCATATTGAAGAGGAAAGACAGAGAAGACACATCTTCACTTCTACTGGTAAGTTTATACCCAATAAAGATAGCTGTAGGGTAAGTATATAAGTTCATTATTTTTAAGAAAGGCAGCTGCTGGACATGTTATTAGTGAGGGGAAGCTGCTGCTAGACATGTTATTAGTGTGGGTAGGCCACTGCTGGGACATGTAATTAGTGAGGGGAGGCTTCTGCTGGGACATGTTATTATTGAGGCAAGGCCGCTGCAGAACATGTTAATAGTGAAAGAAAGCCACTGCCAGGACAGGTTATTAGTGAGGGGAGGCAGTTGCTGGACATGTTACTAGTGAAATGAGACCACTGCTGGGACATGTTATTGGTGAGGGGAGGCTTCTGCTGGGACATGTTATTAGTGAGGGAAGGCCACTGCTGGACATGTTATTAGTGAGGGGAGGCTACGGCTGGACATTTTATTAGTGAGGGGAGGCCACTGCTCATCATGTTATTAGTGAGGGGAGGACACTGCTGGATATGTTATTAGTGAGGGGAGGCTACTGCTGGGACATGTTATTAGTAAAGGGATGGCTGCTGCTAGACATGTTATTAGTGAGGGGTCGGCACTGCTGGGACATGTATTTGTGGGGGGAGGCTTGCTGGGACATGTTATTATTGAGGCAGGCCGCTGCTGGACATGTTTAGTGAAGAAAGCCACTGCCAGACAGGTTATTAGTGAGGAGGCAGCTGCTGGTCATGTTACTAGTGAAAGGAGACCACTGCTGGACATGTTATTGGTGAGGGGAGGCTTCTGCTGGGACATGTTTTAGTGAGGAAGGCCACTGCTGGACATGTTATTGTGAGGGAGGCTACGGCTGTACATTTTATTAGTGAGGGGAGGCTACTGCTGGGACATGTTATTAGTGAGGGGAGGACACTGATGGACATGTTATTAGTAAAGGGAGGCTGCTGCTAGACATGTTATTAGTGAGGGGAGGCCACTGCTGGACATATTATTATCGAAAGGAGACCACGGCTGGACATTTTATTAGTGAGGGGAGGCTGCTGCTGGACATGTTATTAGTGAGGGGAGGCCACTGCTGGGACATGTTATTAGTGAGGGGAGGACACTGCTAGACATGTTATTAGTAAAGGGAGGCTGCTGTTGGACATGTCATTAGTGAGGGGAGGCCAATGCTGGACATGTTATTAGTGACGGGAGGCCACTACTGGGACATGTTATAAGTGAGAGGAGGCCACTGCTGGCACATGTTATTAGTGAGGAAAGGCCACTGCTGGGACATGTTATTAGTGAGGGAAGGACGCTGCTGGACATGTTATTAGTGAGGGGAGGCTGCTGCTGGACATTTTATTAGTGAGGGGAGGGCCTGCTTGACATGGAATAAGTGAGGGGAGGCCACTGATGGACATGTTATTACTGAGGGGAGGCCACTGCTGGTCATGTTATTAGTGAGGGGAGGCCACTGCTGGAAATGTTTTCGGTGAGGGGAGGCCAGCTTCCAGTCATGCACATCAAAAAGAAGAATCCAGAGTGCTGGACGAGATGTCATGCATTGCAAGCTCCAATGTAAATTATCTATATTTTGTATTTTACAGGAAATTACCATTGTTTTGGTCTAGTTGTGGCTTAGTACAGCAGGGAGGGACACTTCTTTCTGTACTAATGGCTGCTGGAGCAATTGTTATTCAAGTGTCCCTTTAAAGAAATGGTACGGCTCTTTCAGAATTATATTTTAAAATATATTGCGCTTACGGCTTTCTCAGCCGAAAAGGTTTCTGACCCCTGGTTTATATGGTACAGCTCAGGCATTTACATAATCTAGGGAGCATGGTGCCTCTGATGACCAACATAAGACAATAGAACAATTGCACATCACCAATACATGATGAATGTAACATATTAAGGGTCTTGTGACCTAATGAAATAATAAATACAATGACTGGAGTGTTTTTCTTTGAAACAACAACCCCCAAAACCTGTCTAATAATAGATAAAAGATTTTTTAGTTTGTAAATCCATTACTTAACCTTTAGCCTCAACTACGAATGGGTGAAATGGGTCAAGCTGCCATTCTTAAAATTTTATTTATTATAGTTAGGTGAATCAATTTACTCACCTCATTGCTGAATTTCTTTTTTTATGAGACCTGTTTATATTGCATAGTTGTAAAGACTATCATTTCAAAGGATAATTTATATAAGAATTTTACATTAGACTTTTCACTCTAAAGACTTTCTATTGTATAATTCTCATTTGCTGTAGATAGCAGTATAGAGGTGCACAATTTCTAGAATCCTTCTTTCCCAACAAAGGCAGAAATCCCGGCAGTCACAGTAGGTTCTTTCTCTAAACAATAATGTTGGCCAATTTCATGCAAGTCACTTTAGAAATAAGATATTAGCCATGCTTTAATTTAACTAAATGGGTATTGATTCCTTGAACAATATATCTCTGTCTTAGTGAATTGTGACAGATCCCTTATGACTCTTTAATAGTAGAAAGGCAATCCGTTCATAAGGAAATGAGAAATGTTTTTGAACAATAAGGCTCTGACCTCTGATCTGAAAGGTGAGGGTTACTGTAATCACTTAGAAAGCTGGTTTGTAACAGTGTAACCCCTTCAGCACGATTGAATGGATTTGTCTTTTATCGAGCGAAGGCAGGAAGTAATGGAAGCATTAATATATGCTGTACTTTTATTTCCATTTTTTCTATTTTGTAACTTCTTGCCAAGTCCTTTTTCTGCATATAATTTATTTATACCCATTGCAGCTGAGAATGAATACCAGCAACATGCCAAACTAATGTGCCTCAAAACTTGTCCCGCTGACAGACAAATATAGCAGGGTTGGCCAATTTTCAACACATAAGTGGGAATGCATCCTAAAGAGGAGTAACTAATATTTAAGTGGGTGCTAATGAGAAGTATCAGAACCTTAATATTTCTGAATATTTCCTTACTGTCAATACAATTTCTAATTTTAATGAATAATTCAACTCATGGACTATTAGAATTAATGTTAGCAAGCATCAGAAAACTACAATCTCCTTTAGCTTTATTTAGAAGCTTAGAGCAGAGTGAAGGTGAGTGTTGGGTTTCCACAATATATTTTATTTTATAACTTTGGGCATGTGTCCCTTCAAAGAATGAAAGGCACAATGCTCACTGCATTACTTTTTACTGGATCAGAGCACAGGGCCAATATTGACAGACTGTGCAACTGATTTATTAAAAAATAGATCATGTCCTAGTTAGAACTGTTTTGCACAGATGATTCATGGACTATCGTTTATGAGGACTAAGGAAAAATGGATGCCAGGCTAATGCAAACTGGTAATAAAAATTGGAAGAAAATGTCTGTTTTTTAAAGTTGATTATTGTTTACTTCATTTGCTTCTCCCATAGCCTAGGATTTGGGGTCCAAGTAAACCACAACAGAGCTAAATGTGAGTTGTATAACACAATGGCCCAGATTTATAAAAAGTAGTGCAAACAGCACTATGTACAGTTTGCCTGTGGAGGGAGCAGAGTGCCCCCTATACTACTGTGGAAGTTTTCACCATTTATTTTTGGTGTACTTTGTTCATGCTGCAGAATTGTGGTGCCCATCAGTAATAAATGTGGCGCAAACTCTGACTAAGCACTAACGCCCCCTTCGATGCCCATTTTTTCTGTCTTGTTGGACACAATGCAGCCACAACACAAAACAGGCGCAAACACTTCATAAATACATGTGCAAGCAGTTTGCACATTCTTTTCAGTGCAAAATCAGGCAGAAAACTGCAAACACTTAAATAAATGTGGGTCAAAGAGAAGCTGGTAGTGATGCTTAGTGACCAACAACAAAGGGGGATTCTATGTAGCCCCTTTTAAATAAAGCAATAATTTAATGGTTTTGAAAAAGTAATGAGTAGAAAAAGAATTCTACTATAATCGAAACCGCGCTGTCTATTCTATTTGGAATATATATACTGATTTGGCTTTAATTATTTCATTAGGCTTCTGGAAAGTCCTGCTTGATGTTAAGGGGCTGCCTTACAAGGTAGCTTGGAAGCAATGTTTTCATAATCCCATGTTGGAAAATATATTTACTTTTGCTTAGATATATCCATTTTGCTTGCCAAATTGGCTACAAATCGAATGTCAAATCATACATTTGTGGGGAAGAAAAAATTGCTTGATTTTGATTTGATTTTGCTTACTGTTTTCCTTGAGCTAACTGACTATTCATTTTTGTGGTCCTCATGTCAACTGAGCTCTTTAATGGAAACCTAACATGATGGTAGATTTCATGGTAGGTTCCTCCTGCTGCCTCTGCCCTAATATGTAATTTGATAATCCTGAAACCTAACCTAACTTGTCTCTTGTCAACATATGTGTAAAAAACTTACCGCACCAGGATAACACCAAAATGCTGTCCACTTTTTTGTGCACCCTTTGACTTCAATGGGCAAGTTTCTCAAACTAATCATATCAGGATCATACTGCATTTTTCTTGGTTTTAATATTGGGACTGTGAAAAATTTTAAACATGCGTCATAGCACAATAGACTTGGATAGCACTTGGTTGAGAAAAACCCTTCCTCGCAAGGGGCCTAAGACCCTTTACACATAAATGTTTTCCATGTCTAGAGTCTAGATTGAGAGAGAAGAAAGGCAAACAAGGAGAGACCGGGTCGCGCTCATAGAGTAGTAATTTTGAGTTAGTTAAACATAGCTGGTGATGTTACACGTAATCAAAAGGACTGAGGCTCACCAGATATAGTTGTGCTAAGTTAGGCACAACACTAGTTATCGCTCAGTTGTGATGGTAGGGGTGCTGCCCTCAGACAGTGGTCATCGAGACGCGGTTGCCAGGACGGTCAGGATGGAGGTAAAACGTGGTGGGTTGGATGCTGTCTAATGTGGCGCACACTCAGGTTCAGATGGATACGTCAAGTAAGGTAAAGTATTTATTGGTAATCTCGGGACACAACGCGTTTCGGAGTACCAGGGACTCCTTTCTCAAGTGAAATGAGACTGAAAATAGAGTATCCATATATACAATTGACAATTGACATAGAGACAAGATAAAAGGACATAAATTTCATAGAGTGAAAAATGAAAACGCAAAAACGAAAAAGGGCTGCGGCGGGAAGTGGTTAAGAGATGTGTAAATCTATCAGATTATCTGTTTGTCATCAGTATTTTCAGTTTGTTTATTAACTTCAATGAAAAGAATAACTGATCCTCTCCCCATCCATCAGACTACAGTTTTTAATTTAAAAAAGAAAAATAGTGTTTATTCCTAAAAATTAAAGGTGAACAGGACTTAACCTTTATTTTTCTACCTCTTCATATACATATTGACCTCTTCTTGTGGTGTGTTGTAATAGCTCTGACATTTGAAGACCAGAAAGTTCTGTTTTAGAGGGAAGCTACTGTAACATTTTAACTAAAAAATACTTAAAGGAAATCTACCATCAAAATCAAGCATGATAAACTAGGGACACTTACTCATAGATCCAGGCACTATGACTATTGTAATCTTCTTACATTTGGTATCTTTGACCCCCTCCCTCTAAAAACCACCTCTAAAATTATACTTATGAGCATGAGGGACTACTGGATGAGTTACCCAAGCCCCTTCGTGCTGTAGCTTCACAGGCTGTTACACTGTCTCACCTCCAACCCCTTTTATTCCCTCATCTCTTTCCCCCACCCTCTAACCTTTTATAATCTCAGAGCAACAGAGGACTTTTCAGCACACAGCGGGAGAGGGAAGTGGATGGATAAGTCAAGTCATGGATTAAAAATATAAGACTACCTTAGTCACAGTGCCTGGATATATTAGTAAGTGTCGCTGATTTATTGTGCTTGATTTTGAAGGTAGAACTCCTTTAAGTATTTTTTGGCTAAAATCCAAAATGGAACCAACTCTGGCCCTCAATACATTATTGAATTCATGCAGTAATACATTTTAGCTGGACAAAGCCTAAAGCATTTTTTATTTAACCACAGTTTACACTATTTTATAAATCGACAATAGTGTCTAGTATAAAGATCTATTAATAAAGCTCCATGTTTCTATAACCATGCTGTAGGTTACATTGCTTCACATAATGATGGAATGGCCTTTGCTACATTGCTTTATTATCTGTCTATCAAAGGAATAACATCAAGCTCTTGACTGTAACAATACTTTATTGTGTGACTTAAACCATACAAGAAAATGAAACACAGTTTTGTGCCTTTGTATAGTCTGTATTCTTCATACATGTTTATAAATAACAGCATAACCAAATGTAGCTTTACAGTGTAATTACTGAAGTAAAAGTAGTAAAAGCATTCTATAATATTAACAATTAGTTACATTGGTAATTACATGTTGTTTTTAATGTACGTCTGAAAAAGTATAATAAAAAAAAATTATTTTTCAGACACAAAAAATGTATCTATTATTCAGTTCTTAACAGTCACTTTGGATGTGATGTTTTGTCTAAACATAAATTCTCAGATATGGCATTCTATCGCCTTTAATTCTAAGATGTAGGGGAATGGTGACAAGAAGACTGAGGCCGCTGAATTAACAGCACATAGAGCTTTTCAGTCATTTTTACACCAAGTTTCCTTATAAATACTTTCCTGTATAAATACTTGTGCTACATCCTGGAAAATACTAACCTTTCTCTATTTAAAACATCACCGGAAATATTCCAAACTTTGGTTTCAGCCCCCTCTGCAGGCCACAGTAAGAAGACAACATTTACATAAGATAACTGTCTGTTTTCTTTGTATGACACATGTGTGAGTGTTAACAAATTGTACTGGATGCAAAAACTATTCACTATCCAATCGAAATATGCACAAATTCCCTTTTGAGCATCCTTACTTACATTCCTCTCATGCTCTCAGAACTTTTTCTGTTAAAAACAAAACATAGTCGACACCTTAGTACAACCTTATTTCCATGATCTATTGGGTACACATTACATAAATAAGGTGCAAGATTGTTGCATGTGTATCTATAGCCTCTCCAGTGGCAATACAGGCAGGTTGCATACAAGATAGGGTATGTAGGCTTGTTCTTAAGTTGAATTTGTATGTAAGTCGGAACTGTATACTTTATAATTGTAACCCCAGCCAACATTTTTGGGGTCTCTGTCACAATTGCATTTTAAAAATGTTGGGTTGTCATAATAACCAGGATTAACACTAAAGCTTAATTGCAGGCATCATTTATAACAGTTATGGCTCTTTATTGTAGCCTAAGTCTAAAGTACAGTAAATTACCAAAATCCAGAGGTCTGTTTGTAACTAGGGGTCGTCTGTAAGTCGGGTGATCTTAAGTAGGGGACCGCCTGTATATGGAAAGCAGTTGTCTACAGCTCTAAAGCTGTGTGTGCATCTTTGAATGTAGTATGTTGTCTGATGGATCACAAAAAATAGAGGAAGAATTAACATAGTGCCTAGAAGATAAATGGTCAGTCACATTTTAGAGAAACAATAAAAATTATAATTTAACCCTGTAAGTAATGTGGAGTCCTGACCACAGTACACCCAGAAGGATAAACTCCATGCCAGGGGGAGTAAAATAGCCTAGGCCAGACTCTATTCCTCCAAGTCATGTTATCACTTCATTGGTCAAGGTACTGTAAATATACGTCAGATAGCCATGAAGGGGAGTATAGTGAGCGCTTTTGGACCTGGTGGACACCTGCTGGTAACTGCTGCGGATGGTGCTGGCATTGATCGCAGAAGTTAACTAAATACGGCAATGTGGCATATAAGTGCTGCCATCTAAGGTGGCCAATTGGTGCCCCCTTGGCGTCATCATAGGGCAGTGGTGGCGAACCTATGGCACGGGTGCCAGAGGTGGCACTCGGTGCCATTTCTGTGGGCACTCAGACCATCACCCCAGGACAGAGTTCACCAAATAGGACCAAATCCACCAAATCTTCCTGCAGACCTAGGCAACTTGGGAGATGCTGCTCTCGGCACTATTTTAAAGCAACACTTCATTGGCTGTTTGGAACTGCGGGAAAAGTGAGGTGGTGTTGAAATTAACTGCAATATCTTTGGAGATCATCCTTCTGGACCAACCATTTTTCCTCTACAGAGAGACCCTGGAAAGAAGCTACAATGAGGGTCTGAATTTGCCCTCCTTCTTTAAACTGTATTGGTTGCCTCAGGGGGGCGATACAATTGAAAGATGGGGAAGAACAGGTAACAATAAGTTACTGCTTAAAATGCTATGTTGGCATTTCACGGGAAAATAAGTGGATTTTGGTTGTAATTTGGGCACTCTGTCTCCAAAAGGTTCGCCATCACTGTCATAGGGCATCGATTGGTCATTCAGCATCCTGTACTACAGTCTGTTGAAAACATAGTGTAATACAGAAGCAGTATATTCACAATATGATACAAAACAATAGTATTGCGGTATATTTTATAATTATCAGACCCTTAAGGTGTAAGTGCCTTAGGGGGCCTGAAATAATAGTAAAAAAAAGTAAAATTGTTAAAAAAAATAAAAATTAAAAAACCCTAAAAATTCTAATCATTGCCCTTTCCTTACAACACATAATTAAATAAACAAGTAAAATCATAAACATGTTGAACATTGTTGCGTTCCAAAACATATGATTTTTAAAAATATAAAAACAATTATTCCTGGTGATGAACACTGTAACAGAGCCTAGATGTCTGGATCGCCACTTTTTTGTCATTTTGCCTGCAATAAAAATTCGGATAAAAAGTGATTGCAACATTGTACCGTTTTTGAAATGGTATGAATAGACACGTTTCCACCTTAAGCTTTTGAGATGTCCAAACCAGGAGTTAAAAACCTCACACTAAGGCTACCTGCACACGACAAGAAATGAGGACAGGTGCTAGCTGTATTTTCTATTTTTAGCACATGTATTTTTCAGACACAACATATAGAGCAAGTCTTATTCCTGCTGGTTTTTGTGTCCCAGGCAGTCATTTTCAATGGTCATTGGTCACCAGGGGATGACTTACGGGATGCAAACAAAGGTCCACAGGAGGATTGTTTGTGTCCCGTATGCCTGCACACATCGCAGATAGCCTTCTAGTAAAAGTTATGTTTTTGGAGATGTAAGATTTAAATCAGGTTTCTCGCTTAACTAACCATAGCTGAATCCCCAATTAAATTGTAGAAAAATCAAGTAATTCTTGTGTACATGATAATGGGAGTACAATATACCTTCAGGGGTTGTAAATTGACCAAGCATACTTTATACTCCAGGGCATAAAATTGTTTAATATAGCTCATGCCACTTAAAGCCTGGCTATAGTCATGACAGGGGGTATATTCAGGACTGTTACAACCCCTCTAGGCCAGAACACCCCTCTAATGTGGAACCTAGGCATAGTCTGGTCCAGGCCGCAAGTTGCTCTGGGGGATAAATTCTATACCAGTGGATGTAAAACAACCTAGGGCAGACTACATCTCTCCACCCCACACATTTTTCACTGCACTTATTTTCTCACCTGTATCATGGAATTTTCACGATGTTATGGTCCTAATTTCTCTTTGGGACCATAATATCATTCATAACATTATTAAATAATTTTTATGATATTTATGCCTGCCTTTAGAGGAAGAAAAGCTGTATGTTAAAATGTAAAGGAATCAAAGTGTATAATATAGTTAATGGATATGGATAACAACCCCTATAGGTACTGTAAGTGCTGATGTTAATTATTATTGTAGTATTGTATTAAAATCAAGTATCCTTTGGACTAGTGAACACTATGATGTATTTCAACAATAATACATTTTACAAAGCAGTCTGGATCCTTTATTTTTCTTCCTTTGACTTTGCTGTAACAGTTACATCTATCTTGATTCCCATAATGCACTTCATCCCTGGCAATAAAGGGGTTATACATGACTCAAGCTAGATATCGTCTACAATACATTACATTGGTTTATTTTTTTTTCTCTTTTGTAGCCGAGACTGAGACAAGCTCAGTTATAAACTTGGGATAAAGGAGGATTGGGAAATAAATTAGAGCTTTGATGCGGTTTTTCTGTGGCACACAGCAAGCCCCTGGGATATAATAGGACCGTAATTCCATATTTACAACTTTTGTTCTGTGCACCTGCCTGCTTGGCTGTCATATCACAAAAGTGTGAAATAATCCTAGCTGTACTGGCTATATAATCTCCAGCACAATGCTCAAAATTCTTGTAGATGGTACAATACAATAACATTGTGGTAGGGCTTATACACCAGTGAGCTCACTGCTGAAAACCTGTAAGTGACAATGGAAAATGATTTTTTACAAAGATTCAATATTAACAGATAACTCACAGTGTATACTGTATATGTCACAAGATTCTCATCTGATTAACTCAGATTAATGTTAAACATGTAGCAGCCAGTCCCCCACCTAGGTCTTATACCGTAAATGCCCACAACAGTATTATTAGTCATGTACACACCCTGGAAAGCTTATTCTGAAAAATCACCCGAAAGTAATAAGACATTTTATATATACAATATATGACTCAACATTATACAAAGTGGTATGTAGGCATTTAACACCGCTAGACATACTGTAGATGGGTGAGGGGCAATACAGTATAGAACACAAAATGAGACAAACTGTAACATCTGGGCCTGCATTCTTAATGTGACCAGTGGTTTATGTTGCTGGCTGTATTGATTGATTTGCACCATAGCCATCACTCTACAGCTCTGCTTTGGTTCATCAACAGTTAAACCACTGTGACTGAAAGAGTTCTGCTCCACTTACATTCAGTTCAGGGCTTGCAATGGACCAAGTTGCTAGCTCCTTGTATCCTGTATTTTTATTCTGGTGCTTAGACCTTCTGCCTGTATTCAGACTACCCTTCTGCCTTGACTCAATGTACTGCGTATGTGTCTTATTTTGGTTTGTTATAACATAGTATTTATGTGGTTTAACGAGCGATTGGAGTCCTTAGCCATAATTAGGAATATGCAATTTGTCATCTATGAGTTCATTATTTATCAATTTTGTCTGTGATTCTTTTGTTGACTACATTCCTTTATTTCAAATCTTACTTTTGTTTTACATATTTAAATGATTATTTAATATTGCAGGTACTTAAAACTAAATAGCAGGTAATTAATAATCTTTCATGTTTTTGTGTTTCTGTTTATTTTACTACTTGTCATTACTTTATATGGGCTTGTTGTCTCAAGATAAATTGTACCTCCTTGTGTCAGTATTTAATATTTTATGCATTGCTGCTGGAAAAAAAATCCCAAACAAAATGTTTTACATTTTATACACACCCAAAGGCGTAACTAGGAGAGACATGACTGCCCAAACTAAAACCAAAACCCACTTACTTAACCCGATGTGCCAACGTGCCATTTTAAGCAGTAATTTATTGCTACCTGTTCTTCCACTACTTTAGTTGTATCGGCCCCTTGAGGTCACCAATACAGTTGAAACAAAGTGGGCAAATTCATTCTATCATTGTAGCTTCTCTCCAGGGTCTCTCTGTTTAGAAAGAATGGTGGGTCCAGCAGGAGGACCTCCATAGATAATGCACTTCTTTCAACATCTTCTCACTTTTCAAGCAGTTTTAAACAGTCAATGGATTTTAACCTGTTTGGTGAACTCTGACATGGGCTGATGGCCTGAGTGCCCACAGAAAAGGCTCTGAGTGCCACCTCTGCCAACAGTGCCATAGGTTCGCCACCACTGCCTTAGGAGGCTACTGCATGGGGCCCCCCTTCCCACTTAAAAAATATACATATTACCGTAGTATACTGTTAGAAATTTTTATCTGGGGCTCAACCCCCCCCCCCCCCATTGCATGGTGACTTTCAAATTAAATCTTTCATTGCTCTCGGTGCCAGGGAGGAGAGAACAAACCCAAGACGCAGACACGGTCTTCAGATGCACTCAAATCACACTGTTTCCAAAACCACATTCATATATCAAAACAGAAAAAGCAGTATTTGGGGGGGGGGGGTGAAAAAGGAGATAAAAATACTGTAATGATATTGGCCATAATGAATTTACCAGAACATTCTCTGAGACATTCTCCCAAATGGTTAATGAGCCATAAACTATTTCTTTTCAGACATATTTATCTACAAAATGTACAGAGAATGTCTTCAGAACCATCATCTCTCACATGTGCCAAGGAAAAGCTTTTACAGGCAGGTTACACAAAAATGGCTGAACCATGACATTAGCTTGGCAATGGTCAGCGAACATGTCCGTTGTATCTAAAATGGTGGACAGTATGGAATATGGCATCCAAAACCAGTGCGATCTCCTTAACATATACGCACACATGCGAGCTACAATCACATATAAATACACATACAGTGCCATATACAACATACTCACATACAGTGTATACAGACACCATGTACACATCACAGATACTGCATGTATACATCACAGTATATGTTATATACATATTATGCTGAACATGTGGAGTACAATATAGATATAATGGTGCACATCCTCCATTCTTAATTGTGTCAGGTCAGATGATGGGGCTCCCTAACACTGTGGGCCCCATAGCGGTTGCTATGGCTGCTACCGCTGTAGTTACGCCCATGTACACACCCCTGAGGAACCTTTGTGTAATCAATCAGAGTGATATCCACTTAATTGGGCATATTTGCATCAATCTCTGCAGCTCCTAATGTTTCTGAACATCGATACATCTTATTTGTTGATGTTATGGTATTAGTCATAACTCTGTTCATCTCTCTATTTGTCACAGTTATCAGGAGGAGGTTATTTAGATTTCAGTTGGTGATTTCTATGAGTTATAAATTATAGTGTAACCTATGCAGCCATTAGCTAATAATTTGGTATGTTGATAAAAACCTGGTCAGTGTTTTTATTCTGGACATTCCCTGTAAGAAAACTGTACACTGAACAAAAAGTTGCCTGTCTATAATATTTATCATTATCAAGAAAAACAGTTACCATTTACAAAACTTTAAGAAATGCGTTTATTATCAGTTTTCAAAAGTATTGGCTTGTATACCCTGTTTGTGTTTGTACTATTGCCCTTTAACTCTTTGTTGCCATGATATGCACTTTGCTCCAGGCTTACTGCCAAATTCTTGTTTCTGTAGTAAAATTCAGTGACTTGGGCACACACTAGGTCCTTCTCTTGTGGCTTCTTACTTAAAAGCTTCTCAGTCTGATTAAGAGCCTGCCGGCAACATAGTTGGAAGTCCTACAGACAGGGACTTTGTAGTTAGCGGTTGAAAGCCCCATGCAGAAGAATTGCAGTTATCAAAGACAAGCTTCTTTTCGTGCCCTTGTGTATTCTTACATAAGGTTTTTCTTTATGAAATTTGAGAAGATTTCCTTTGGTGAACAAGTGAATGCAATATAAAGCTTCTAACTTTATCATATGATACAGTTTTAATGGCTTGTATTTTTGTAAGCTATCAGTGACTACTATCACAAGCTAACCTTCTGGATACTTTAAAAGGCTTCTACAGGTCTAGACAGTAGAAAAGCTATGGGGAACTTTTTCTATGTAATTATGTTGGTATGGTAATTAAGTTGGTATGGTACATATTTTGCAAGTTAGGAATATCATTGTAACATATTATGCAATTTTTCTTTCTATATTAACCTAAAGATTAGGCTGCCCAGTGTTCAACAATGTACATACCATTTACTTTGGTATTGATGGTGCTATGAGATGAGTGGGGTGGAGGGCATTTTTATTATTAATCCATTCAAAACCGGTCATGAAAGACCGGTCATAAAAGCACATGCATGTATGCCCAGACACATGATTTCCCAGGCACATGTCTGCACTTTGTGTAAATGTATTCACACAACCATACATACATTTCTGACATATACTTACTTCACTTATGGACCACGTTGTAGCACTCTTGTTGACTGATCAAGTCTTGAGTCAGTTGTCATACCCAAATTAAGATATTGTAGATCCTTAATGTTTAATAGTTTCACAATTTTGTGGGAATCATGTAATACTCAATCCGTGGCATTCACTACTCTAAGGGCAAATGGCGGACCTGCAATTGTAAACAGTACTACTTTACTTTTGGAAGGAAGATTTTGCTTGACTAGTTTTTCTGATGCTTTGCTGAAAATATAGAAACCTTGAGATAGCAGATCAGCCAATTTTAAAGGGATACAGCAGCCATTTTGGTCCACAGGCACATTCTAAAATGAGTGTAAAAAGGCTTGAATTATTTATAAAAATAGGACATTTTAGTGTTCAATATGTTTTTCCCCAGCTTGTTCCAGTATGAAAAATCATATCTACAGTTATAATGCTATATTTCTGAATTTAAAACACCCTACATACAGTATAGCCCTAATCCTAATCACTACAATAACGAACAAGTGATACCCCTCTTAAGTTTCCTTTTAATAGGTAAACATATAATTTAGACCTCAGAGATCATTTCCAAAAAGTAACACACAGCTTATGGTGCCAAGTGAAAGTGATTTTTTTTGCAGGTATATGCAATTTCAGTGCCTAATATATTGCAACAAGATTGAGTCAAAATGGACACACAGCAAATAAACTGTTGTGTGGTAATACCTAGTGAGCAATCACATTTGTACCTCTCTTGATTTCTCTTTCAAGGGAAACTACACCATTGAAGGAAAGCACCAATGGGTGTACTGAATATATTACATCCAATAATTATTTTTCCAAAAATTAGGGCATCAAAAATGGGAAATATAAGCTTTACGGAGTACACTGGATGAGACAAATCCCAATGCATTTTGCTATTTCTATTGGTAATGCTATACTTGGGGTGTACACAGGATGCTGATTTACTTACCAGGATTTGGGTTCTGCCGGGATTCAATAAGGTAGTTCCTCCGACGTCCACCAGTTGTCGCTGCTGCGCTGAAGTTCATCTGAATGCTCTGAAGTTCAACGTCCTATTGTGGGTGCATGTAAGGGTGTGTCAAGCGACACTTTTTTTTTTAAATGCGGTGGTTTTTCCGAATCCGTCGGGTTTTCGTATGGTCACGTCCCCTGATTTCTGTCATGTGCATGCCAGCGCCGATGCGCCACAATCCGATCGCGTGCACCAAAATCCTGGGGCAATTCAGGGGAAATCGGCGCAAATCGGAAATTTTCGGATAACCCGTCGGAAAAACGTGATTTGGGCCCTTAGTAAATGACCCCCATTGTGTATGTTCCTTTGACATTACTAAAAGATATAGCAGTTTTTATGTTTTGCTTTCTCACACTGAACAGGCTATAAAATATTTTTGGATTTTCAGCTTAAAGCCCAAGACATTCCAAAAGCACACCACAAAACAAGTTAATGGAGGAAAAATTTCTGTTACAACACTAATGAGAAAAAAATTCTGCACTGATCCTTATGGAGTAAATTTGGGATCACTTTAAATTTTCAATTTTTTAAAAATGTCTTTACTCAGCAAAAGGTTTAAAAATCTCAAGCCAGATAAATTAAGGTAGATACATTTATCAACATTTTAAGTCATGTACTCCAATTCTCTTAATATTTCCAAAATAAGTTAAAAAAAACTTAAATAAATTAAGACAGTAGCACCCAGAAGTTAGGAGAGTCTGACAATCAAGTAATATATCAGAAACTGACATATTTTACACAAATTATTCAACTTGTTATTATCTAACAAAAGCACCAATCAGCTGTATTATTCAAAGGAAAAGTTTTTTACCGTCCCTTGATTTAATACTATTATTATTGACTCCATTCAGTGATGATTGGTATGACCAGATTGTTTTTGGATGATATAAATAGGTTTTGAAGAAAATTAGGTAATATAATAAGCTCGTAGCATACAGTAGATATCTTTCTTCAAGATAAGCAAGGTGAATATCATATGCAACTGACAAAAAAGTATTATACAAAATGATTTCACTTTCCGTTTGATACATTTTTTATCTCCTCAAACTTTTCTAGTCCTTTTCATTGTACTTTCTGGCAATAGTAAATGTGTCTCTACCCGCTTCAATACCTGCCCGCTCTCTGACACGACACGCACAAAGTGGCATGTGGGTCGGAGAAGCCCAAAACCTTGTGGAGAAGAGGAGATTTATGTGCATTCTTCACCAGAAAACTGGCATAGAAGGCATATGAAAGGCATACAGAGACTTCACCTGTACAGGGGCTATAATGCTGGTTTTAACGGTCATAGACTTTTCCAAAGAAAGTCTCATATATAGATAGTGTTGGTACATATATCATTGTACTAGGTTTGAAATAAAGAAAGTGAAATGTTCAGTATACCATAATACAGAGATGAGTTCTCTGAGAAATATGAACAATATTCATAAAAACAACCTTCTAAATCTGTTTTAAAATAAGAAAAAATATAAATTCAATATATATACATATGGAATAATTATTTCTGTTTTCTTTCCGGCACAACCCTGTCACTTTAAAATATTCACATTCTTTAAATACTGGCAGAAATGACAAGATTATTTTCAGCTTGTCATTTTCATTTTTAATAAACAATATAATGATAGTTTTCATTTTGATTGTAGAATATTATACAACATAGCATGTGAATATTAAAGGACAGCTGTAATGTGCATTGCCATTTGTTTCCTATTCAGAACACATGGTGTGCTGAAACATTGCCAAAGTGAAAATAAAAATAATTTAAAAAAAATATCCCCAATTAAGATAGGACGTAAAAAAGGCTCTGCTTCATTTAACCATTTTATTCCCAACTGATAAGCAGTTACTGAGCTTTACATAACACTATGATATTTTAAACAATTGAATTTTGATAGGTATGACTAATGGTGGATCTGTAATGGTCTTTTTTGGGAGGCTGCCCTGGCTCCCACGTTTTGAGGGCTACCTTTGTCCAATCCATTTACCGTAACTAGTTACCGAATATACTTGCATATACTCTATACTCTATAAATCTATCCGCTCTGCCAGTGCATATGCTGTGACATCATGCGCAGCGACACCACCACTTCATAGTATGGGTACAGACAGACCTCATAGAGGTGCCTCTGCCCGCACTGCTAGGAAGACATTGGGAGCTGGAAGAAGTATGCAAGGAGAAAAGGAAGCTGGAGGTGAACACCAGAGGTAATTTTTAGGTTTGTTATTTTAAGGGGGACTCTGCTGGGCATTTTAGTACTAAGTGGGTGCTTGCTGGGCATTTTATTATGGAGTGGGGGCTATACTGGGCATTTTAATAGTAAGTGGGGACTTGCTGGACATTTTAGTAGTAAGTGAGCATTTTTATTGATAATAGCCTTTTACTCTAAACAAAGTTTTCCTAGTTTTCTTTGGCAAAAGTAGGGGTACTCTGCTTATACTTGGGTCGGCTTATACTAAAGTATATATATGGAAAGAATCTGCCTGTTGCTGCCATATGACAGGCCTGACGCTGCATAGACAGGCAGTACAATCTGTATGGCTATAGAGCAAGGGGGGCATGGAGGCTCTGATCATCTCTGATCATCTCCCACATCTTCCTGCTGCTGTCGGTCCTACGGAAGGTAGGGTCACAGCACAGGCTTCATGTGAAGAGCAAGTGAGGACCAGGAAGCTGTAAGTACAGCACTAAACTGTGTCCCCCTCCCCTCATTCTCTTAATTTCTGCAACAGCTACTTATTATTTCTGGGGATTCAGGAGAGGACAGGAAAGGAGGCCTCTCTCTGCGTAGTTGCTCTCTCTGTATTTTTTATTGTATTTTATGTAGTTACTTATTAGTAAAGTCGTTTACATATAAGTATCTGTAAGGGTTGTATGTTACTCCTGAACCTTTGCCTCAAATATCTTTCAATACCGAAGAGGAAAACATAGACAGCACTCACCGTGAAGAGGAATATTCCTCCTCGATATTGGAGAATCACTTGTGCTGCTTCGAATAGGAGGGACAAAGCAACCAGTACAAGATAATTGCATCTCACATATGGTTTTACAACGAGCCAGGATAATAGTGCCGCCATGTAGTTTTTGCTTTCTCATGTTAACTGATGGGTATACTTTTGTTTTCCTTAGAAGCTTCAATGTGCTGTCTATAAATAAACTGTTGCTTTGCATTGCCAAAAAGCTCAGTTTTTTGTATTACAGTTCCAGGTTGGCCTGCAGCAAGGGCATAACCACCTGCGACCACTACTGGACCCATAGCTAAAGGGCTTTCACATCTGCCAGCTGGTAGATGATGTGCTGCATGGAGCTTTCCTATAAAAGACCACTGAAACATTAACAATTGAGAATTGCAGTACATAGTTGTCATAAATTATGGATTATGAGGTCCTTTTTATGATAGGTGCTAAACAGAGGTTACCTATAAGATAACGTAATTAGTACCTAAAACAACTGATCCCACCCCCCTCTGTGATTCCCTTTATTCCCTTATCCGCTTATCAAAAGAAATGTTAATTGGTTTCCTGTGTCACTTGAATGGAATTTTTAATTGATACAGACTTGGTGTCTCCAAGCTCTTCGTGGTTGGCCGTGTGTATTAAAAAGGCTACTTAAGAACATGACAGAATTATACTTCAAAGAAAACTTAGTCATATGACAAATATTTCAATTTCTGGTCAACAAATCACTGATCAGAATCCCATTATAGTCCTGGGGTTTCGAGCATCAAGTATTTTAGAGGAAGTTAGCCAAGAAAATGGCTATAAGATCATTGGGCCAACATTGTATAATGGTGTTTGTTATTGTTATATTTGTTAATTCATCCTGGTGGTGGACATATCTTCTTATCAGAAGACCCTTGGGAAAATATATAACATAAATAAGGAAATATGTCCCTAACTTTCCACTTTGATTTAGGTGTAGCCACGTCCCTCTCAAATGTCGGGGGGGGGGGGGGGCTGATTAAGCTTGCAGGACTTTCCAGGGTTTTCATCGGTTTTCTCTACCGTGGATCTCTATGCCAATCCAATTAGTAAGAGGTCAGTCTTTTCTTTATTTTATCTCTTTTTATTTCATTGTTTTCTATTATGTATGTCTGTTATTTTACCATTTTTGTAACTATTAAGCATTGTGCCTTTTTTGAATATTATATAGTCCTATAATACATTTTTCCTTGTGCTCTATAAGTTCCCATAACTCTGCAGAGGTGAATTACCGTTAAGTCTTGTTACCTTGTGTGTGTTTATATGCTGGAAGTAGCTATAGGCAGTGAGTGTCTGTGTGCTAGCAGTAGCTATAGACAGTGTGAGTACACGTGATCTGTACGACCCCTAGAAAAGTGTGTATCTGAGTATATATGTATGGTCCTAGTGTGGGCGACTGGTGAGCCGTAATTACGAGTGGTGGCAGCTGTGAAAATGTGTGAATGGATGACTGTACCTGGGAGCAGAGTGGCTTTGTTCAGTAGCATTTCCTTGGCAGGTAAGTGATAGGGGGGTACATAGTGTGGTTGTGCGCCCCCTGAGCTGTGCGTGCTTGGGGTGTAGTGTCTGGGATTCAGATGCGTTTGGTTTCCCTGACATGAGAATTGAGTTTACTGGGTGTGCTGTGTGCTAGGAGAGTAGGGATTAGCGTAAGGACACTATTTTGTGTAAGTGGGCGGTGCTTAAAGGCTAATTTGCGTGGTTACCTAGTGTAGGCTTCCATTGTTATTTTGTGTCTATGCTTTTTCTTACAAATCTACAATTAGCAATAAACATATAAATAAATAAAAATATAGAATAAATATTAGCTAAAAACAAACATATTTTAATGAATCTCTAAACTGAATTCTTTCCTTTAAATCCCTTCCTCATTCAATCCATTCCCCATTCTTGGTTGAACTTGATGGACATGTGTCTATTTTCAACTGCATAAACTATGTAACTTATATTTAATAAAGGTCAGTATCAGATGTCAGGTTCAGGTGTAATTAGTTGTCAGTAGCAGATATCGGAACCAGTTCCTAACACCTGACTCAAGTTAGAAACTGTGCTGCAAACTACAAAAATATTATGTTTGACTGGAAATGTCCCAATGTAGACACTGTGGGGGAAATCAATCATACGCTGGTGCTGATGCCTCCCCCCTTGTCTTAGGCCTCTTGATGGTCCTAACGGGCATGGTTTTGCATAAAAACCAGCAAAAGTTTGCTGGCTTTTCAAAAGAAGGCAGGCATTACCTCGCCAGCTGCGGTGCCCCTCTACACCCCCTACACACTCAAAGATTCAGAGTCTGTCCTGATAGCTCATCAGATCAGCCCCAAAGGAGAGGATATTATGCTGGAGAAATCTCTGCTGAACGGTATGATTCCCTTGATGTCTCAAGGTATCCAAGAGGTTCCTGTCTGATACAATATTGCGATCCAGGTATATGAATGCTGCAGCCACAAGCTGAATCCTAGAATGAATCTCTTGTCAGAATAAGCTTAGGTGGCAGATTCCTAAGTCAAATTCTGGCAAAAGAAGTCCGCCTGCATACTCATTCAGCTCCTGGCCAAGCAGGATTCGGGTGCAGCAGTAAAATTAAAGTCAGAGAAATTAAAGTTACCATGCCCCTTTCCTGTAGAGGTTCACCTGAAGGGGTGTTGCATATGTATGCGATCTCTATCTGCACCTGAAACATTTTGCCTGTGGCTTTTATTCACTGCCCATATGACCAACAATCCTCTTGTTATACCAGCCATAGATTGCAAGCAGGTGTTTGATGATGTACATAATTCATTTCTTTGTATTAAAAATAATAAACTGATTGTATAATATGTTTCTCACACTTCTAATGACACCTGCCAAGCATCCACCTCATGTTCATTATTTTCAAGAATATCTTTGAAATATCACTTGCAGCATAGATGTCTTTAAATGGGCAATTGTACATATAGATAATTATTAATTCCTCTATTATCGGAAACACTGTTATCGGAAACGGTTTCCAAGTCTTCTGTTGACAGGTCCAATTTAAAAAAATGGTTTATGACCTACTTTTTACATCACATTTTCATTATAAACCATCTGTTTTAGACATTTTGGTGTGTATTTCCATGTCACTGTCTACTATACAATACTAACAAAATAGAAAATCCCACCTTTTGCTGTTCAAATTAACCACTTGTTAGCTTGTTAGTAGTTTCACTGAGATATCTTTTTCACCATTATTGACAGTAGGTCGCAGCTCATCTACTCTGAGAATGTCTAGAAATATCCCCAATAAGCTATCATAAGAAGTTCTGGCAATATGGCAGGAAACAGAAAGCAGATAAGAAAAAGAAATTGTTGTTATCCGTTTTTTCCAGTAAAAATATAAACCTCAAAATTTTATTGAAAATCCTGTTTCAGAAAGGTAGTAATTCGGCCAAGTCAAAATATCGGTGGGGTTGGAGGGGTCTGTGAGGGTGTCAAAAGCCCTCTCTAAATTCATGAGAATGAAAGGGGAAAAAACCCTTAAACATGCTATTTAAAATAAGTGATAGGCTATCTGCGCAAAAAAAGGATTTTTTATAAAGTAACAAATACAGTCTCTTGGCCCCCATGATGACGTGGCAAAGTTGGGTCCCTGTAGCTATGATGCATTCATACTGAGATTTTTTTAAGGCAAAAGTAATATTGACCAAGCTTTCTTCATTCTATTAGTGATTTAGGCACATTAAGCAACATTCTATAGAAATCCAA
Source organism: Engystomops pustulosus (assembly GCA_019512145.1). Lineage (NCBI taxonomy): Eukaryota > Metazoa > Chordata > Amphibia > Anura > Leptodactylidae > Engystomops > Engystomops pustulosus. The sequence goes on along the minus strand of CM033642.1, from coordinate 142,611,950 downwards.
GTACATTCTACAACACCGGCCATGCGTTTAAATGATTATGTAATCCACTTTAGCAATCTTAACTGACTTTTAATGTTGTATATATTAATATTTTATTGCTCTGTTTATTTGTGACATTTAATGTGTGTGTTTATAAAAAGTAACTACAGAACAAACTAATCTTATATAGTTGATATGATTTAGTTGTGCTATAGAATTTCTGGTCATAATAAGAGATATTTGACGACTTGACTGTGTGCTCCAAATAACACTTCAGCTTATTTTGGTTGGTACGATCGTGGTGATACAAAATTTATACAGGTTTTATTGCGTTTTAAAACATTTTCAATTAAACGAATGTGAACAAAAAGGAAATTTTTTTTTGTTGCCATCTTCTGACGACTACATAACCTTTTTGGACGCGGCCGTGGTACCTAAGTGTCTGTGATTTTTTACTGTTTATTATGTAGTTTTATATCAGTTCTAGGGAAAGGGTGGTGATTGAATTTTTAATATTTAGAATTTTTTTATTTTTTAACCCCTTCACGCCTCCGTGACGGATATATCCCCATGGAGCTGTGAAGGTTGTATGAAGAAGGCTCACGGGCTGAGCCTTTTTCATACAGAGATGGCTTTGCTGCATATCGCAGCAAAGACCCATTGCTATCACCGGTCGGTGCTGCACCGATCGCGGGAGTGAACCTTTAAATTTGGCGGCGAATCTACCTCCGATCACCGCTCTCCCGAACGTCATGGGGGGCGGCGATGGGTGCCATGGTAGCCTCGGGTCTTCATTTGACCCGAGGATACTGGCTTCTGCACCTGCATTACAATGAGCCTGTGCTCATTGTAATGTATAGTGAGCAGAAATCATATACTGCGATACAGTAGTAGTGGTATATGGCAGGAGGATCACGACCATCTAGGGTTAATGTACCCTAGATGGTCTAAGAAATAGTGGGGAAAAAAAGAAAAAAAAAAGTTTAAAAAAATAAAAAAATAATAAAATATTAAAAGTTCAAATCACCCCCTTTCCCTAGAACTGATATAAAAATAATAAATAGTAAAATAACAGACACATTAGGATCCCGCGTCCCAAAATGCGATCTATCAAAATATAAAACCGGTTATTGACGGTGGTGACCTGCGAACGGCAAATGGTGCCCAAATGTCCAAAACGCGACTTTTACAACTTTTTAGATGAGATAAAAAATGTAATAAAAAATTATCAAAATGTCGCACAGTCCTCAAAATGGTAGCAATGAGAGTCGGCTCATTTCGCAAAAAATGACACCTACACATTCCGTGCGCCAAAGTATGAAAAAGTTATTAGCATCAGAAGATGGCAAAAAATTTTTTCTTTTTGTTACACATTCATTAATTTTGAAAATGTATTAAAACGCAAAAAAACTTATAAATTTGGTATCACCGCGATCATACTGAACCAAGATAAAGTAGAGGTGTTATTTGGAGCGCAGAGTGAAAGTCGTAAAACTGAGCCACAAGAACATGCAGTTTTTTTAATTTTTCCCATTTGGAATTTTTTGCGGCTTCCCACTAAATGGCATGGAATAATAAATAACATCATGGGAAAGTAAAATTTGGTACGCACAAATAGCCCTCCACAGCTCTATACACAGAAAAATGAAAAGTTATGGATTTTTGAATGGAGAGCGAGAAATTAGCGAAAATAATCTGCGTCCTTAGGGGTTAAACTTATCTTTCTTTTTTTTTACTATTCTTAGAGCATCTAAGGTACAGTAACCTAGATGGTCAGATCTTCCGACCATATACTGCAATACTTCTGTATTGCAATATATGGCATTTTTGCAGGTCAATCATTACAATGAGCCACTGGCTCATTGTAACAATCTGCAGAAGCCATGTAGCCTCAGTTCAAACGAAGACCCGAGGCTACCACGGAACCGACGACCCCCCCCCCAATTGACTTTTGGGGAGCGCGATCGCTTTAAATGCGACGGCGACTTTGCCGGTGGCAACGGACGGGTTAATAGCCGCAATCGGTTTCCTTTTCACTTTGTGAAGAACTGTGAAACATTTGCTTGAGTCAGTTATGTTGGTTACAGAAAGATTGAAAGCTGTGTCATAACTCTTGAACCACTGGCTTAGGTAATTGTAGAGCTAAGGTCTGATTCACAATAATTACCAGTGTATCTTAGCCCACCTATTACCCTTTTTTTTGTTCCCAAATTTCAGATATGAGGAAAATAAAGTACCTTTCTGCATCTTTAGACGGTTACCTAGACCACTTTTTTAAAGTCTGGGGCCCCAGGAACATACTGTGGAATAGAATATTGCACTCCTGATTGGGTTCATATGTCCATTACCCTCTAACCCTTTCGCTTCTGTTAGTGTTCTTTCATTGTATTGCTTGCTCTATGTCCTAGAATCTTTTGTAGTATAATTTTTCTTTATTTTGGGATGGTGCTATCCTCTTATAATTGAGCACACTACTTGCAGCAAACTGTATTTTCATGGATTTTTATCTTCCATAAATCCTGAATTGTTCTCCTCTATCTTTTTGTTGTTTGACCTTATATTAGTGCATTGGTTGCATTCCTCTGTGTTCGTGTAGGTTTTTTTTTCAAATTACTGGTTTTGTAAAGTTAAAGAAAATGAAAGTTGCAAAAAATGGATATACTTACAGGTTTACAGTATAAATTATTGTTATCAATCATATCTGAATATTATTTATACATTTCAGAAATCCTGTTTAGTTTTCAGACAGGTTCACAAAATCTGATGACGTAATGTAGACTGTACAGAAATAAACAGCAACAACAATAATGGAAAGGAGCATGGGGAGTTATTATTTAAGATTGCTTAAGAGTAGGTAAGCAATATAGCTAGGTAATAGGAAAAAACAGCAGGAATGTGGGATTAAAGAATGAGGTATAAACAGCAGGAACAGTCTAGATTACTTTACATAACACTTGTAAAATCTCTTATACTGTATAGTTGGATGCTGGCACAAAAATAAATTTACCTGGGTAAAATAGAATTTACATGAAAAGAACAATATGTAACATTAACTTATGGGTAAGGCAAACATACATGAATTGTATAGAATTAGTTTTTGTTAAATTCAATTTAAAAAATTATACATTTAGGAAAAAATCAACATACAGGTATTGTGAATACAGGTCCTTTCTAGGCATAATGCAATGATTTCCTTCAATTATTTAAGATACACTGCTAGACTGAAGTATTCTTTGACTAAACTGTCAAGATTGTTTATTCTTTGTGAAAATGTATAATATCTGGTTGATTCATGTAATTGATAACTTTTAGCATAAAGTATCATCATGGAATTGGGATAACAGAGCACACATGGAAGGTAACCTAATCTACTCCCAACTGCCTGATACAGAATTAGACAGTTTTTCTCTATTATTGGTTATTTGTAACGGAGTAGTAAGATTGAAGGAGGATGGAAAAGACAGGACAATAAGCCCTAAGCTCTGGCCCCTCAAAGGCCCATACTGCTAACCTCTGCTTATCCTAGGCTATACAGAAAAATGGCAAAGATGGTCCCTTCCTACACAAGTGAGGACACAAAACAGAAAAAAACAGACAAATAACATAAATGGATAATCAGCAGTCCAGGTCACAAGAGAGATATCATAGAAGGAACAAAATCCCAGATACAAATGGATAGTCACAAAACAAGAATAACCATAAACAAAAATTGAATGACCAGAAATACAGATAGCAGAGCAACACTCACACAGACAATCGAGGACATAAAGAGAACTTTTAACCGGCAAGGGGCAAACCGAACACACAATCTTCAAAGGCCTGCCAGGAATTAAATCTCAGCTGATAGGAGCAGAGTTTTGTCTGTAGAGGAGATAGGTATGGTAAATTTAAACATCCCAGCAACTAAACCACTATTCATACTTGTCAAAGAAAGCCAGACACAGAATTTCAGTGTCTCCTTGGCATGAAACAAGAAATATGCTGGCACAGAAGAAACATTACTATAAGAGATGGGCGAATTTTTCAAAAATTCAATTTGCTATTCAAATTATGGCAAATCACTTTAAAAAACAGGTATTTGCTGGCTGCAGAGAGCCTGTAGGGTGTTGAAGAACGTTGTGCCATGCTCAAATATGCATAGGGAGAGTGGTTTGGTCTTCAAACAACGCTGTGGTTTTGTATGACACATACATGACAGCCGCCGCTCTTAGAATCGCTTCACTCTTCAATTCCATCGGCACTTACAGGGGCTAACTTGACCAAATAAGTGAAGTGGGAACGCAGCCTGACAAGGTAACGTCTGTGCCAGCTCGTAAGGACCGAGCTGAGGGTCAAGATCCCACTATAACATCAAAGAGTGCACTCTTTTTGCACTGACATTAGATGATTCCACAGATGAGGACTGAACCTGTTCTGTTAAAGGCTGATACATTTAGAAACCCCCCCAAAAGAGTAGAGAGGGTGTTGGCAGTAATTTTGCATTGATCATTTTGCCCTTCTTTTCATCCGTCAGTGTCCGCTTTCAATCGGTCAATAATCCATCATCAGTATTGCTAAAGCGAAAAAAAACATAAGTTGATCTAAAACATAGATGAATGGGATATTTGCATGTGCTCTGTGTTCTGTATCCACTCCTGCTTTTGGCTATCAATCCTGAAGCTTTTCATTCCTTCTGACAGATGAAATGAAAGGGAAAACCAAACATAGTCATAGAGCGATGGAGGGCGAAAACAGCATTATGAAAATCACAGGGTGTTCCAGGGAGACAGTGGTCAGTTGGCAGCAGTATGAGCCGCAGAGTGGCACAATGACAAATTATGGAGGTGGCAGCAACATCGTAGGCCACAGAGTGACAGAATGACAGTTTGCAGGTGGCGGCAGCAGCATCATGAGGTCAGAGAGTGGCACAATGCCAAATTCTGGAGCTGGCAGCAACATGGTAGGCCATAGAGTGGCACAATTACAGTGTGTGGAGGTGGCGGCAGCACCATGAGGTCAGAGAGTGGCACAATGACAAATTCTGAAAATGGCATGCAACATGGTAGGCCATAGTGTGGAACAATGATAGAGTGTGGAGGTGCCGACAGAAGCAGCAGTAGCAGGAGGTCAGAAAGCGGCACAATGACAGTAGGTGGAGTTGGGTGACAATTCCAGTCCCTGGTAAAGATGGTGGGAGGCAGATGGAGCAACTGGCAGCAGATGAGTGACATATCTACTTTAGCAAAAAAAAAAAATTGAAATTTGGAGAATACAGAACCCCAAAAACTGATACCCTGGACTTTGAGCAAAAATCACTCCATCATCTATGTGGATTTAACAAGGATTTCTTCATATTCGTTCCCACAAATCATCGTAAACTTTGGATTTGTGCAGAACCGAGGTTTTCCTGAAATTCTAAACGAATTCCACTTCGTTAGAATCGGTTCGCCCATCTCTAATTACTATGCTGTTTACTACAGGTTCACTGACATCAACCACAAAAATAAAACACTCATTACAAAATACAAAATACAACAACTAAAAACTTTATATTTATTTGTTTTCCTCCATGTCCCATATTTACAGTATCATGGTTATACTTGGTTGTTATAATTTTTCATCTCCCAACTGCTCTGCATCCTAGAAACTGCCACTCTAGACATCCCTATGTCTTATTTTAACTACTGCACAACTTTGTTTATCCAATTCCTCAGGCATACTTTGTGCCTCCATATTTCTTAATACACTCTGATGCAATAAAAAAACTAAGTAAATTGGTTTTGCCTGCTGAATATTCACTCATACTACCTAGCTACAAAACCTGGCAAGATGGGTCAATCAGTCGGCAAAGTCAAACTCAGCAGTACTATACCATAGGCTTCCTTTTTAGCATAGAGAGAGCATTGACTGACAAAGGTTCACAGCAGACAATCTGCCAATCATCTGGTGGCTGGGTAGTAAAATTTAGCTATTTTGGCCCATGTTAATCTCCAGTATTTATTCCATATACTTTAACACTCTTCAGCTTAACCTGGAACTGTTGCTCCTACTATTACTTAGAAGATACTTCAGACCAAATAAGTATAATCATTCTACTCATTTATTCATCGCAGCCAATCTTTTAATACTCTACCCTAGAAGAACCCAGACCCATCCCTCCCTTGGGGTACAAAGTGAACTAACTATGTAGAATAGAAGAGCTCATTGGATTAGAAATTCATTTTTATAAATATTGATCGCTTGATTGGAATATGTTGACTGACCCAATGAGGGGATGTTGTTGTAGCCTCTTTTTACCTGAATGCTCTACAACAGCTTACACTTGTGAGGCACCATCTCCCCCCATATCTTCTGATATGCATTATGGCCTTTTCTATGTTTCTACTTTGGCAGCTTGTGCTCCCAATCTTCCTGCAACATGTCTACCGTTTCCATCCTAGCCACTCTTCAAGTTGTTCACTCCCCTCCTTTACCCCTTCTCAATTTAGCATTCAGGTGTTTTAAAGGTCATGCATGTAGGTTCATTTAGTATTTTATTGTTATTGACCACATCTAATTTTTGCCATTGCCATAGGTTTATAATCCTTTGTGTGAAGGTTTGCATGTTGATCTTCATGCTAGTCATCACTATATCTAAGATATATGCATGATATGTTTTTTTCTTAACACACAGAGATTAGATAACAATCTGATGCCCAGTGTGGTGGCAAAGAGAACACAAAAAACTTTTAAGTGATATTTAAAGTTGTAATATAAAGTCATGGGGCAGCACAGTGGCTCAGTGGTTAGCACTACAGCCTTGCAGCGCTGGGGTCCAGGTCAACATGTGCAAAGAGTTTGTATGTTCTCTCTGTGTTTGCATGGGTTTCCTCCTATTTCCTCCCACACTCCTAGGGACTTATTGTGTAGCACTGCAGAAGCGCTGTGAGCGCTACATAAATAAAGGAATTATTATGGAGGCAGAGAGTTTACCACTGAATTCAAGCTCTACCCATCTCAGAATCCATCCAGATTCATATGAGCTTCAGCAGAAGCCTTACAGAACAGAAATCTTTTTTTGGATAGAAACAATTACTAAAAGATTATGTCATTTTTTAGTATTTGACATAGCTTTAATGACAATAAGGTTTTATTTGTAATGTATTATTTTTGTGAGTGACATCATGCATCAGACTTCTGGAGAGCAAGTTACTGATAGCCCAAGATGCAGGACTGTCAATAACAGCAGAGGGGATGTTCTGCGATGGGGAGATCTACACTTCAATGCTAAACTCTCTGGCTCCATGACTTTATACACACAATTTACAATTTACTTGAAAGTTGATTTTTTGGATGATGCCACACATTCACCTTTAAATCTGCTTGATTTCATACAGGAAGTGGTTTATTAGGTCAACTTCTGCTGACAGGCTATCTTTAACAAATTACCACCTTTTTTCGTTTACAATTTTTTCCTTTAATACCCTTCCACATGTGCTATGCAAATGGAGAACAAAGACAGTGGCATCTCTGGCTAGAAAGGAAAACAAATTCCATAAAGGTGTTCTTCACATAAATATACCTTATCAGTTTGCTTGAGAATATAAACATTATTCAATTTTGAGGGGTTTGGTCCTATAAGTATAAAGTTACCATACTTTTGAAATGACAAACTTGAAGGTGCGTTTTGAATATAAATTTTACTCAGTGTCTGGTAATTTATTTAACTCACTGAGATAAGAAAAGCAATTAAAATTTAAAATATCTCAATCATTTAAAAATAAGCAAATTGCTCTACATAATTTTCAATAAAAATATGCTTTTAAGAGTATTCTGTACATCTTAGAAGATAAGTACATTTAGTCCATCTTCTCCTTGTAAATTTAATGAATCTACTTTTTTATGTACTTTTCTAAAGTTGTATCTCAGTTTACAGTTTCTATTCTAAATAAACAATGTTAGTCATGAAAGATTGCTTATAGACTTTTATGTTCGAAATGAACATTTGAAAGTAGGATTATTTATTTATATAAATTCCATCCAATATTTAATTCTACCACTTTGTTCAAGTACAATACATGTATTGATTACAATAACATTGTGTCCTTTTGACAATTGAATCTATTATTTAATATGAAGTCTAGAAGAACCTATCAATCAAATCCTACCTATTCACCTTTAGGAAAAAAATATTATCTTAAAGACATATGGACTCATGTGAGCTTCAGCAGAAACCTTTTTTTGGATAGAAACAACTACTAAAAGATGATATCAGTATTTGAGGTTTTTTTTTGTAATTTATTATTTTTTCAAAATGATCAAAAAATCAGATGTGCCCTATAATAGTATCAATCTAATTGTTACCTTTTCCTGCAATTTAAATGCCCTAATAATCCTCTTGATTGAGAAATAAAAATGTTATAGCTCTCAGAATATATTGAGACATGCAAATGCAGTTTCCTTAAAATAGTGTTTTTATTTGTTAAGGAAGTAAAACATAAGAAAACCTGTACATGTACATTGTGTCTCCTTAATTGTGCTAACCTACAGTATAGTTTTATTATGTTTATTATACTGTATGGTGAGCTGCAAAAAGTTTTATTAAAAAAAAAGCAAGTGGCAATACAGATGTTTTATTCTGTTTTGCTGTGGGAAAGAGTTGTTAAATTTGGATCTGCAACACCCTGCCGACATATAGACAAGGTGGTAGTTGCAAACAGCACCCTTTCCCTGTCAGGATCTATCTGGTGAGCCTGCGCAACTCACCCAGAGGATAATGCAGGGAGAACTTAGCTAATCTGCAGTTGTAGCTTCTGTTTGGAAAGGCAACAGTTAAATGGTTGTAAGTAATTATCCAGTTATGTGGCTGTATTGTAAGCTGGAGTGTGAGTGGAGAGGTGCTACCACCTGACCAGGGGGATTATAAAACCCCTATGCAAGGGGAGCACATGATCTTAGCTGTCTGTCAGCAGTTTGACCTCATGGTCCTTCAGAGTCTCTCTTATCCTAAGGAGATAGAGACAGTGTGTGTAGCACACCTTCAGTGCTGTCACAGAAACCAATCCCAGGAACAGAGTCAAGAGACTCTAACCCAGAGCTGAAGCTTTCACAGTTTGAGTACAGCTCCATCTCTATTATCCCACCCTGCATCTACTATTAGGCTGGTGCACTATTCCTGCGGACCTCTTTCCATGACCACTCCAGTAACCGTAATCCCAATCTGCTGTTGACCGTTCAGGCCCGTTGCCTGCTATCTGCTGTTCTATAAAGAACCGTGAGTTGATTTGTACGAGGTTGCCTATGTCTGATTCCAAGGACTTATCTTACAGACACTCAGGGGTTGCTCCAGGGAGAAACAAGTATTCCAGTCTCTCCATCCATGTTTCTTGCACACACCACCTGCCGGAGACCTGCCAGACTGTAGGACAGCCCTCCATTGGCCATACCCATCACCGTGACATCACCACTCCGGTATTCCGGGCCCAGGCTTCCTCCAGGCGCACAAGTAAAGGCTAGGCCCTGGTGGCGGATGTTGCAAATCATTATTCTATTTTTATCATAAAAATTAACCCATTGGAAAATACAAGCCTTACCACAATAAAACAACTGTTAATATGTCCATGTCAAATAAAAAAGTTCTGGGCTGTGTCCTGAAGGCCATTTCAGGCCGTGTCCTTAAGGTGTCAAAGTGTGATGTCTGTGACATTGCCTTCAGTGTCTGACAGCTTTCCACTACTTCACATATTTTGCTGAAGTTGAATTTGGTGCATAAACTTTAATATACTTTGGTTATTGTTTGATTTAAATTGAGCATTATTTTTTTCATGTCACAGAGCCTGTAAAACCCTGGAATCATTACTTTCTACCCCTAGTTGTGGGTAATTCCATGGTTGAAAGGAATGGATGAAGTTCAGCCGTGTTTAAGTGATTGGGGCTGAACTGCGATACTGCAATATGTTTAATGTATCATAGAACTATCAGAGTTGTCAGCGGCGTAACTAGACTCAACTGGGCCCCAGGGCAAAATCCCTAACAGGGCCTGACCGTGAACAACAATATTGCTGTGTTCATAAGGTGCACTTTGAGATGCAATCCAAAGGCTTTGTGATCACATGCTGATGTAACATTGGGGCATATTTACTTACCCGGTCCATTCGCGATCCAGCACACGTTCTATGTGGAGGATTAGGGTCTTCTGGCGATTCACTAAGGTAGTGCACCCGATGTCCACCAGGTGTCGCTGCTGTGCTGAAGTCCGTCGGAGTTCACCAAGCTACGCTGGGTGCAGGTAAGTGTGTGTCAAGCAACACTTTTTAAAAAAAAAAAATGGCGTTTTTTCCGAATCCGTTGGGTTTTATTACAGCCACGCCCCCCGATTTCCGTTGCGTGCATGCCAGCACCGATGCGCCACAATCCGATCGCGTGCACCAAAAACCCGGGGCAATTCACGGAAAATCGTCGCAAATCGGAAAAATTCAGGTAACCGCCGGAAAAACATGATTCGAGCCCTTAGTAAATGACCCCCATTAAGTTTTCATTTTGTTTAATCATCACATCAGGCAATGTTACCTCAATATGTGATCATGGAGGAAGCCTTTGGAATGTGTCTCAAAGCAAAATCAAAATGTATCATGTGGCCTAAGTAAAATATACCAATTTTAAATGGGGATGTGTGCTAGCTAAGGGAAAAAAACACCCTAAAACAACATTCATGTGTAGGGGGCCTATGGGTGCATTCAATTCATTATAACGCATGCGTTTCAAAACACAATTCAATTAAATTGCTGTAAATATTTGTATTAAAGCATGTGTTAACGTGTATGTTAACAATGCATTAACATTCATGTACATTAACATGTTATTAATACATTTGTTAACATTGCGTTAACTGTAGCATTTTGTAAACACAAATGTTAACATAAATTTAATTAGGTAAATCTCTCTTCAGCTGTTGCACTGTGGTTTGAAACACCAGTGTTAAATTTAAGTCAACAGGGATGGGCTTAGCCTAATATGCCTTTCCACAACACATGTTTGTTCTTGATAGCATATGTTTTTTAGTGGAAAGGCATATGAGATTGAGCCAAACCTTTTTTAGGGTTTGGTCACGTGCTGTGCTTGCATTGTGTTTGAGAGTGCAGCCACAAGCGCTGCCAGTTCTGCATTTACAAACGCAACACAAGTGCAGGGGGCGAGCCTTGGCCCAATCATATATGTTTTTCCAGTGAAACACGTGATTGGTAACCAATCAATACAGTTCACTGCATGCATATGCAATCAAGCCATGGCTCGCCCCCGTGCGCTGGCGGCACGTGTGACTGCACCCTAAATAGTGCAAGTTATAGGGTGCTGGTTGCTGTATATATGTATATCAACATACTTACATATACATGCAAATACAATATAAATCAAGCATATTAACACACAGTACACACAATTTTCATATGAACACATACAGCATACACATTATACACATGCACAAATAAAACACATTAATATATTCATGAATAAATGCAATACAAACAATTTAGATATAAACATATGCAGTACACATGCAATATATAGACCTTACATTAATAATTCACATACTTACATGTTAGACAGGACTTCAGCAGGGGACTAGGGACAGTTTCTTGCTACAGAGACGCTTCACACTCCGGGCACACAGCGGGTTACTGTGTAACCATAAAACCCTCCCTGCCTGGAAGAAAGCAGCTGCTGCAACACCCGTGCTATGCATCAAGGGCCCGCGGCTGTCAGCTGGAAGCTCAGAGCAGATATTAAATGGTGACAGTCACGGGCCTCTTCTTAGGGGCCCGGTCATGGTCGCAACCCTTGCAACCACGATCGTTACGCCCATGATAGCAATGTACAAATGCCTTTTAAAGGTGAAGATATGCAACATCCACAGCTTCCCCCAGGTCCAGTCTAGAACTTGCTTCTTCATAGATGTTGATCGGATTAATCTGACAGGACCCTTACTTTCTGACCCATTTTGAATATCGGCACCACATTTGCTATGGGCCAGTCCTGTGGAACAGAACTTGTCCTTAAAATAAATCAAAAATATATAAAAACCAACATCACCAGCTTAAACACCTTTATAGTGTATTGCCTACATTACTGTTGTAGTTAACTACATCATGTCTTCCTCTAAATCTTTTTTCTTTTATTTACTTATTTTGTTACATTTATATTAGGTACCGTATATACTCGAATATAAACCGACCCAAATATAAGCCGAGGCCCCTAATATTACCACACAAAAAACAGGTAAAACCTATATTTTTTTACTCGAGTATAAGCCGAGTGTGGGTTTTCAGCACATTTTTTTGTGCTGAAAAACTAGGCTTATACTCGAGTATATAAGGTATTTTCTTTTTTGAGGGTATTACTTTATTCCAAAACCACTCAGCACAGGGATTAACCAAGATATGATTCTGCATCCGTGTAACTACAGCAGTCTCAAGGCATGTTTGCTTCATGATGCATCAAATCAAATGGTTTCCTTTAAGTTCCTCCCTTGGCTGCTGAAAATTTGGCCTCCTAAAATTTAGAGATTTTGTTGCCCTCTATTTAATGTCTTCTTAAAGGCTAATTTTCTTTCCATAGCTTAAACACCCATCAAATCTGATAACTAGTTTTTCCTACAACTTAGTTAATCCCTTAATATTGATTTAAAGCCTGTAGCCAAAAGCAGAATCTGTCCAATTCTCTAAGAACCCAAATCTCTGCTTACCATCTTGAGCAACCTATTTACTATCCTATACTACTGTTTATTTTTTTTTTTTTTTAGCAAAATACTACTTTGAGGTCCTTGAAATAATTTTTAAGAACCTTTAGTAATTAGTCAGCTTTATTTGCAATGTGCCAAATCTCAGCACCAGGCAAATAACACATTACAGAAAAATACTAGGCCGGCACCGCTCCTGTTCAGCAAAAAGAAAAAAGACGATGCAACAAATGACCAAAAAAATGTAACAAACGACAAATCTTTATTAAATTACTATACAACACACATAATAAAACCACTTAAAAGATGTAAAGCCATATTACATCTAAACTGGGTTACTGGAAGTACAAGGCAGAGACCCAGATGACTCCCCTACATGCTGTCATAACTCCCCTATATGTTGTTGGTCATATGGCGCCCTCTGTACACTACACAGGCAAACTGCATTTAGTGCAGTTCGCACTGTTCTTAGTATGTCCTCCAGTGTGTCTCGGGTTCCGTTAGTTTTTTGCTGGAAATCACTGTGTTTATAAATTCTGGTGCAGTACAAAACTGTCAGTTTCTACTTTAGACCTAGGAGAGAGGATTGGGCTTTTCCTATTTATCTTACAGGATGATAATTCTGGTATTTGTGTCTTTAGTTTTTTGGTTATTCCTTCTTATCTTTTTCCAACACCACCAGGAGACTGGAGGGTTTTTTTTGTGCAAACACAAAACTTTGGGATTTTTTAAAACTTCTGGATTTCATAGATAAGTCAGGCACCAAACTAGAAAAATTGGTCACAGTGAACTTTGTATGGCAGGTGAAAAAGTCACAACTCCACCAATTTGCCCCAAAAAAGTTACAAAATCAAGTGCAAAAGAATTTGATAAATCCCCCAATGTCTAATTACTCAAAATAATCATTAATGGAAGCTGTATAAAGCAGTAATATTTATTTAGTATAACTTCTATATATCCGCTAAACCATTATCTTAAATAGATTTGGTTGCCACAGTCAAACTGATGTACATGGTATAATATAATCCTAGCATCACAAGAACATGGCAAAAATAACCTATAATAACCTAGAAAGTACATTGAGCCATCAAGAAGGCTTCAAATTACCCTTTCTGTAGAATGTAACAGATGGAGTACCAGAAAAGGTCAACCTTTAAAACTACCTATTATTATTAAGTGTCCAATTCCGGGGCAATTTAATGTGCAACATTGTACTTAATCAGTAGTTTAATGTTTAATTACAGGGTATTTTAGAAATGCAGCTTGTTCTCTCTTCTTTGTAACAAAATGTATCTAGAGCATCTGGTTTGCTCTAATGATAGAAATGTACAGTAAATGGACACTTAACCCTTGTTTGTTTGGAAGCCTACCAACTTGCATAATAATATTAGTCTTTACTGTATGACATTTACTTCAATAATACAATCCAACTGTAATTTGAAAATACATAAACACAATTCTGTAGCGTATTTTGAAAAAAATATTGATACACTTATACATCTTTGAAACTTACTCTTGTCACATAGGTATTTTTCCTTAACATACAATGTAACTTATTTATACTGTTAAAAAAACTGTATACTTCAAATGTAAAAACAATTTTGAATGGTAATATTATTACAAGAAAGAATAAATAATAATCCAAACTATCTGGCTGCACAGAATTGTGGAGTGCCGGCCACATCAATGGCCACAATCATTTGAGATTTTCACTAAACTCAATGGACATTTATATATTTTAAGTACAAGAGCTATTTTATGTAATATATTGTGTTAATCATAAGATTCCAGATGGGCAAATCATTCAAGATTTGCCATGCTGCAGCTTCTACAGCTTCTTAATATGATTTGATTTGGTGTCAGATCTATTTGGTCTGAGCCTTTCACCACCTCACACATGTAGAGATTAACACCATAATATAGCGGCCGTTCCCCAGATTCAAGGGCACTTTTCTCCCTAGCCCCCGATTTTGTGAAGATATCAGTCTCAGCATCTGACTATTATAATCCTGTTTGCTATCAGAGAGGAGGAGCTGGATGAAGGGGCGTATGTTATGCTAATCTTCTCTTATATCTATCAGGAGACAACATCAGATGTGCTACTGTGGAGTACATATTGTGATCTGTGTATCCTCAACTAAATGCTGTGTTCACACATTACATTTAGATTTCCCTAATATTCAGTTAACATTGTGTTTACACAAACATAATGTTACATGAAATGTGCAATGTTATCATAAATGCAATGTAAATTTGAACGTGATGTAAACAAAAACTCAATTTAAATGCTGTGTAAACTCAATGCTAGTGCACATGCAATATAAGCGTGATGTGAATGCAAACACAATGTAAATGTAACCACGTTGAAAATGTGATGTTTGTGAAACTGTGATGTAAACATAATAATTTAAATGCAAAGTTAGCAAAAAAGCAATATCAACACAAGCATGATGCAGCCTTGATGTAACATGATGTAAACACAAACTTTATGTAAACCCAAATACAATGTAAACGTGATGGAAATGCAATGTAAACTTGATTTTAATGCAAATGTGAAGTAAACATGAAGATAGCGCAAATGCTATGTAAACGCAATGTTAGCATACATGTCATGTAAGCATGATGTAAACGCAAATGCAGTTTTACTGCAGTTGCAATGTAAATTGTAAAGTGATATGAATGTAAACGCGATGCAAACGTAAATGTGATGTCAACTCTATGTAAATGTAAACGATCAATGGAAAATATGGTAATCTACTAACTACTCCATCATATCAATAGCTAAAGTTTTCTCATTCCTTGTATATCAAGTTTTTTTAAATTCAAATAGTGTATTCTATAAATTAAACATAAGTTAAGCCTTATTTTAGTTTATGTAGCAGTGATCAACATAAGACAAAAATATTTGCCATTTTTAAAGGGGTTGGCCACTTTTAAGTAAATTTCTTCTATAAAACATGTCTCTGCATGTATATCTACCTGCGTATTTGCCTCTATAGGAAGCAGAAACCTTTCTTTTTTCTCTGCACACCGCCATCTGCATACATACACAGGTCTCATTGCTCCAGGCCGTCCATGTAACATCACCCTCTGTGTTACTTCTTACAGTGTATCAACACTGACAGAGACAGGTAGAGGGAGGGGAGGAAGCAGCCAGAGTCGTACTCTGCTGCTGCAGCTTCACCTATTCGGCAGAGTTCAGAAATGTAAAGAAAGAAGCCTGGAGAATCTGCACTCAATATAAAAGTAAGGACTGCTTATCTACAAGGCGGTAAAGACACATGGGCAATTTATGAAGAAGTGGTCAACCCCTTTAAATCCAATTGATTGACTCTCTCCAGCATTTGACATCAAAAGGCGAATTGCAGGGTCCTAACTACATCTTTCTTCTTGTGTCACCCAGCCATTGTTGGGTTCTACATTGCGTGCAGAGATTTTAAAGGATGAATTTGCATGTTTTTAAAATATAGCCAAAAAATCCTTTTTCAGCCCTGGTGATAAACTGTACCGTACTCTTTCTATGCAAAGCTGCTTTTTATGCTGTTATCCAATTTGGGTCTACCTGACCTCGCTTTGCTATCTGTCTCTGGCCAATACAGGCTGATTCTGTTAGTCAAGGGTTTTGTTAATGACCCCATCATAACCTGATCAGTTTGTCCTGACCTTGGACTTGTGCCTTTGACTATGCAAGAAGAGGTAGGAGCATTGTGACCTAATCGCTGCAAAGTCAAGATCCAAAGGGTGTAAACCGACAGTGGTAATAGGATCAGATTCTTCGTACTAGCCCTATGTCAAACTGTTCTGGTGAAAAAATTCTGCATTTCAGTGCAGAATTTTGTGTTGCGTGGGGTATAGCGGAGCATGGGCCACAAAATGTCGTGTGCGCCACAATTGTGTCACGTGCGCCAGAAAAGTGTCTCGGACACTTCTTAAGTACATGTGCAGTTTGCACTGAAAAGAATGTGCAAAGTCTGACAGAAATGGTGCACAGCCTTTATTAAATGTGGGCCAATGTAATGCAGCAGTAATAATAGTTATTTTATCTATTCAGACTCTGAGAATTGTATCCATGATTGAAATGTCCTCTGTGGTCTTTAGTAGCTAGTTAAAACAAATTGTGCATTTGCAGTTTGCCTTTCTGAACACATGGATATAACCACAAATGTAATATATTTACATGTTAATAGGTCGCTGCATATAATGAAGAGAACAATTTTGAAGAATTTTGTCTTTTGATTTCCCATTGTGTCTTGTAGAAAGAGAGACAATCCTTAAAGCCTTTCCTCGCTAACTTAGTATTTGTTGCATAGCTACAGACCAGTCAAGTACCTGACTATTTATAAAACTGCTGCAAAAATAATAGCAGTAGTAACAAATTTTATACCATGAAAAAACTTACCATATATACTCAAGTTTAAGCCTAGTTTTTTAGCACAAAAATATGTGCTGAAAACCCAAACTCGGCTTTACTTGAGTAAAAAAAATATATCCAAACTCACCTTTCCGGCTTCCCTGCTGCTGGCTATATACTGGGGCAGGGGGCTGGCCATATACTGGGGGATATGGGGTGGCAGGCTATATACTGGGGGGCAGGTGCTGGCTATATACTATGCGGCAGGGTCCAGCAGGCTATATACTGGGGAGGGTGTGATCAATGCATTTCCCACCCTCGGCTTATACTCGAGTCAATCGATTTTCCCAGGTTTTTGTGGTAAAATTAGGGGCCTCGGCTTATACTTGGGTCAACTTATACTAGAGTATATATGGTAATAAAAAGCATTCTTCAATTTCTAAAAGGCAACTATTGCATCATATGATATAATTGTTGGTTCAATTTGTCCAATTTGACTAACAGGTTTGTTCTGAAGTTACACATATCAGAAATAATTTAAGAACCAAAAAAACACAATTATCTCTAAGTTTATTTTACTCCAGAAAAACAGCAAATATAACATTTATTTTGAACAGGCTCACAAACTAAATCTCCTATGTGAGTGAAGTGTTACTGGAATATCTTTTCGAGAGATTGTCCCCATCTATATGCAATCTTATCAGTATGTTAAACTGCATAACAGCTCACTTTACCAGCTCGCAGTTGACCTTACTGATTGCTAATTTCCAGGCTTCCCACACAGCAGGATCACAAAGAAATAAAATTACAGAGTTATTCATCCTCTGTGTGTTTTTTTCAAGTACGAATGTCTGCTGATTACCTGTCAATCAAAGCAGAGCATTAACATCTGACACCATATGCATAAGAATAACATCTAGAATACATTAAATGATTTCATTGCCAAAATTTACTAAAATGAATGAGAAGGGGTAGACAAAAAGATCTAGAACAACTAATGTAGGTTGCATTGAGCCACATAATTAAAACTATTCCTAGAAAGAATTACATTTTTAATTAGCAGAAAACAAGCCATGGCAAGTGGGTAGAACCTTGACCCATTATAAAGATTATAAAGATGCAGGGGTTTCATTGTGTATTTAATATTTATAATCAGTGGCGTTCCTAATCAATGAAGACCCTTCTTTACTTTCCACAAGATAGACTGTAAAAGTCTCACTTCTTGGACATCTTATCATTTATAAGAAAAGGGACTTTCCATTGCCGTCTAGCATTGCCAGGTTTACACCATCCATGAGTCAAGTAGAGGCTTTGGAGTCGGGCAGAGCTCTCATGGGACCACAGGAGCAGCAGATTAGCCTTTTGTCCTGCTTTCAACCATGATGAACAGTAATCCCACACTCAGATATAGACACTTCCTAGAATCTGTCATCTAACTTAATATAATTGCAACCAAAGCCATTGAAAAAGTCAAACAAGTTTTCTCTATCTCTTTATTCATTTCCTAAACTGTAAAATTATGTTTGTCCAGTAAAATGAACATATTAGTGAAAGAGACTCATCAGATAGTGTTTGTGACTCATGGTCTTCTGCTTCTGAACAATTAAATGGTTGGAACAGTGATGAACCTGAAAGAGGATCTGTCATACTTCATTTTGTTGTTGTTGCGTCACTTATCATTTTAGAGGTTTTTCAAATCTTTGTCCCCTAATTTAGAAGATCCGGCCTTGCAGTTAGCTTATACTTGCCGAAAGGGTAAAGCACTTTTATTTTCAATGGAACTGTGATTCTGTGTGCAGTACAAACATAAGCAATGGACATGATGATTTCTTAGCATTTGTAAAAATGTATTGAGCCATCACTGAGACAAGCTAAGGTCCTTAATATTTGCCAATTAGCTTTTTGGCAAGAATTAATTAGTTATCTAATTAATAGATATTTTTACAATACACTTGCCAAATGTTTCATGACAACAACTAATTATAGACTGATTGTAGTCTGAGGTATTTGTTGTCTGATTTATTTGTTTCCGGAGATTGTGAAGCATATTTATCAGCATAAAAAAAATTATGTCATACAGCTTGATTATATTTAAGTAAAAACCAAACCCAGATGGTGTCTAAAGATATGAAGAAAATTAATTACAGCCTCTAAAGTTTCTTAACATCTTTTAAATTGATTTTCCTTTTAAGAGAATGTCTTTGTTTTTATTGCTATTTGGTATTACCAAGCAAGGCTAAATACTGTCAACCCATTATTTTATTCCTCCAGGATATGCATGTCAGGCCTTTTAATTCTAGTTCAGCCTCAATATTTTTGTAGAGAATGCTGTATATAATCAGGTATATTACGGTAAAGTCTTTCTTTTAATAATTACTTCTTTCTATATTTGGTGTGTACTGTTGCTGTATATGTTGGTCTTTTAATATAGATATACTCATGTGGGAGTTATATTAATGTGTATTGCACATTAGACAAGTTCAGAGTTAAACTGGAGATTCTACTGCTGTGTCATTGTGTCTGATGCTGGACAATAAATCTGGAATTTTCAAATATGGTGGGATGGACAAAAATATGCATACATTCCCTATATTCTTTGTGTCAGTAGAGTTACTGAATTAACTTTTTTTTTCAATAAGACTTAATTGGAGTTAAAACATTATGACAAGTAGCTAAGACAAATGCATATACACAGATATGCCCTTCGACTTTGCACTAAATCTGTTTCACAGTACACAATATTAGGGACATATAGTAACATACACGGTTTCAAATATGTTTTGTTTTTCTTATGTTTTAATAGATTTAAAAAATTAAAACATTTTGCATAAAAAATGTTCTTAATTTTCTTCTATTCTTAAGCTTATAACTTTTTATCAAAAAATTAAAACGTGAAAAGAAAAGGGACCAGCGGGCTTGTTGTGGATTGAGACGCTGAGCAGTCTAGAGGTACAGGAGATTCTTGTGGTCGGAACATACGCTGACAGGGTTATGAGCTCCTTCCAGAAGATAACACCACTCCTTCAAGGCAAGTTTAATAGCCAGGAGTTCCCGATCTCCTATGGAGTAATTCTTCTCAGCCGCAGAGAAGGTTTTAGAGAAAAAAACGAAGGTAAGCATTCGGCCTTTGGGCCCTTTCTGAGTGAGCACAGCTCCAGCACCTACCAAGGAGGCTTCGACCTCAAACTGGAATGGTTTCTCTAAATCTGGCCGTGTCAGTACAGGAGAAAACGCAAAGGCAGACTTCAGTTTTGAGAGTTTTGTTTCCTCAGCCGCCGGAGGCCAGAGTCTGGGATAAGCACCTTTTCTAGTTAAGGCCACAATGGGAGATTCGAGGGAAGAGAAGTGAGGAATGAATTGCTGGTAATAATTTGCAAAGCCCAGGAATCTCTGTATGGCACAAAGTCCTACTGAGCGAGGCCACTGAAGTACCGCAGACAACCTAGTTGGATCTATCTAAAGGCCTTTATCGGAGATGATGTGTCTAAGAAACAGAAGGCTCTTCTGATGGAACTGGCACTTCTCCAGTTTGGCATAGAGACGATAGGCCCTTAGGTGCCTAAGAACTTGTCATACGTGGACTTGATGAGACTCCAGATCAGAAGAGAACACCAAGATTTCTGGTGTATAGCAAGTCTCTGAAGATATCATTGACAAATTCCTGAAATACTGCAGGTGCATTGCAAAGTCCAAAGGGCATGACCAGGTATTCAAAGTGCCCATCTCGGATGTTAAAGGCTGTCTTCCACTCATTGCCCTCCTGGATGCGGATAAGATTACATGCCCCTCGAAGGTCCATTTCAGAGAAGATCTTAACACCAAGGAGGTGGTCAAAGAGTTCCCTGATCAAGGGCAGTGGATACCGGTTCTTTACCGTCACCTTATTGAGCCCCTTATAATCAATGCAGAGGTGGAGAGATCTTTCTTGGCCACAAAGAAGAAACCGGCACCAGCGGGAGAAGAGGATATGCAGATGAACCCTTTCTCCATATTCACATTGATATAGGCCACACAAAACCTGGATAGGTTCTGGTGTTATAGGGCGAGAAATATTGCGAGATCCGGGCACCGCGTCATCGCCGTGCATGCGCGGTGCCCCACTCCTCCTGCCTCCTTGTGTGAGCACCGCGCATGCGCGGGGAGACGCAGGCGCCTCTGGATCTCCATGGAAATACAATTAATTGTGATAGGGTAAGTTTTTATATCATTAGTATGGTTTTCAATGTCTTTGGAGCATTTTTGGCAACAGTTGGATGTGATCTTTTTCTCTTATTGTCTCTTCCTTTCTTTCTCTCTCATGTTCTCATCTATAAGTTAGCGACATCAGGCTTCATCTCCTGCACTGTACATCCGGTGGTGTCTATATCTCAGATATCGGAGGGTTCTCTCAAGGGGAAGACAGCCGTAAGGTAAGTACTTATACATTGTGCATGGATCTACGGGTCTTATGTGTGGATCTCCAAATTATAGTGCATGGGGTGAATGGTGAAAAAAAAGTGCTAAATAGTGTCCTCGAAACCAATTTGTGTGCCAAAAAATATTGACGTGCAAATACTGTGCTGTGTAATGTGCTAAGTGAATATTAAATAATGTGGATGCTTATCGTGTGATTGGGTGGTTGTGCCGTTGTGGCAAATTGTGGGTTGGATAGTGATGTGAGTAATTAGATTAGTGGTGCAGTGTGGAATATTGACCATT
Organism: Engystomops pustulosus; assembly: GCA_019512145.1. Taxonomy (NCBI): domain Eukaryota; kingdom Metazoa; phylum Chordata; class Amphibia; order Anura; family Leptodactylidae; genus Engystomops; species Engystomops pustulosus. The sequence continues at coordinate 142,590,231 of CM033642.1, read as the reverse complement.
ACTTGTGTGAGATTATGTGTATTGATGACTAGTGGTTGTGCTGTTGGTGCCTGGGGAGTGTAACCAGGCTCTCAGTGGAGTAAGAAGGTGAGGGCTAGCTCTAATGATATGTTTGTGTGACCAAAATAACATTAAATTGTGCGTTAGTTACCTTTTTATTTTCTCTTGTAGAATCCTGTATATAAAAGTTCCTCATTTAGACCTTGTGGTTTCATCGACTGTAATTCATAGATCCAGCGTGATTCTTTTTGTAATAATTTGCTTGTTACTTCTTCTCCCTTGATGTTTGTTTGAATCCTGTCAAGTCCGGAAATTTTGAGATCTTTATACTTACAGTTATGGTGTTGCAGGAAATGTGTCGCCACCAATGTTAAATTCTTGTCCTTTGTCAAATCTCGCTTTGCAGTGTTGATTGTGGAAAAGTTATGTTGAATTCTTTTTCTTAGTTCTTGACTGGTTTGTCCCACATACACCTTATGTGGGACAAACATCTTTAAGATGTTTTGGGTGAAAGCTTGAATAATGGAGAATATTGTTAGTAGCCGTTTTTTTCCGGTATAGTGTGGTTTCAATTTTATCCACCTGTATCCTTAGTCGTAGGTCCAGAAAGTCTACTTCTTTTTTGGATATCTGTGGGGTAAGTTGAATATTTAGTGTATTAGAGTTGATTTTCTCTATGAATTGACGGCACTGTTCTTCTGTTCCTTTCCATAACACCACCACGTCATCTATAAATCAGTACCATTTGATGACATGGTCCTTGTAGGCCCTGGATGGGCGCAGGTGTACCCCCTCCCACCAACCCAAAAATAGGTTAGCGTAGGAGGGGGCACACCTAGCGCCCATCGCAGTGCCCGAGACCTGCCTGTAATATGTGCGGTCAAATACAAAGTAGTTGTGATTAAGCACGAAGGACAGTAAATCCAGAATGAAAGAATCGTGTCTTCTGTCTGAGTCGTCTTGTTTATTCAGGAAGTACGTTACGGCCGCCACACCAGCATCATGGTGGTGGTGTAGAGGGCCTCTACATCCATTGTGACCAGCAGCGTACCTGGTTTTATATGTATATCTTGCAAGAGTTCCATCAGGTTCATTGAGTCTCTGAGATGTGATTCCAGTCGAAGGACTTGAGGCTGCAAGAAAAAGTCTAAATAAGTGCACGCTTTTTCACAAAGACCATCTATTCCCGATACAATCGGTCTTCCCGGGGGATTAGTTAGGGATTTGTGTACCTTGGGCACCAAGTAGAATGTGGGTGTAATGGAATTGATATAGGCCGACATGGCCTCAGTTTCAGGCATGGACAGCAGGTAGACTCGACCTCATGGTGGTGATGTGCCCATTAGAAGCTCTGTAGGGCAATGGTATGGACGGTGCGGTAGTAAGGTCTCCGCTTGCTTTTCAGAAAAGACCTCAGCATAGTCCAGATAAGCAGCGGGAAGACCCATCAGAGACTTGAGAGATGATGAGGAGGGCATAGAACAGACTGGATGGAGAGCCATGAAACAGCGAGACTGGCATTCAAGACCCCAGTGAAGAACTTCCCCAGTCTGCCAGTTGAAGACAAGTGGGTGCAACCACGGAAGTTCCAATAGGTCGGAAGATGTGGAACGGGGAAGTACATAGAAGGACAGTCTTTCCTTATGCAAGGCACCAACTTGCAAACACAGTGGTTCAGTGTGAGTCCAGGAAGGGCGGGACTTGAATCAGGCCACTGGCTCCAAAACTCAGCAGGAATATGCAGGCGAGAAGATGCTTTCTCACCTAGGCACACTTCTTCCAAGAACCCTAGGTGAGTACATCTTTCTGAAAGTGGAGGATGAACTGAAAAGTCTGCAGAAAATGTTCTGGACTGGTGCAATAGAGGCAAAGACTCTCCAGACGTTGTCTTGTCCGCTCTTGAGGAGTCAGCCGTGCTCTATCCACCTGCATGAGTTCCTCGGAGGAAGATAGAGGTGGATTTTGAAAAACCGGGGCCAGGCAAGGAAGGTGTCGGGTCTTGACTGGTGAGCTTAAATCTACCTCTTTTAAGCATAGGGATGGGTTTATATACTTAAAACCCCCAGTGGTCCAAAGGCCATGTTCCAAATTTGGAAACAGAATCCAATTGTAGGAGAACTAGATGTCAAGCTCCATAAATAATAAATGAGTTACTCCCTTCCTAATTCTCACAACACAGACAAAAATGCGCAAAGAAATCGGTCAAAGTTTAATCAGAAAAGTTTCTGGTCTTCTAATATCTTAAAATAATCTCCTTACAACTCCCTTCAGGGCTCAAGTCTATTTTGGCCTCCGAACATGGCCCCATTTTCAAATCTGCCCTTGTCATAATACGTGGTAAAAGCTTTACCTCTTTACCATATCCAGATGGATTTTGAGATTGTTTTCTTGTACATATTGTACTTAAACAATTAGTTTAATTGGCATGATATCTTTGTGGTGAGTCACTATAAAATAACTATTTGCAAAAATTTTGAAAATTCTTTGTCAAAGTCTAAAATTCTCTACATGAAGCAGATAGCCATAGTACCCAAAAATTCAATACTTACATTTCCAAAATGTCTGCTGTAGGGCATGTGAAGAGCCATGGTATTTTAATAGAATGTTATGAGGCCCGAATTTTGGGTGTGCATTTTTCATAGTTTTTTTGAAAATCTCCAAACCCAGAGAAAGATACACATTTAAACTTTACGGTGAGTACCTTAATAAAAACAAAATGGAGGTGCATTCTTTCAAATTGTAATCTTTTTGAACAGTACATTAATTTTGGGCAGAAAAACATTTCAAGTAGTAAATTAAAAAAAGCTCCACCTCATTTATATAGATTTAAAATGTTTTCCCAATTTTATCTCAATAAACTAATTTGGGAGAAATCTGTTCAGTTTAAGCATCACCGTCTTTTCAATGCTAGCTTTTTTTTTTTTCGACAAATTTGGCTCCGGCTTGGTTGAGATTGTTCTTTTTAGCATGTCTTAACTTGGAGCACGAACAATTTTTAAATCACTTTTTAGAGCATTTTTTAAGGGTATTACAAAAATATTTTAGAGTGTAACTTTTTAAATCACTTTAAGAGCATTTTTAAGGGTATTTTAAGGTTATTATTAAAAATTATCTATTTTCTAATGCTTTTTTTTGGGGGTTTTCCAGCATTGGCTGTGCGGGTCCGTGACAATTCTGTTTTTTAAACAGATTGTTACAGACACAAAACCAACTTCGAGTTTTGTGTATTTGTATTTTTTATACTTTATTGTTTGTATGGAAATGGACATTTTTGGGCTTTTTTTTTTTTTTCATTTATTTCAATTTTTTAAACTTATTTTTTTAACTGTTTTATTACCTATACAACTTGAAATTGTACCAGTGATGCTCTGGTTGCTGGTTCAATCCAAACACTTGCCTCTATAAAACTAACTCATTGTAAGCTCACACATGCGAAGACAGTTTACAGTCAGAATCAGAAGGGTCTGATTGCCTGGACATCAGGCACACAGGGGCACTCGTCGGAGACCTCGGAGCTGCCCAGAAGTGGATAAGATCCCCTAGGTAAGTGGCACGGGAGCTCTGATACTAGCGGTTTTTGATTGTGACTGTTAGAGCATGGTGTCATCTGTAAATACAGTAGACAGCCTCTGCTTCTGGTGCCCAACTCCATTAGTGAGCCAGTGCAGAAGCAGGACGTAATAGAACGTATCGATGCAGGAACTATCATCCCACAGGGATGTACTATTACATCCGGTGACAAAGGTTAATTAACTTCTTGCGTCAATGCCTATTTGTTTTCACAATATGGAGCAATTTCCCTACTTTACAGTGGCATAGAAGGTGTTTCATACCCCTTTTACATTTTTTCACTCTTTGTTTCATTGCAGCCAATTGATAATATTTAAAAGTTCTTTTGTTGCTTGTTGATGTGCACTTGTGCATCTGATCTTGACGAAAAAATAAAATGTAGATATGTTTGCTAATTTATCAACAAAGAAACTACACGAAAAATCATCACTGGTCATAAGTATTCAGACCCATTGCTGTGACACTGTATATTTACCGTTGATCAATTTCTTGCTCTTCAAGGCGCTCAGAGAACGGATGTATGTCTGGGTAGCAAACTTATTTGGTCTGTTGAGCCATGATAGTTGAAAGATCAGCAGAACAGGTATCGGAACCTCGTTGGGATCCATGGCCAGCATCTTACTTGTCAAGATGCGTGATGTGTGTGGATTCCTCTGGACACTGCGGGGGTGATACTAGCAGAACACCGAGACCGGAATCTAAGTGGCACGGTCTTCACCGAGGCCCGTCCCAAAGCTGGATGGTTGCTGTGGTAGGGTGCCACCCAGGTCCTTAACAGTGGTGGCAGCCAAGGTCAAGGTACCTTTGCAGGAAACGTGTTAAGGTTTCAGGCCGAGGGTTAGTGCAGAGGAGAGGAGCCAGGTCCAATCCAGGGTCAGCAAACGGGAGGTCCGGCAGAGGGAATGGGAACACAGGAACAGCTGGAAAACACGCATGAGCCCAGGAACAGACAACCAGGAGCCACGAAGCCAGAAGGTAGAACCGGGAACAGGAACTCAGGATAACGCAGGGGAGCTCTCTCTATGCTAGTTTAAAGATATGGCAGGGGACCACGGAAGGGGCTGGAATTTATCAGGAGGCAACTGGCCAGGCGCCACAATTATCACTGTGCTGGACTTTAAATTTTCCAGAGCCGGCACTTGCTTGCCCTGGGAGGAGGGGGATGCAAGTGCCGGAGGGACAATGCGGGGACCGCGCTGTTGCCGGGACAGGTGAGTTAGTGCGAGAAGGCTCCGAGGGTTGAGTAGACGTAAACAAGGGTGCACTGCAACCCGGGATATAGGTCGCAGGGGCACCCGTGGCCGCATGACTTGTTACAGTGGCAAATAAGTGGTGATTCGAATTTTGGGCCTTTTTCTCTATAGATTCATGAGTAGGAAAATATGTTTTATATTTTTTCCTAAAAGTAATGCGGAGCCCTCCCATATGCGAATAAAATTATTAGGACATGTCCAAAATTTTCATTGTGTGACCAAGGTCCTTTACACAAACAGCCTTTATGAGGTCCGAGGTAAGTAGCTTACATAGATTAGTTTGTACATGGTTAACCTAGACGACTAGAGCACAACTCTATGAAAAGGCTAGTTACCATGTACAAAACTATTACTAGTATACTATATACTATGCATGCTTACTTACCTCATACGTTCCTTACAGATCTTACATTGTTACGCATATTGAATCCATTTGCACGTTTGCAACTAGAATACGAGACCATAAAAAGTGCTAGCAACACCACCTGTGTCCACCATACAGGGGGGGGGATATTTAAGAATGACTAAATATCTGATGCAATGTGTAACAACACCTGAAAAGTAAAACTAGTCTTTCAGGAGATTAGTTCAGTAAATACCATTGTTAAGACTACGTGTGGTATATGCCTATTCTAAGTGTATAAAACACAACTTACCTGTTCAAATATAACTGTGCTTTTGTTCAGACTAACTTTGTGTCTGGTGCTAATTGCATGTGCCTGGAGGACTCGGCAAAATATTTAAAATTTGGCTTCCGTCAGGATATACTCACTGCACTGGTCGATGAGACCAGACCCCACATTGGAAGGGATTCATTAGAGAAATGACTTGTATCCCAGTCCTCAGTAGTCCACTCCCTGTACCTTTTTGAGATTTCTCAGTTGTCCCCTGATGTTTTTTTCTGGAGAGAAGTGGCTTTCTTTTGCTGCCCTCCCTGACACCAGGCCTTTTCCAAGAGTCTCCACCGTACAGTGCGACGTGCAGATGCCCTCACAATGCTGCCCGTTGGCCATTTTAGGCAAACTCTGCAGGCTGGTAGCCCGGATCCGAAGCTGAAACAACTTTTAAGAGAACAGTCCTGGCGCTTGCTGGTCCTTGTTTTGGGCGCCCTGGAGACCTTTTTGGCACAACGGAACCTCTCTCCTTGAATTCCTTGATGTGAGTCGATAGATTGTTACTGCAGGTGCAATCTTTCTAGCTGTAATACTCTTCCTGTTAGGCCGTTTGTGCAGGCAATGATGATAATGCACATGTTTCTTATAGAGATAACCATGTGTTAACAGAAGACAAACATGATGCCAAGCACACAGCCTCCTTTTAAAAACTGTCCAGTGCTGGTGCTTCTTACTGTCACTCAACACCCACCTCGTGTTAATGGAGCAATCTCTGAAACAATGTTAGCTGCTCCTTTTAAGGCAGGCCTGCAATGAGTTGAATGTGTTTGGGGGAAAAGTTCATTTTTTTAAATTGCGTGTTAATATGCTGTTATTGCTGTTATCTGATCATTCTTTAAACATTCTGGATTATATGTAAATTGCCATTATAAATCTGATGTAGTACTCAAATGCTGTCCATTTACTTCTGATCCTCCAACAGATGATTCTACTTCTACATTGAAGTCTAGCTGTGCTAAATTAAACTGATTGGACTTGATTAGGAAAGACATACACATGTAAAAGACACTTCGCAGTGCGTATCAGAGCACATGAGAATCATGAGGTCTAAGAAACTGCCCAAGGAGTTCAAAGAGACAGAATTGTGGCAAGGCACACAGTTACAAAAAAAATTCTGGAGCACTAAAGGTTCCTAAGAGTACAGTGGCCCCAATAATCCTTAAATGAAAGAAGTTTGGGACGACCACCAATCTTCCTCGACCTGGCCATCTACCCAAACTAAGCAATCGTCCCTTGGTGAGAGTGGGAACGAAGAACTCCAAGATCACTGTGGCTGAGCTCCAGAGATGCAGTAGGATGAAGGGAGAAAGTTCCACAAAGTTAATTATCCATCTAGCTCTCCATCAGTTGAGGCTTTATGGCACAGTATTCTGACAGATACAGATACAGATATTCTGGATGAAAACCTTTACCGGAGTGCTCTGGACCTCAGACTAGGCCACTGAAGTTTCACCTTCCAACATGACGTTGAACCTAAGCAAACAGGTAAAATAACAAAGCAGACCAACTCTGTGGCCATTCTTGACTGGTCCATCCTCCTGTTCCAATACCATAGCATGCCAAAGACTGTATAAGCACATAGAGTGGTAATTCAGACCATTTAGAAGATATTAACAAATTGCAGTAGATTAGAGATCACATAGATAAGCAGGTATATAAAACATTTCTAGTATTTGTTTGTATCCACTACATGGTAAATACTGTACACACTTTCCTGTAGTATCATACATGAAAAGCGGATCTGTAAAGGAAATGGTGTTTAGAAAATGTTGATATTTAGGCCAGTGTGAGAAAAAAGTGGCTCAAGTCCCCATGGTAACACAATGATAATTAATCAGAATGCTAACTTAATTACAGGTCCCAGAAATTAGAACAAAGCACACCTCCATTAAAACCATCCTTGTTGTAAATGAATTGCTTATTTAATTCCCTTTCAAGGGCTCATTTGCTTAAAACGGCAGCTATTGCTAATTACAATCTGTTGACTGTGTGTTTATTAACTCTTTCAAAACAAGATATTTGCCAAACTGTGTACATTTTATAAAGTTCTGTTACAATTCACTGCTGCCTTATCTAAAAACTATAAACCCTACAAGTTTGTTTTACAATGTCATTATAAGATACAGCTGCTATGGCAAATACATAAACAAATAACGGGATTTCAGAGCTGACGTAGAAACGTTTTAGATTAGGTCAGAGTGGTTAAAACTAGACCAAAACATATAATTAGCCCCTTCATGGCACAGCTCTTTTCTGTTTTTGGATTTTTGTTTTTCACTTCCTACCTTGCCAAAGACATAACTAAGGCCATGATTTTTTAATACAATTTCATAATCCATACAGTGTAGTTGGAAGTTGTAAAAATGCAGGTCTCAAAGAAAAAGGAAGAATATTTGTTTTTATGACATTTACAGTGTAATAAAATTTATATGTTAGCTTTATTTTTGGGGTTAACAACACTAAATCGATCTAGATTGTACATTTTAATCCCTATAAATTAATATATTTTCATCAACATCAACACATTTTTTTATATGTGTCTGTCTATAGAACTCATTAGGAGCTCTTTGTTATAGAGAAAAGTGTAGTTTATTTTCATAAAATGAAATATATGTGGCATAGTGAAATGTGTATTGTTTTAATAGTCCTTTTAATTCATGTATTTGGCCCTTCGTGTTTATAGTGTCTCCCACTATATCTTATTACAGGTTGAATCAATTTATTGTTTTAATATTGCAAAATTTTGGTACACAAGCCATTTACCAGATGTAATAGCACTGTCTACAGAATACAGAAAGCTGCTCCTTTTGTGAGGAACAAATTGAGTTTGCTTTCAGTCATCTTAACCAATGCTTCATCTTTATGTCATTTTTTATTACTATTGTATTTTTATTTGTAAAATATGGAATGGACGGTTATTTGAATTTCATTTCTTTCTATTATGTTTTTTTAAACTTGTAATATTTTTGGTTTAGTTCCTTATGGGTTTGAGCATGTAATTGTCAAGACTGTGAGTGTTCACATCTAGCATAAGAGTGTGGAAAAACAGTCAAAGCAGGAGTTGGAAGATTATCAACTGAATTTAATCTAAAAGATAGAAACAAGCTGAGGGGGGCAATGGGAATTTTCTGTGGGTTACTACTTATCATGTGTCAAAATGGCACCCTAGTGCCGTAGTGTTACCCCCTTGCTGCTAACCGCACCTACTCTATTGCCTCAAATTACTGAATATATGAGCCAAAGGTACCCCACAAAACAGGGGGAAGGAAGACAAGACTAAAGTTATGAGACACCTGTGTCTCATAACTTTAGTCTTGTCTTCCTTCCCCCTGTTTTGTGTGGTACCTTTGGCTCATAGATTATCAACTGACTAATTATAAATTAGACATATAATCTAAAGGAATACCTGCGGTGGCTAAAAGTGTTGTCAAAGTTATTTTAGGGATTATAACGATAACAGGTTCTGAGCTTGCAAACATCAACCTGTGGATATTGGTGGTCCAAATATGGATGCCTCCATGTTTGGTCTTTGTGCTGAACCAATGTGATTGCTCTTACTGAAAAAAATAAGTTTAGTTGCTTGTTGCCTGTTACTAATTCATCAAAGGATATTCCATCTGGATAAACACTGCTACAGTTCCCCGAAGTAACTCTTCGTAACAGAGTTACTAATTGTAACAGTGCAGCACAGAAGCCCCGGCCGCGGCTTCGTTGCAACTGTGTATTGAGAGTACCGCTAATGTCACCTATGGTATGGAGAGTCTAGTGGGACAGGAAACTTCCACTGATGCGTTTTTGAAAGCTACAGCTTTCTACCTCAGGGTTAGCAGGATTATTTTGGATTTGTACTAATTATACATTAGAATTACATTCTTATAAACCTTTATTAGATTAGTTTACAATACTGATAAACAAGAAGATATACTATATACCTATGAAAGTAGGTATTTGTGTTGGGAAGTGTACTGCTTTATGGTGGTTTTGATCCGCAATCTTTGTCATTAGTCATGGATCAGCATCCACTTAGGTTTCCTTATACTTTTGATTTAGTAACAAAGACATTGCAGTGATTTGAATCTCTCGGTTATGCACAGAAGAAAATAAAAATATTGAAGAAATTTTATATGCGTTTACTACTACATATTTATAAAATATGACAAGGTAAAATTTATAGAAATAAGGAATTTTGATTTTCTGATAAATGAACCTCTTAAGGACTGCCCATAGAACATATACCTCATCATGTAGGTATCTGATTTATTAGACAGCAGAAGCCTGCTGTTAACTTCAGCGATAAGTGCTGGCAACAGTTTAAAAATGCCGTGGTCAAAGCCAATCATTTCTGGTCCTCTAAGGCCATTTCTGGCAGTACTTTGATACCACGCATGACCTTCAAGACTGTCTGCAAAGGTGGCATGAAAAAGTACTCTCCTTAAGAATCTTTATTTCCCTTCCTAACTGATATCAATGGCCCATCACTGACAAACCAGTTCCCATGAGGCACTGATTAGAGACTATGCCTATGAGAAATCAATATCTGTGATTGGGTGTCTTTGAGTGTCAAACCAGATGTGGTGGAACATGCAGAACAGGTCCAATTCTTTACAGCAATTATACAGAGCTAAGGTATAATGGAAAGACTTGCTCTTGTTCTGTGGGTTCAAACACACCTGGTTTTGGATCGATTCAACTGAAAGAAACTACAGGCAGTCCCTGGGTTACATAGAAGATAGGGTCCATAGGTTTGTTCTTAAGTTAAATTTGTATGTAAGTCGAAACTGTATATTTTATAATTGTAGATCCAGACAAAAAAATGTTTTGCCCCGGTGACAATCTGAGTTTCAAAATTTTTTGCTGTATTGGGGCCAGGGATTATCAATAAAGCTTCATTGCAGACACTCTACAGCTGATCATTGTAGGACTATAATAAAGCATCCGGATCATCACCAGAGGTCACAGTGGGCAGAGGGGTCCGTCTTTAACTAGGGGTCATCTGTAAGTCGAGTGTCCTTAGGTTGGGGACCATCTGTACTGAAGACCTAACATGTGAACTGGCCCTAACTGATTTGGATATTATCCCAAGTCACGTCACAACACATCTTCAAAGTCAGGCATTGATGTATAGGGAGCTACGTTCTTTAAGATAATGTAACATTATTCCTTTATTTTGTGCCTATTTTAAGAGATTTGAAAAACATTTGTTAAATAAAGTTAAAATGTTATTTTTCTTTAGAGACTTTTATAGATGACATCAATTGTCAATTTTATAGACTTTTATAGATGACATCATTTGTTGAAAAGCTTACACTCAGACATGAGCTGCCAGTCCCCCGCTTGACCCTGTATAAGCAAACCCTGCAGTAAACAGAAGCAGCAGTTCCCTCGGCAGCCACCGCACACTCTGTCCCTTACACTCACCAGCACCACAATCTCTGCCTCTTTCCCCCTCCCCTTGGCATGCTCTCGTCTTTGAACCTGGGTAGTAGAGGGAATGTGTGATTCCTCCAGTCCTGGAATGACTGGCTGCTGGAAACTCCACTACAACTCCTCTAACTGATACTACAGGAGCTGTTACTCATCCTGGTAATAAGGAGAGATCCCCCGCTACTGGTGCTGGATGGATATGATAAGAGACTAGCAGTAGAAGTTGTCTTCCAGTTTGCAGTGTTTGGATCAGTCTGCAGAATGGTCAGGTCAGGATTCTGCCAGGCATAAATACACAGTGCCATACAGTGTGACCAAAGTAACAGATGCTTATCGCTTTGGAGGCTATTACTCAGTGCTGCTGTTTACCAGCTGTATGATAGTACAAGGCATAGCATGTCAGGTGGTGTCTAGTACTGGGACAAAGTCTGGATAGAAGAAATCGCATGCCGCACCAGGTGTAGATAAAAGCGTAATTCTTTAATTCCAATTTTCAGATAAAAATAGTAACAAAAGTGCAAGAAAAACTGCAGCAACGCATCCTGATTGTCAAAAGATTACCAAAAAATGGCTGTTTTTTGCAATAATGGGACATGGATATATACCCCCACCATCTCCCTGCTCCAACGCCCAATCATGTGTATGTGGAGAGGGAGGTGGAGTCACGATCCTAAAAATCATAAAATAAAACCTTAAACAGTACTGCCATTAGTACATATATGTACCGATAGTTAGTATTGCACATTCAGAGTAGAAATACGTATATAGGAAGAAACAATATTTGATATTGATGCCGACTCAGTAGTAATTACCTGATCCACTACAGAAGGGAATTCATGTATCATTATTGATTGTATTTGTCTTCTATTGTAATTTTTTCTCTTACTATGTCACCCCACATTTACACATAGGTTATGTCTCTTACATACAATTCAACTGGATAATGATTTTAATTTGAGTTTTCTCCCCTTTGCGGGTCTGGATAACTAGTATCGGCAGTATCTATATACATACCTCTATGTGCTATTTCTTTTCCTTTTTCTTCTTTCTCCCCTACGATGTATACTCTTGTGGATTCTCCCTGACGGGCTGACTCCGCTGTTGTAGTTTCATGAGTTGGCATGGCAACGCCGGAGAATACTTCCGGTTAGATTGTCCACTAGTAACTTCCAGGTGATCGCTGGCATAGCAGTGTACGGATCAGGTAATTACTACTGAGATTGTAATTTTGTTCTCATTAATTATCTATCACCACCCCACATTTACACATAGTTATGTCTCTTACATCAATTCAACTGGATAATGATTTTAATTTGAGTTTTCTCCCCTTTGCGGGTATGGATACTAGTATCGGCAGTATCTATATACATACTCACATGCTACTACTTTCTTTTCCTTTTTCTCTTTCTCCCCTACGATGTATACTGTGTGTTGGATTCTTCCGGACGGGCTGACTCCGCTGGTAGTTTCATGAGTTGACATGGCAACGCCGGAGAATACTTCCGGTTAGAGTGTCCACTAGTAACTTCCGGGTGATCGCTGGCATAGCAGTGTATGGATCAGGTAATTACTACTGAGTCGGCATCAATATCAAATATTGTTTTCTTCTAATACGTATTTCTACTCTGAATGTGCAATACTAACTATCGTTACATATATGTACAATGGCAGTCTGTTTTAAGGTTTTATTTTATGATTTTTTAGGATCGTGACTCCACCTCCCTCTCCACATACACATGATTGGGGTTGAGCAGGGAGATGGTGGGGTATATATCCATGTCCCATTATTGCAAAAAACAGCCATTTTTTTGGTAATCTTTTGACAATCAGGATGCGTTGCTGGCAGTTTTTTCTTGCACTTTTGTTACTATTTTTATCTGAAAATTGGAATTAAAGAATTACGCTTTTATCTACACCTGGTGCGGCATGCGATTTCTTCTATCCAGACTTTGTCCCGGTACTCGTGGTCCCGAGTAGCAGCCAGCACAGTGAATGACAATTAAAGGTGAGCAGTCAACTATATCTCTGTAATTTTGGTGTCTAGTACCACTTTTTATGTTCCTTCGCCAGTAACTAATTTTGATAAGTTCTGCTTATGTGACATTGGCGCAGAGGAATCAGGAAGTGTCCACTCAGTTAGTCTCTGTCCACACAGCTGAATCTTACTCTGAGCACTAATGCAGCGATACGAGCAAAAGCAGCAATAAAACACAGGAAAATTGCAAAGTAAAAGAGGTTAAAAGTTATCTTTATCATGTCAGGATCACTAGTGGATTAAGATTTAAGGACTTTCTTTCATAAGCAAACCCCTTTAACAAAGTGAATGTCCACTATTTTACTACAGAGTCATAGATTTAAAAAGATGGAGAATAGTGAATACAAATCACTGGTCAGACCACACATGGAATATTTTTGCTCTAAGAGACTTGTGATAAATCGCCTCCATTGTGTAAGAGTTTGGGCACAAGTGTATAAAAGGACAAGTAGAACTGGAATTTTGCAGAGAGAACAACCAAGATTATTAGAGTAATGGGGGGACAAAAGAATACCATGACAGATTAAAAAATTGTGGCTATTCAGGATGATGAGGGGGAACTTCATTACAAGTACAAATACCTGAACAGACAGTACATGGATCTCTCAAGATTCTTTTTACCTAGCCTTTGACCAGGACAAGGGATTCCTCTACGCCTAGAGGAGAGCGATCCTACCATCAACATAGACAAAGGTTCTTTACTGTACGTACATGAGACTATGGAACCTCTCTGCCGCAGGGTTGTTATGGGCGGACTCTATGTACATGTTTCATGAGAGGCCTGGATACCTTTCTGAGAGAACAAATCATCCCGGTTTATGGATAAACATTTATATAATTCTTAAGGTTGGATTGATGGACTTGAGTCTTTTACCAGCCTTATATTCTATGATACAATGATAATCAAAGTGTTGGCAGGCAAATATTTCCTTACTTTGCTGTGAAACTATTTAAAGTTTAATAAGCTTGTTTTTCATTTCATCTGAAATCTCTTGACATGTCGTTTTGGTGCCTGTAATCAAGCAGTTGCTTGTTTGTCTCACTATACAAGCCCAAAGTTAGAGCAATCACCCCAGAGGATCATCTTATTATGCATATTTCCTGATTGAGGCAACATATGTGAAACGAGAGACACAAGGGCTGAGATACATGAGGGCTCCTCTTATGTGAAATTATTTAACAAAGCTCTGTTGCTAAAAAAGCAACATTTTCAGCACATAGCAAAATACAGTCTCATTCTGGTGTTGAAATGATCTCCTTTCAAATGCAACAGAAAAAGTTTTTTACAATTGTATGTCGAGCAAAATGTTCAGTTTTTGTGTGTATCATATTACTTAACTACTTGCCTACCGTATATGATTTTAGACTTTGCAGTTGATAGGCATTTAACCATGACATGCCATAATAAAATGGTGGCGCTTTAGACGGTGTATTGCCAGAGAAGAGGAAGTGCAGTGAGATCTTCTATCTCCAGACAGTCTAGTCACATGGAGCATTTAGCTGGAGACAGTTCAAAGAAACTGAGCTGTCGGTAGACAATATTGATCTCCCTCCACAGCCTGAGACAGGTCACAGAGGGGAGACTTTGCAGTGCAATCGATCGGATTGTCTGTACACATATGTGATCTCACTGCACAGCCTGGAGACCTTTCACATGGTCTCCAGGTAAATGATCACTGTGACGTCTGACCAGTTATCAGTCAGAACAGGGTGTAACTAGCAGAGGCATCTACTAAATGGACCCCTAACATATACATTCATACCATTTCACAGATCTCTGCCAGTACTGCCCACCCACCACATGGGGGAAGTACAGAGAGATTCCTAGTTCTTATGTGAACTGCAGATTCTGCTGTGTACTGTGCAAGTGTACTGTGGAATATGTAAGGGGGCACATTCTTTATTTTTAGTGTGTCAGGTTGGATGCCCGTAGCCTCTTAACACTGCGACCCCTTAGCAGCTGCTATGGCTGCTACCGCTGCATTATGGCCCCTGATTAAGTTAATTAGAAGTTTTAGTAAACTTTATAAATGTAACAGCACAGTTTTCCTGATTTCCTGATAGAGATTGTGCTGTTACTTTATTACTGTAAAATCACCTAGGCACATATGCCCATTCACATTAACCCATTCCTCCCCTGAGTGTTTGGCATGTAGCTATATAACTATAAAGACACACATACATTTCTCCACATGCCATCATTCTGTTCCAGAAAGATATCTTCATGGCATTGCACTGTAAATCTTCAGAGTTTTTGATGTTTTTTTAATCTAGCTGTTTGTGTTGCATATGGACTGGTTTTTGCCTTCTTGCTGTCTCCCCTTTTTTGAATATATTGTTTTGGTGTGTTGGCTATCAGTTTACTTTCAAACTACTGACCAATTGGGTTGGGCAGATCCATTTTTGTTTACAGTGGTAAATCTGCAGAGTAGATTCAGCCCACAAAATTCTGGCAGAATGCCTCTTCACTATAGATTTTTCATCCGCAGCAAATAAGTGACATGTTTCTTATTCCTGTGGACGTTGTTTTAGAAATCCAATCTTGCAAGCAAAGATTGAGCTCCCGACCATGAAAGGATTGCACCATGCACCCATCAGAAGCCACAGATTGAGACTTTTCTGATTTTGCGGATAGCTCCGGGGTTTACCACTGAGATAAAGAAGACAAATACAATCAATAATGATACATGAATTCCCTTCTGTAGTTCTTGCCCTTGGGATAGCTAGTATTTAAAACCAGCATCCAATAGGCTTCACGATCTATTAATTTTTTGTGCCTATCACCACCCCGTTTGGGAAGATGGACCTGTTCTATGATAAATGTTTCTAAAGTTGATACTTCTCCTTTATGATGTTCGATAAAGTGTCTTGCTGCTCCCGAAAGAGATGTTCTTTTGTCTAATTGTTGTGGGGCAGTGAGTTTATGCCAATTACGGATGTCCCTAAGATGTTCCAGTAATCTTAATTTAAATCTTCTGGTTGTACAACCCACAGACATCTGGCCGCACCCTTTGCAAATAATAATGTAAACAACATGATCTGAATTGCAGCTAAGATATTGTGTGAAGTCATGTTTTTGTGTATTTTCTGAATTTGAAAAAATCTTAGTCGGTTTCGCAAAAGTGCAGGTTTTACATGGAAATGATCCGCATTTATAAAACCCCTTATGGTGTAACCATGATGATCTATGTCGAGTCCTAGTACCAAAGTAACTAGGGTATATTTTATTGCTGATCGTAGGGGATTTTTTCGCTATAATTTTGACACCGTTAGATAAGATTTGCGCTAAACTCTCGTCACTTTGTAAAATAGGCAAATATTTTAAAAAGATGTTTTTAATTTCATGAAACTGATAAGAATATTGGAGAGAAAGACAAGGTGTATCAAAAGTTACCCCTCTGGGTTTTTCTTTTCGTTTGAGTATGTCTGTACGATTTTTTCGTGCAACAGCAGCCTCAGCTCGATCAAGCATCCAATTTGGATACTTTCTGTTTCTGAGTCTATCCCTAATGTCCTGGACCTCCCGTTTGTAGTCCACAGTGTGGCTACAATTCCTTTCGGGACCTGGTCATTTCTCCATTGGGGATTGCTTTAACCACATGTGTGGGATGCGCACTGTGGGCATGTAAGATAGTATTGCCGGAAGTTTTTTTGCGGTGTGTAGAAGTAGAAATTATCCCCGATTTATCAACTGTTATTTTTAAGTCTAAGAATTCCATATATGTTTTGTCTACAGAAAACGTAAATTTAAGGTTATATAAGTTATTGTTAATATAATCAACGAACGCTGGTACGGCAGACACATCTCCGACCCACACCAATAGTAGTTCGTCTATGTATCTGCCGTACCAGTGCACCCCATCACAAAAGGGATTATGCATTGTAAAGATGAATTCCTCTTCCCACATGGCCATCACCAGATTGACTAAAGAGGGGGAAAACTTTGCCCCCATGGAGACCCCCTGTATTTGTAAATAAAAATTGTCATTAAATGTAAAGAAATTGTGTGTCATGAGGTACTAGGTAACATCTTTAAGTAAGAGTTGTAAGTTCTCTTCATAACCACTGTATTTAGTAAGATGGAGGTCTAATGCTTGCATGGCAACCTGATGGGGCATGGAGGTGTACAGGGAAACCACGTTGCAGCCGACCCACAAAAAGTCTGGCTGCCACGCAATTCCCTGTAGGCCAATTAAAACATCACCCTTGTGTCTTGCAGGTACCCCGGGATCCTTTTAACCAGGGGTTGCAGAAATGTGTCAAGCTATTGGCATAGCCGTTCATTAAGGGAGCCTATTCCCGAAATTATGGGTCTCATAGGTGGGGGATCGATGCTCTTGTGAATTTTCGGCAATGCATGCATGATGGGTGTGGTAGGATTCATATTCTTGAGGTATTGTGCCTGTTTATCCGTTAAGACCTCTAATGTCACCCCATCATCAATTATGCAAAACATTTCCTGTGAAAATGTTTTGGTCGGATCTGCATGTAAGATATGGTAAGCTTTCTCATCAGCTAACAGATTTTCAACTTGTGTTTTATAAAGATCGCGGCTCATTACAACAACCGTGCCCCCCTTATTGGCCATTTTGATAACCCTAGTGTCATCATCACTGAGGGATTTTAAGGCCATACGTTGTCTATAATTAAGATTGGAGGGGGCACGAGAGGTGTTGGAATGAAGATCTCTGAGATCACGTTCCATGACCTCTTGAAACCTATCCATAACTTCCACTCTCGCCTGTATAGGATAAAAGTCTGGGTTAGGAACATCAAAAAAACATAACTCGGCAATGATATTAGTTGGAGAATACTTCCGGTTAGAGTGTCCACTAGTAACTTCCGGGTGATCGCTGGCATAGCAGTGTACGGATCAGGTAATTACTACTGAGTCGGCATCAATATCAAATATTGTTTCTTCCTATATACGTATTTCTACACTGAATGTGCAATACTAACTATCGGTACATATATGTACTAATGGCAATACTGTTTAAAGTTTATTTTATGATTTTTAGGATCGTGACTCCACCTCCCTCTCCACATACACATGATTGGGCGTTGGAGCAGGGAGATGGTGGGGGTATGTATCCATGTCCTATTATTGCAAAAAAACAGCCATGAGTAAGGACGCCTTGTACGTCCGAAACGCGTAGGCTATACTGCCATACATTTTTTGGTACTCTTTTGTCAATCAGGTTGCATTGCTGCAGTTTTTCTTGCACTTTTGTTACTATTTTTATCTGAAAATTGGAATTAAAGAATTACGCTTTTATCTAAACCTGGTGCGGATGCAATTTATTACTCCAGACTGGTCCAGTACTAGACACCAACTGAAATGCTATGCCTTGTAGTATCAACAGTGGTAAACAGCAGCACAGAGTAATAGCCTCCAAGCGATAAGCATTGTTACTTTGGTCACACTGTATGGCACTGTGTATATGCCTGGCAGAATCCTGACCCTGACCATTCTGCAGACTGATCCAAAACACTGCAAACTGGAGACAATCTACTGCTAGTCTCTTATCAATCCATCCAGCACCAGTAGCGCGGGGATCTCTCCTTATTACAAGGATGAGTAACGCTCCTGTAGTATCAGTTAGAGGAGTTGTAGTGGAGTTTCCAGCAGCCAGTCATTCCAGGATGGGGAGGAATCACACATTCCCTCTGCTACCCAGGTTCAAAGACGAGAGCATGCCAAGGGGAGGGGGAAAGAGGCAGAGATGTGGTGCTGGTGAGTGTAAGGGACAGAGTGTGCGGTGGCTGCCGAGGAAACTGCTGCTTCTGTTTTCTGCAGGTTTGCTTATACAGGGTCAAGCGGGGGACTGGCAGCTCATGTCTGAGTGTAAGCTTTTCAACAATGATGTCATCATTAAAAGTCTATAAAATGAAATTGATGTCATCTATAAAAGTCTCTAAGAGAAAAATAACATTTTAACTTTATTAACAAAAGTTTTTCAAATCTCTTAAATAGGCACAAAATAAAGAGAATGTGTACATTATCTTAAGAAGCGTAGCTCCCCTATACATCAATGCCTGACTTTGAAGATGTGTTGTGACGTGACTTGGGATAAATCAAATCAGTTAGGGCCAGTTCACATGTTAGGTCTTCAGTAAAGTATGGTCCCCAACTTAAGGACACTCGACTTACAGATGACCCCTAGTTAAAGACGGACCCTCTGCCCACTGTGACCTCTGGTGATATCCGGATGCTTTATTATAGTTACAAATGATGCAGTAGAGTGTCTGCAATGAAGCTTTATTAGTAACTCCCTGGCCCAATACAGCAAAAATTTTGAAACTCAGATTGTCCCCGGGCAAAACATTTTTTTGTCTGGATCTACAATTATAAAATATACAGTTTCGACTTACATACAAATTTAAATTAAGAACAAACCTATGGACCCTATCTTCTATGTAACCCAGGACGCCTGTAGTTATTCGTGAATCGATTCCAAAACCAGGTGTGTTTATGAACCCACAGAACAAGAGCAAGTCTTTCATTACCTTAGCTCTGTATAATTGCTGTAAAGAATTGGACCTTCTGCATGTTCCACCAACATCTGGTTTGACACTCAAAGCAAACCAATCCCACGATATTGATTTCTCATAGGCATAGTCCTCTATCAGTGCCTCATGGGAACTGGTTTGTCAGTGATGGGCCATTGATATCAGTTAGGAAGGGAAAATAAAGATTCTTAAGGAGAGTTACTTTTTCATGCCACCTTTGCAGACAGTCTTGAACGGTCAGGCGTGGTATCAAGCTGCCAGAAATGGCCTTAGAGGACCAGAATATGATTGGCTTGACCACGGCATTTTTAAAATGTTGCCAGCACTTATCGCTGAAGTTAACAGGCAGGCTTTGTGTCATAATAAATCAGATACTACATGATGAGGGGATATGTTCTATGGGCAGTCCTTAAGAGGTCATTTATCAGAAAATCAAAATTCCTTATTCTATAAAATTTACCCTTGTCATATTTTAAATATGTAGTAGTAAACGCATATAAAATTCTTCAATATTTTTATTTTCTTCTGTGCATAACCGAGAGATTCAAATCATCACTGCAATGTCTTTGTTACTAAATCAAAAGTATAGGGAAACCTAAGTGGATGCTGAGCATGACTAATGACAAAGATTGCGGATCAAAACCACCATAAAGCAGTACACTTCCCAACAACAAATACCTACTTCAAGGTATATAGTATATCTTCTTGTTTATCAGTATTGTAAACTAATCTAAAAAGGTTTATAAGAAGTAATTCTAATGTATATTAGTACAAATCCAAAATAATCCTGCTAACCCTGAGGTAGAAAGCTGTAGCTTTCAAAACGCATCAGTGGAGTTTCCTGTCCCAATAGACTCTCCATACCATAGGTGACATTAGCGGTACTCTCAATAACAGTTGCAACGAAGCCGCGGCCGGGGCTTCTGTGCTGCACTGTTACAATAGTAAATCTTTTCGAAGAGTTACTTCGGGGAACTGTAGCAGTGTTTATCCAGATGGAATATCTTTGATGAATAGTAACAGGCAACCAAGCAACTAAACTTATTTTTTTCAGTAAGAGCAATCACATGGTGTCAGCACAAAGACCAAACATGGAGGCATCCATATTTGGACCACCAAATCCACAGGTTGATGTTTGCAAAGCCAGAACCTGTTATCAGTTATAATCCCTAAAATAACTTTGACAACTTTTAGCCACCGCAGGTATCCTTTAGATATATGTCTAATTTATAATTGTCAGTTGATAATCTATGAGCCAAAGGTACCACACAAAACAGGGGGAAGGAAGACAAAAAACTAAAGTTATGAGACACAGTGTCTCATAACTTTAGTCTTGTCTTCCTTCCCTGTTTGTGTGGGGTACCTTTGCTCTATATACGTAATTTGAGGCAAAAGAGTAGGTGCGGTTAGCAGCAAGGGGTAACACTACGGCACTAGGTGCCATTTTGACACATGAAAGTAGTAACCCACAGAAAATTCCCATTGCCCCCCTCAGCTTGTTTCTATCTTTAGATTAAATTCAGTTGATAATCTTCCAACTCCTGCTTGGACTGTTTTTCCACACTTTATGCTAGATGTGAACACTCACAGTCTTGAACATTACATGCTCCAACCATAAGGAACTAAACCAAAAATATTACAAGTTTAAAAAAACATAATAAAAGAAAGAAATGAATTCAATAACAGTCCAGTCCATATTTTACAAATAAAATACAATAGTAATAAAAAATGACATAAAGATGAAGCATTGGTTAAGATGACTGAAAGCAAACTCAATTTGTTCTTCACAAAGGAGCAGTTTCTGCTTCTGTAGACAGTGCTATCATCTGGTTATGGCTTGTGTACCAAAATTGCAATATTAAAACAACAAATTGATTCAACCTATAATAAGATATAGTGGGAGACACTATCAATATGTGTGGGCCAAATAATGAATTAAAAGGACTATTAAAACAAACACATTGTCACTATGACCACATATATTTCATTTTATGAAAAATACAACACACTTTTCTCTATAACAAAGAGCTCCTAATGAGTTCTATATAGACGACATATAAAAAAATGTGTTGATGTTGATGAAAATATATATTAATATAGGGATTAAAAGTACAATCTAGATCGATTTAGTGTAGTTAACCCCCAAAATATAATCTAACATATAAAATTTTATTTATACTGTAAATGTATAAAAACAAATATTCTTCCTTCTTTGAGACCTGCATTTTTACAACTTCAACTCACTGTAGGATTATGAAATTGTCTTAAAAAAAAATGGCTCTAGTTGATGTCTTGTGAAGGTGGAGATAGTGAATGAAAAACAAAAATCCAAAAAACAGAAAAGAGCTGTGCCATGAAGGGGCTAATTATATGTTTTGTCTAGTTTAACCACTTGACCTAATCCTAAAAACGTTTCTAGGTTTCGCTCTGCAATCCCGTTATTGTTTATGTATTTGCCATAGAGCTGTATCTTATAATGACTTGTATACAAAACTTTGTAGGGTTATATGTTTTAGATAAGGCAGCAGTGAATGTAACATAACTTATAAAATGTACACAGTTGGCAAATCTTGTTTTGAAAGAGTTGGATAAAAAACACCCAGTCAAACGATGTAATTAGCAATAGTGCCGTTTTAAGCAAATGAGCCCTTGAAAGGGAATTAAATAAGCAATTCATTTACAACAAGGATGGTTTAATGGGAGGTGTGCTTTGTTCTAATTTCTGGGACCGTAATTAAGTAGCATTCTGATTAATTATCATTGTGTAACCATGGGGACTGAGCCACTTTTTCTCACACTGGCCTAAATATCAACATTTTTAAACACCATTTCCTTTACAGATCCGCTTTTCATGTATATACTACAGGAAAGTGTGTACAGTATTTACCATGTAGTGGTACAACAAATACTAGAAATGTTTTATTACCTGCTTATCTATGTGATCTCTAATCTACTGCCAATTTGTTAATATCTTCTAAATGGCTCTGAATTACCACTCTATGTGCTTATACAGTCTTTGGCATGCTATGGTATTGGAACAGGGAGGGACCAGTCAAGAAATGGCCACAGAGTTGGTCTGCTTTTGTTATTTTAACTGTTTGTTAGGTAACGTCATGTTGGAAGGTGAAACTTCCTGGCCTAGTCGAGGTCCAGGCACTCCGGTAAAAGGTTTCATCCAGAATATCTGTATCTGTATATGTCAGAATACTGTGCCATCAAAGCCTCAACTGATGGAGAGCTAGAGGATATTAACTTTGTGGAACTTTCTCCCTTATCCTTAGATTGCATACTGGAGCTCAGCCACAGTATCTTGGAGTTGACTTCGTTCCCACTCCACCAAGGGACGATTGCTTAGTTGGGTAGATGGCCAGGTCGGGAAGATTGGGTGGGTAGCCCCAAATCTTCTTTCATTTAAGGATATTGGGGCCACTGTACTCTAGGGAACCATTTGTGCTCCAGAATTTTTTTTGTTAACTGTGTGCCTTGCACCATCTGTCTTTGAAACTCCTTGGGGCAGTTTCTTAGACCTCATGATTCTTACATGTGCTCTGATACGCACTGTGAAGTGTGGGTTTTACATGTGTATGTCTTTCCTAATCAAGTCCAATCAGTTTAATTTAGCACAGCTAGACTTCAATGTAGAAGTAGAATCATCTGTTGGAGGATCAGAAGTAAATGGGACAGCATTGAGGTAAATATACAGTGTCACCAGCAATGTGGGTCTGATACTTATGCACATGGATTGTTTCAGTTTCTTTTGATTGATAAATTAGCAAACATATCTACATTTTATTTTTTTTGTCAAGATCAGATGCACAGGCACATCGAACAAGCAACAAAAAGAACTTTTAAATCTTATCAATGGCTGCAGATGAAACAAAAGAGTGAAAAATGTAAAGGGGTATTGAAACCTTCTATGCCACTTGTAAAGTCAGGGAATTTGCTCATATTGTGAAAACAAATAGGCATTGACTGCAAGAAGTTAATTAACCTTTGCTCACCGGATGTAATAGTACATCCCTGTGGGATGATAGTTCCTGCATCGATTACGTTCTATTACGTCCTGCTTCTGCCTGGCTCACTAATGGAGTTGGCACCAGAAGCAGAGGCTGTTCACTACTGTATATTACAGATGACACAATGCTCTAACAGCAATAAAAACCAGCAGATATCAGAGCTCCCGTGGCCTCTTACCAGGGGATCTTATCCACTTCTGGGCAAGCTCCGAGGTCTGCCGAGTGGCCCGTGTTCCTAGTGTTCCAGGCAATCAGAACCCTTCTGATTCTGACTGTAACTGTCTTCGATGTGTGAGCTCTACAATGGTTAGTTATAAGAGCAAGTTGTTTGGATTTGAACCAGCAACCAGAGCATCACTGGTACAATTTCAAGGTTTGTATAGGTAAAAAAACAGTTAAAAAAAATAAGTTTAAAAAATGAAATAAATGAAAAAAAAAATAAAAGCCCAAAAATGTCCATTTCCCTACAAAACAATAAAGTATAAAAAATACAAATAACAAAAATCGAGTAGGGTATTCTGTGTCTGTAACAATCTGTTTAATAAAACAGAATGTCAACTGGACCCGCACAGCAATGCGGGAAAACCCCCCAAAAAAAAGCATTCAGAAAATAGATAATTTTTAATTATAACCTTAATTAATACCCTTAAAATGCTCTAAAAAAGTGATTTAAAAAGTTACACTCTCTAAAATAATTTTGTTTAATACCCTTTAAAAACTGCTCTAAAAAGTGATTTAAAAAATTGTTACGTGCTCCAAGATAAGACGCTAAAAAGAACAACTCCTCAACCAAGCCAGAGCCAAATTTGTCGAAAAAAAAAAAGCTATGCATTTGAAAAGACGGTGATGAGCTTAAACTGAACAAGATTTCTCCAAATTAGTTTATTGAGTAAAATGGGAAAAACATTTTAAATCTATATAAATGAGGGTGGAGCTTTTTTTAATTTACTACATGAAAATGTTTTTCTGCCCAAAATTAATGTACTGTTCAAAAAGATTACAATTTGCGAAAAGAAGCACCTCCATTTTGTTTATATTAAGGCCTATCACGTAAATACATTGTATTTAAACTGGGATTTGGCGATTTTCAAAAAAAATATGAAAAATCGCACACCCAAATTCGGAGCCTCATAACATTCTATTAAAATAATGGATCTTCTACAACAAGCACCAACATACAGCGACATTTGGAAATGTAAGTTATGAATTAATGGGTACTATGGCTATCATGCTTCAAATGTAGAGAATTTAGACTTTGAAACGAAAGAATTTTCAAAAATTTTGCCAAATTTAGTTTTTTTATAGTGACTAAAACACAAAAGATATCAGTCCAATTTTTTTAAACTAAGTTTTAAGTACAATATGTACAAGAAAACAATCTCAAAATCCTGGAATGGTTAAAGAGGTAAAGCTTTTACCACGGTATTATGACAAGGGAGCTTGAAAATGGGGCATGTCCTGGAGGCCAAAAATAGACTGCCCTGAAGGGGTTTAAGGAGATTATAATTTAAGATATTAGAAGACCAGAAACTTTTCTGATAAACTTGACAGATTTCTTTGCGCATTTGTGTCTGTGTTGTGAGAATTAGGGGAGTAACTCATTTTTATATTTTTATGGAGCTCTGACATCCTAGTTTCTCCTAAATCTGGATTCTGTTCCAAATTTGGAACAATGGCCTTTGGACACGTGGGTTTTAATGTTATAAACCCATCCATCAATGCTTAAAAAAGGTTTAGTAATACTGTGAAGTGCTCAATACGTAGACTGGGAAATTGAGAATTAAAAAAAACTTGCTTTTTAAACACTTTAAGCACCTTTAAAATACAAAAACAAGTTAAATGGCAGAAGTAGGCATGTGTTACATGTCCCCATGATCTATGTGTCCTAGTTTGCTGTTGTAGTCATGATAAACCATAAACCCCAAATGATTGCTGTAGCCATTTCTGTTTATCAAACATACATTTAGCATTGCCAAACCAAAACCAGTTCTCTTTAGGAGTTTCCGCAGAACTCCAATGCTGTAAAAGAGAACATATCTTTCCATACAGTATATAAATGATCATAATGTTTTTTTTTTCCAACAAGGCTTTTGCTGATTGTTGTAATATAACAGTCCCTGAAAACCTTAAATTATGTGCCACATCTGTGTTACATTGCCCTCAAAATGTCAAATAGATTCAGTTGTATGCTGGGATATTGCAAATCTATTTTTTCAGCACTGTAGCTAAGCCTAATGGCAACTCAGATTGGTACAACATTCTTACGATAACGAGCATCGAGGCCCAATCTCATCAGAATAATGCTCTGTACAACAAAAAACATATTTTGATGTAATGAGATTTGGACAGGTCAGCGGCTGTCTTCCGCAGCATGATTCACTCTAGTAGTGATTTACAGTGTAGTTTTACATAGGCAAGATAGACAGTCAATGTCCCCAGTTTCCACGCAGCGAAAACAGAAATTTTTAATAAGAATCCTGACATGTCAGAAAGAGATTACCTTAATTGCATTGTAAGACAATACATATGAACTAGATCAACAATGTAGGTGGAAAATTCAAACCTTTTATTCAGGGTTTTAGATTTCAGGATTGAATAGAGGGTGAAGAATCACTTATAGCATATTTTTAACTTAAGGCAATGTACTGGACACTGAGGCTATATAAATGTTCTGGTGCTCGTGCTCATTTTACTTTCTAAAAGTTTACAAAATGGGGAGTAGTGTACTTGTTTTAAATGACCATATAAAAATTCGGCCCTACACACGGTGTGATTATTATACATAATTGCTAGCATAGAAGAATGGGTGAAAATCAAGGCCAGAAGTTGCATAGTTTAAGGCATAACAAAGGTTTTTAAAACATTGCGCGTGTACAGTGGTGGATAACCAATGGCCACGGGTGGCAAAGGTGACACTCACGAGCCTTCGCTGGCACCAGGTCATTCGCCTAGGACCAGAGTTCCCAAAGCTGAATCTTCCTGCAGTCCCAGCAACTTAAAAAGAAATGCTGCTCTCAGCGATTGTTAAAGCCCACATGTCTTCGGCCTGGGCAATGTGGGTCGAACTGCGGGAAAAGTTAGACGGTTTGACCAGAAACTGATTATTTTGGAGGATCATCCTGTGGACCCACCATCTCCATACAGAGAGACCTGGAGAGAAGTAGCTACAATGATAATCTGAATTGCCATCCTTCTGTCAAGGAAGTCTTGGTGGCCTTCAAGGGGCCAGTACCGATTGAACAAGATGTGGAAAAACAGATAGCAAAAGTACACTGAGAATCCATGTTGGCATTTCAGTTAAATGAAGTGAATTTGGTTGTAGTTTGGGCAATCTCGGTCATATAAAAGGTTCGCCATCATGGGCATAGTATAAATGAATGATCCAACCAAAACCAGATAGGAAGTCGAAAGTTCTCGTGTGGGAGTGCTCCAACACAAACCAGTAACACCAGGGATTGGTGTTCGGTGGCCAATCACAAAGATTCATTCAGCTCACTCTGTTACAAGTCACCCAAAAACGAGTCACGGGGGATTACAGTTCATGGCCAAAAAGTTTTGAGAATTATACACATGTTAATTTTACAAAAGTCACTACATTCAGTTTATAATGGCATTTACATATAATCCAGAATTGTTTAAAGAATGATAAAGACATTACACGCAATTAACGCTAGAATTAACAGCAATTTTAAAGAAAATGAATTTTTTCCCCCCAAAACACATTAAACTTCATTTGCAGGCCTGCCTTAAAAGGAGCAGCTAACATTGTTCAGAGATTGCTCCATTAGACACAGAGGTGGGGTTTGATGCATGAGCGACAGTTTAAGAATCAATCACGCACTGGGACAGTTTTTTAATAAAGGAGGCTGTGTGCTTGGCATTCATGTTTTGTCTTCTGTTAACCATGGTATCTCTAAAAAGAAGTGCAGTTCATCATTGCATGCAACCAAACGGCCTAACAGGGAAGAAGAGATTACAGCTAGAAAGTTGCACTCAGTCAGACAATCTATCGATCATCAAAGCGAATTCAAGGAGAGAGGTTCCGTGGTGCCAAAAAGGCTCATGCAGGGCGCCCAAAAACAGGACCAGCAAAGCGCCGAGACTGTCTCTTTAACAGTGTTTCAGCTCGGGATCCAGGGAACTCACGCGTGCAGAGTTTGCTAAAGACAATGGCACGGGCAGCGTTGTGAGGGATCTCCCGTCACGCTGGACTGGTGGATAGACTCTTGTGGCGAAAGGCCTGGGTCAGGGAGGGCAGCAAAAGAAGACCACTTCTCTCCAGAAAAAACATCAGGGGACAGACTGATAATCTGCAAAAAGGAATAGGGAGTGGACTACTAGAGGACGGGATACAAGTCATTTCTCGAATGAACCCATTCATCCAAGATCACATGTGTGGGGTGTCTTTGTCTCAAGGTCGACCAGTGCAGTGAGTAGTACGGAGCGGAAGCAATTATTACATATTTGCGCAGCCTCCCCAAAAGGCGACAGGCAATAGCACAGACACAAAGTTAGTCGAACAAAAATGCACAGTTATTGAACAGGTAGTTGTGTTTTATACACCTGTTAGAATGAGAAGATATACCCACGTCGTTAACAATGGTATTTATGAACTATCTTCCATGAAAGCACTTAGTTACTTTTCAGTGGTGTTTACACATTGCATCCGGATATTTAGTTCATTCTAAATTCCCCGCCCCTGTATGTGGACACAGGTGGTGTCCTAGCCATCTTTTGGTTACGGTATTCTTCATAGTTGCAAACGGCAAATGGATTGCAATATGCGTACACAATGTAAGATCTGTATAGGAACAGTTGAGGTAAGTAAGCATACATGTATAATAGTATACATATCTAAGTTGTACATGGTAAAAGGCCTTTCATAGAGGTTGTATCTAGTCGTCTATTTTACCACGTACAAACTAAGACTATGTATGGATACTTACCTCATACCTCATAAAGGCTGTTTGTGATAAAGGGCCTTTTCACAAATGAAAAATTTTGGACATCGGGTCCTAATAAAATTTTCTGATTAATGGAGGGGCTCGCATTACTTTTTGTATAAAAAATATTAAAACAGTGATTCCTACTATGAATCTACTAGAAAAAAAGGCCCCAAAAGTTCGGGAATCACCACTTATTTGCCATTTACAAGTCAAGGCCAGGGTTGCCCTGCGACCTATATCACGGGTTGCAGGTGCACCCGTGTGAATTTACTCTACCCTCGGGAGCCGTCCTCTCAGAAACGCACCTGTCCCGGCCAACAGCGCGGTCCCCGCATGTCCGCCTCCGGCACATCATCCCAGCCTCACCAGGGCAAGCATCGTGCGCGGCTCTGAAACATTTAAAGGTCCAGCACAGTGATAATTGGCGCCCTGGCCAGTTGCCTTTGCCTGATAAATTCAGCCCCTTCCTGGGTCCCCTGCCATATCTTTGAAAACTATGCATAGAGAGAGCTCCCCTGCGTATTCTAGTTTCCTGTTCCGGGGTTCTACCTTCTGGCTTCCGTGGCCTGTGTGTGATGTTCCTGGCTAATGAGGGTTCAGTCGTTAATGTGTTCCCCATTCCCGCTGCATGGACCTCCCGTGATGACCTGGATTGGACCTTGCATCCGCCTCGCACTGACCTCTGCCTGAACCTACCAGTTATGCACACACACCAAATTTCCAAAGTGGGTAATTGCCCTTGGCTGCCAACCACTGTGAAGGACCTTGTGGAACCCTACCACAGCAAGACCATCAAGCTTGAGGACGGGCTCTAGTGAAGACGGTGCCACTTAGATTCCGGTCTCGGTTTGTCGGCTTCTAGTATCACCCCCGCAGTGGTCCAGAGGATCCCCGGACGATCACGCATCTTGACCAAAGTAAGATGGGTCTGTGGTACATGCGGATCCCCAACGAGTGAGGAGGATCGGTTCCGATACCGGTTCTGGCTGATCTTTCAACTATCATGGCTCAACAGCCAAATAAGTTTACCAGACAGACATCAGGTTCTCTGCGCGCTTGAAGAGCAAGAAAATATCATCACCACCAGTCAAGAACCGACACCTCCTTGCCTGGCCCCGGGTTTTCAAAATCCACCTATATCTTCCTCCGAGGAACTAGGAAGGGGGGTCATTTCGGACTCTTATTCTGTTAGGCCACGGTCGGGACTAATCAAGAGAGGGAGCCAAGACAACGTCTGGATGGGTATAGCCTCTTATGCGCCAGGTGCCAGAACATTTTCTGCAAAGAAGGTCGCACCCGTGACATCAAGAAAAGTTGTAAGAAAGCTATGCCGTACCAGAAAATACGGGTTGAGGGGAAGTGAGAAATAAAGAAGTGGTCGAATAGGGAGAAAGAAGTATCTCTAGCAGATTTATGCATATGTACTGTCTGAGTTTTGGAGCAATAGTGGATCTGATTGCAAATCCGCCCTTTTCCTGGACTAACCACTGAACCAATGTGTTGACAATTTCGTTGGTGCAGCCTTTGCATAAGGTAAAAGACTGTGCCCTCTTGTACTTCCCCGTTCAAAATTCGCGTCCGGCAGATTGGAACTTCCGTGGTATGTGAGAGACACACAACATTTTGTCTTCAACTGGCAGACTTGCCGTGAAGTTCTCATGGGGGTCCTGAATGCCAGTCTCGCTGTTTCCGTGGCTCGCACTCCCGTCTGTTCTATTGCCTCCTCATCATATCTAAAGTCTCAGATGGGTTTACAGGACTTATCTGGACTAGGCTTTGATTGTCATTTATCTGATGAAAAACTGAAAGAGGATCGCGAAACGTAAGATTGCATTTAATCGAACAAAGTGGAACATAAAAATGTGCAGCATAAGAAATGTATGGAGTAAATGGGCAATAATATCTAAAAATATAAGGATGGTATATACTGCTGTGGTCCATGAGGAAACTGATTGGACATGTCGGCCTCTATCTCAATTCCATGACACCCATCGTGTGCACTTGGTGCCAATGTACACAAATAAAGAATAGAAAATAGAACAATAGGGGAAAAAGAACGATGTAGCGGGAAAATAGAGGGGCTTGGTGAAAAAGCGGGACTTATTGTAGACTCGGTCGTGAAGACTCAAGGACATGTATCACCGAATGAATAAGTGCGAAAGAATAATAATTTCATTAATCGAGTTTGGGCAAAGTTAGGGGCATCGTACTATGGACTATGCCTGTAGGTGGGGAAATGGGTGTGGTTTAGAAAAAGGGGAGGGGCTTTTGTCCCTCTTTCTCTCGCCCAAAAGTTGGGAGGTATGCTGTAACTGCGGCGCTGATTGGCAGCTGTTCGCATCAACTTTTAGATAACAGGGCCTGTCAGCTGGAACCCAATCAATGGGAATTTCTCTACATGAAACTATATCTTTTCTTTCACAAAACTGAATTATATAGGAAATTGGAAATGAAGACCCTCTTCTGCTTTGTGGCAGAAATACATTTTCAGGGATTTGCTAAAAACAAGAATCTGAACCTGCATGTGAACCTCGCCTAAGGGTGAAGACACATGTGGCGTTTTTAGGCCGTTTTTGGGCCGTTTTTACTAAGTGCGTTTTCAGATGTTTTCCGAATTTGCGCAATTAAAAACGGACAAAAATGCATGCATTTTTTACAATGTGAAAACGCACTTAGTAAAAACGGCCCAAAATCGGACTAAAAACCCCACGTGTCTTCACCCTAGGTCGGCAGCACACGTGGCATTTTGAACCCATTTTTGGGCCGTTTTTAAGCAGTCCGTTAAAAAAAGCATGCATTAGGGGCCCCATACAGAAGTCCCCTATGGGGCCTTGGGTATCCAACAAAATGTTTTGCCCCGGGTTGACAATCTTAATTCAATAAGTTTTTGCTGTATTGGCCAGGGAGTACAATAAAGCTTCATTGCAGACCACTCTACAGCTCATATTGAGAGGCTATAATAAGCATCCATATCATCACAGAGGCACAGGGTGGGCAGAAGGGTCCGTCTTTAACTAGGGGTCCAGCTGTAAGTCGATTGTCCTTAAGTTGGGGACCATCTTTAACTGAAGACCTAACATGTGAACTGCCCTAACTATGATTTGGATTTATCCCAGTCACGTCACAACACATCTTCAAGGTCAGGCTGATTATAGGGAGCTACGCTTACTTTAGAGATATGAACATTACTCCTTTATTTTGTGCCTATGTAAAGATTGAGAAAACATTTGTTAATAAAGTTAAAATGTTATTTTTCTTTAGAGACTTTTATAGATGACATCAATTGTCCACATTTTATAGACTTTTAATAGATGACATCGAATTGGTTGAAGCTTACACTCAGACATGAGCTGCCAGTCCCCCCCTTGACCCTGTATAAGCAAACCCTGCAGAAAACAGAATGCCGATTTCCTCGGCAGCCAACCAGCACACTCTGTCCCTTACACTCACCAGCACCACACTCTGCCTCTTTCCCCCTACCTTGGCATGTCTTCTTCTTTGGAACTGGGTAGCAGAGGATGTGTTTGATTCCCCATCCTGGAATTGACTGGCTGCTGGAAACTCCACTACACTCCCTAACGATACTACAGGAGCTTTTACTCATCCTTGTAATAAGGAGAGTCCCGCTACTGGTGCTGATGGATATGATAAGAGACTAGCAGAGAAGTTGTCTCCAGTTGCAGTGTTTGGATCATCTGCAGATGGTCAGGGTCAGGATTCTGCCAGGCAATACACACAGTGCCATACAGTGACCAAAGTGAACAGATGCTTACGCTGGAGGCTTACTCTGGCTGCTTGTTTACCATCTTGATTTACTACAAGGCATAGCATTTCAGTTGGTTGTCTAGTACTGAGACAAGTCTGGATACATAAATGCATGCTCGCACCAGGTGTGATAAAAGCGTATTCTTTAATTCCAATTTTCAGATAAAAATAGTAACAAAAGTCAAAAAACTGCGCAATGCAACCTATTGACAAAAGAGTAGCCAAAAAATGTTTGGCAGATAGCCTACACGCGTTTCGACGTATCAAGGCATCCTTACTCATGGCTGTTTTTTTGCAATAATGAGGACATGGATCTCATACCCCACCATCTCCCTGCTCCAACAGCCCAATCATGTTGTATGTGGAGAGGGAGGTGGTAGTCACGATCAAAAAATCATAAAATAAACTTTAAACAGTAGTGCCATTAGTACATATGTACCGATAGTTAGTTTGCCATTCAGTAGAAATACTTATTAGGAGACAATATGGATATTTGATGCCGACTCATAGTATTGCCTGATCCTACCTGCTATGCCAGCATCACACCCGGAAGTTTACTAGTGGACACTCTAACCCGGAAGTATTCTCCCCATACTAATATCTGCCGAGTATGTTTTTTTGATGTTCCTAACCCAGACTTTTATCCTATACAGGATAGTGGAAGTTATGGATAGGTTTCAAGAGGTCTGGAACGTGATCTCAGAGATCTTCATTCCAACACCTCTCGTGCCCCCTCCAATCCTTAATATATAAACGATGGCTCTTAAATCCCTCAGTGATGATTGACACTAGGTGATCACATGGCCGCTAATAAGGGGGGCACGGTTGTTGGTAATGAGCCGCGATCTTTATAAACACAAGTTGAAAATCTGTTAGCCTGATGAGAAAGCTTACCATATCTACATGCAGATCGACCAAAACATTTTCACCAGGAATGTTTTGCATATTGATGATGGGGTGACATTAGAGGTCTTAAACGTATAAACAGACAATACCTCAGAATATGAATCCTACCACACCCATCCTGCCTATGTTGCCGAATTTTCGACAAGAGCATCGATCCCCCACCTATGAGACCCATAATTTCGGAATAGGCTCCCTAAATGAACGGCTATTGCCATAGCTTGACACATTTCTGCAACCCTTGGTTCAAAAGGATCCCGGGTACCTGCAAGACACAAGGGTGTGTTTTGTTAATTGGCCTACAGGGAATGCATGGCGTGCAAGACTTTTTGGGTCGCTGTGAACGTGGTTTCCCTGTACACCTCCATAGCCCCATCATTTGCCATGCAGCATTAGACCTCCATCTTACTAATACAGTTGGTTATAAGAGAACACAACCTTACTTAAAGTGTTACCTGAGTACCTATCTCATGACACACAATTCTTTACATTTAATGACAATTTTTATTTACAAATACAGGGGTCTCCATGGGGGCAAAGTTTCTCCCCCTCTTTAGTAAATCTGGTGATGGCCATGTGGGAAGAGGAATTCATCTTTACAATGCATCATCCTTTTGTGAATGGGGTGCCACTGGTACGCAGATACACGAGCACGCTACATTGGTGTTGGGTCGGAGATGTGTCTCCGTACCAGCGTTCGTTGATTATATTAACAATAACTTAAATAACTTAAATTTAACTTTTCTGTAGACAAACATATTGGAATTCTAGACTAAAATAACAGTTGATATCACGGGGATAATTTCTACTCTACACACCGCAAAACCTTCGCAATACTATCTTACACGCCCACAGTGCGCATCCCACACGTTGTTTAAAGCAATCCCCATGGAGAAATGACCAGGTCCCGAAAGGAATTGTAGCCACACTGTGGACTACAAACTGGAGGTCCAGGACATTAGGGATAACTTCAGAACAGAAAGTATCCAATTGAGATGCTTGATCGAGCTGAGCTTCTGTTCACGAAAAAATCGTACAACATCACTCACAAAAAAAACCCAGAGTATCTTTTCGGTCCACTTGCTTAATCCTTTTTTATCAGTTGCTGAAAAAACTCTTTTTAAATATTGCCTATTTTACAAAGTGAGAGAGTTAGCGCAAATCTTATCTACGGTGTTTGCAAAATTCTAGCGAAAAATAATCCCCTAACGATCAGCATAAAAAATCCCCTAGTTACTTTGTACTAGGACCTCGACATAGATCATCATGGTTCACCATAAGCGGTTTTTATAAATGCGGATCATTCCATGTAAACCTGACTTGGCGAAACCACTAGATTTTTTCAAATTCGAAAATACAACAAACAACATGACTCACACAATATCTTAACTGCATCCAGATCATGTCGTTTCATCATTAGTTTGCAAGCGTGCGCGCCAGATGTCTGTGGGTTGTACAACAGAAAGATTTAAATTAAGATTACTGGAACATCATGGGACATTCCGTAACTTGGCATAAACACTGCACCCACAACAATTAAGCAAAGAAGATCTCTTTCGGGAGCAGCAAGGACACTTTATGAACATCATAAGGAAAAGTATCCACTTAGAAACATTATCATAGAACTGGTCCATCTTCCCAAACAGGGAGGTGATAGGCACAAAAAATTAATAATCGTGAATCCTATTGGATGCTGTTTAAATACTAACTATCCCAAGGCATGAACTACAGAAGGGAATTCATGTATCATTATTGATTGTATTTGTCTTCTCATTGTAATTTTGTTTCTCTTATTATGTACACACCCCATTTACACTAGGTTATGTCTCTTACATACAATTCAACTGGATAGAGTTTTAATTTGAGTTTTCTCCCTCCCTTTGCGGTTAGGATACTAGTATCGGCAGTATCTATATACATACCTCTACTGTCTATTTCTTTTTCCTTTTTCTTCTTTCTCCCCTACGATGTATACTTGGTTGGATTCTTCCGGACGGGCTGACTCCGCTGTGTTTTCATGAGTTGACATGGCAACGCCGGAGAATACTCCGGTTTAGAGTGTCCACTTAGTACTTCCGGGATGAGCTGGCATAGCAGTGTAGGATCAGGTAATTACTACTGAGTCGGCATCAATATCAAATATTGTTTCTCTCCTAATACGTATTCTACTTCTGAATGTGCAATACTAACTACGTTACATATATGTACTAATGGCAGTACTGTTTTAAGGTTTTATTTTAGGATTTTATAGATCGTGACTCCACCTCCCTCTCCACATACACATGATTGGGCTTGGAGCAGGAGATGGTGGGGTATATATCATGTCCCATTATTGTCACAAAAGAAGCCGATTATTATATCATTTGGTACTCTTTTCAATCAGGATGCTTGCTTGCAGTTTTTTCTTGCACTTTTGTTTACTATTTTTATCTGAAAATTTGGAATTAAAGATTACGCTTTTATCTACACCTGGTTGCAGCATGCGATTTCTTATCCAATCGACTTTTGTCCCAGTACTGCGTGGTCCCCGAGTAGCAGCCAGCACAGTGAAGACAATTAAAGTGTCGGTCAATATATCTCTGTAATTTTGGTGTCTAGTACCACTTTTTATGTTCCTTCATCGTCCTTCATCTCATCCTGGTTATCGGCTAATAAGAATCTGCCCTGCACTTATGTAAGTCGTATACATTGAGCGCAGAGGAATCAAAAGTGTCCACAGTCAGCTTAGTGTCAAAGCTGATACTATCTTATTGCACTAATACAGCGATACTAGCAAAAGCCAAGCATAGTAAAACGATAGGAAATTTGCAAAAGAAAAGTAGAGGTTAATGTTATCTTTATCATGTCAGGATCACTATGGATTAAGATTTACGATTTCTTCCATAACAACCCCTTTACAAGTGATGTCCCATTATTTTGGGGCTACAGTAGTCATAGATTTAAAAGATGGAGAAATAGTAGTCATAGATTTAAAAAGATGGAGAATAGTGAATACAAATCACTGGTCAGACCACACATGGAATATTTTTGCTCTAAGAGACTTGTGATAAATCGCCTCCATTGTGTAGAGTTTTGGGCACAAGTGTATAAAAAGGACAAAGTAGAACTGGAATAGGTGCAGAGGAGAACAACCAAGATTATTAGAGGAATGGGGGGACAAGAATACAATGACAGATTACAAAATTTGTGGTTATTCAGGATGACTGAGGGGGAACCTCATTACAATGTACAAATACCTGAACGGACAGTACATGGATCTCTCCAAAGATCTTTTTATACCTCGGCCTGTGACCACGACAAGGGGACATCCTCTACGCCTAGAGGAGAGGCCATTCTACCATAGCCATAGACAAAGGTTCTTTACTGTAAGAGCAGTGAGACTGTGGAACTCTCTGCCGCAGGAGGTTGTTATGGCGGACTCTATGTACATGTTCAAGAGGGTCCTGGATGCCTTTCTGGAGAGAAAAAATATCACGGGTTATGGGGATAAAACATTTATTTAATTCTTAAAGGTTGGACTTGATGGACTTGTGTCTTTTACCAGCCTTATATTCTATGATAATCAAAGTGTTGGCAGGCAAATATTTCCTTACTTTGCTGTGAACTAATTTAAAGTTTAATAAAGCTTTGTTTTTCATTTCATCTGAAATCTCTTGACATGTCGTATTTGGTGCCTGTAATCAAGCAGTTGCTTGTTTGTCTCACTGTACCAAGCCCAAAGTTGAGAGCAATCAACCCCAGAGATCATCTTATTAGCATATTTCCTGATTGAGGCAACATTATGTGGAAACGAGGAGCACAAGGGCTGAGATACATGAGGGCTCCTCTTATGTGAAATTATTTAACAAAGCTCTGTTGCTAAAAAAGCAACATTTTCAGCACATAGCAAAATAACAGTCTCATTCTGTGTTGAAATTATCTCCTTTCAATGCAACAGAAACAAAGTTTTTTTTACAATTGTATGTCGAGCAAAATGTTCAGTTTTTGTGTGTATCATATTACTTAACTACTTGCCTACCGACATATGATTTTAGACTTTGCAGTGATAGGCATTTAACTATGAGCAGCCATATAAATATGGTGGCTCTTTAAGACAGGTGTAAGTGCCAGAGAAGGAGGAAGTGCCGTGAGATCTTGCTATCTACAGACAGTCTATCACATGGAGCATTTAGCAATGGAGACAGTTCAAAGAAACTGAGCTGTCTATAGACAATATTGATCTCCCTCCACAGCCCTGAGACAGGTCACAGAGGTGAGACTTTGCAGTGAGATCGGATCGGATTGTCTGTACACATATGTGATCTCACTGCACAGCCTGGAGACCTTTCACAGTGGTCTCAGTGGTCTCCAGGTAAATGATCACAGTCTGACGCAGTTATCAGTCAGAACAGGGGTGTAACTAGCAGAGGCAGTCTACTAAATGGGACCCCTAACATATACATTCATACATTTACACAGATCTCTGCCAGTAGCTGCCCACCCACCACATGGGGGAAGTACAGAGAGATTCCTAGTTCTTATGTGAACTGCAGATGTCTGCTGTGTACTGTGCAAGTGTACTGTGGAATATGTAAGGGGGCACATTCTTTACTTTTTAGTGTGTCAGGTTGGATGCGTGGCCTCCTAACACTGCGAGCCCCTTAGCAGCTGCTATGGCTGCTACCGCTGCAGTTATGCCCCTGATTAAGATTAATTAGAAAGTTTTAGTAAACTTTATAAATGTAACAGCACAGTTTTCCTGATTTTGAGGGACAGAGATTGTACTGTTACTTTATTACTGTAAAATCACCTAGGCACATATGCCCATTCACATTAACCCATTCCTCCCCTGAGTGTTTGCATGTAGCTATATAACTATAAAGACACACATACATTTCTCCACATGCCTCATGCATTCTGTATTCCAGAAAGATATGCTTCATGGCATTGCACTGTAAATCTTCAGAGTTTTTGAATGTTTTTTAAATCTAGCTGTTTGTGTTGCATATGGACTGGTTTTTGCCTTCTTGCTGTCTCCCCTTTTTTGAATATATTGTTTTGGTGTGTTTACTTTCAAACTACTGACCAATTGGGTTGGGCAGATCCATTTTTTGTTTACAGTGGTAAATCTGCAGAGTAGATTCAGCCCACAAAAATTCTGCAGAAATGCCTCTACACTGTAGATTTTTCATCCGCAGCAAATAAGTGACATGTTACTTATTCCTGTGGACGTTGTTGTAGAAATCAATCTTTGCAGAGCAAAGATTGAGCTCCGACCATGAAAGGATTGCACCAGTGCACACATCAGAAGCCAGCAGATTGAGACTTGTTTCTGATGTTTGCAGAATAGCTCCGGGGTTACCACTGAGATAAAACCTGCAGCATATAGAGCACCCACACAAGTCACAGGTGCTCTTACATAGATAATGGATTAATTTTAATGTACATGCAATACCGTATAAATAACAGTGATTACATCAAGTACCTTTAATAATGCGGCATATACCATCCTGCGGAAGGTGACTTTACCCATATAAAATGACTGTTTGGGCTCCAGTGTCCGGGATGACTCCGGCCCCAATGTGTGTTTTGTCTCCAAAAGACTTTGATGAAGGCCCCCAGATGAAGGCTTTTGGAGCCGAAGCGCGTGTCGGGGCCAAAGTCATCCTGGATATTGGAGCCAATACAGAAATTTAATATGGGTAAGGTCACTTTCCGCATAGGATGGTATATGCTTCATTATTAAAAATACTTGATGTAATCACTTTTATTTATAGGATATTGCATATACATTAAAATTAGGCAGCACCATCTAATTTACTATTACAACAATCTCCATGTGTCCTTTTGTGATGACTCCATTGTCTCTGTAGACTTGTTTCTTTTAATTAACTGTGTATCCACAATAGATTTTTTAAGATTGTATTAAGATGTATTGCAGATAATAAAGATTTGTGAGTATTTTTTTCCTCGTTTGTGCTTTGGCTTCCTCTCCATGTACTTGGAGGTACAATAGGATATGTATCATTGTTTCAGCCATAGACTTGGGGGTTAAGACTTTTGATATGAGGTGGCACCTTGTTGTAATGTATATTAGGTGACAATATTAGGGGTTCTTTTGTAAGTGTGCACCCACACATAATGCACATCACACTTGGATTCTTTTGAAATATATGCAAGATAAGATCATATGCTTAAACCCACATCTGCGGTAGGTCCATGAATCACAAATTGCATCTAATGCAAGGACTACCTGCTTTCCTGCAAAGCAAACTGTTATTACAAACTGTTATTACAAACTGTTGTCACGATTATAGTTCAGTGCTACTGTTACTCAGTTAAGCAGGGACTCCTTGCATCATATATCACTATGATGTAAAGAG
Organism: Engystomops pustulosus; assembly: GCA_019512145.1. Lineage (NCBI taxonomy): Eukaryota > Metazoa > Chordata > Amphibia > Anura > Leptodactylidae > Engystomops > Engystomops pustulosus. Next base: position 142,550,773 of record CM033642.1, on the reverse strand, counting down.
TCCAGCCCATGAAACAGGAAAAGGTCCATGAAACAGGACACTGCATGGTCCATGAGTCACTGATCAACCTCAGCCGTGAGTTTTAGCCCTAATACAGTTGCAGAGAAATGTATGAGACTTAGCCAAATCCCATACGCACACTGTGAAAAAAATGTTGAGGTTTAAAAACCATAGCATGTCATTTAACTGCTGTGCATCTCGGAGAGGAATTCAAGGTTAACAAAGCAAAGGTGGAGATCTTCTCCCTACTGCAGCAAAATCACAGCATAAAACCACATCAAAAGCCAGCCACTAGTTTCTGAAGCTTGCCGAATTTCTATGGAATGACCACTAGATAAATTCTGCAGCCATTCTACACCCTTTATATATAGACAGGAATTAGGTATCACTATATAGTGTGTATATAATAATAATACAGGCAGTCCCCAGGTTACGTACAAGATAGGGTCTGTAGGTTTGTTCTTAAATTGAATTTGTATGTAAGTCGGAACTGTATATTTTATAATTGGAACCTTAACCAAATCTTTTTTGGTCTCTGTGACAATTGGATTTTAAAAATGTTGGGTTGTCATAACAACCAGGATTAGCAATAAATCTTAATTAAAGACACCTTTGATAACTGTTATAACTATTCAGTGTGATTCCTTGGCGGAGAATCCCAAATATATCAAAGTGAAGAGGCAGCACTCCAAGTAGTGTTGAAAGATGTGAAACTTTATTCCATGAACCTCGACGTTTCGGTGTGAGTTTACACCTTTCTCAAGCATAACATGTGTGTCAGGTATCCAATTATTTAAAGACCAAACCATTCACTGAGCAAATACATGATAGAATGTGAGAAAATACATTGCAATACTTTGTAATATCATTCTTGTGAAGATCATAAAGTGTCTAGGTACATTGTGCAATGAAATTTGCAGTGACAACAATATAAAGTGACATCGTGCTTTCTTTGTAAAACAGGACCAACCCATCGGCTTCAGGACCCAATCCACGTCTCCTAACTTGTAATTATAGATATATTATACGTAAAATTTTTATAGTTGGTATATCACAGAGAAATAATGCAGTGGATGCACAACAGACACCCCCCACACACACCCGTGTGAATCCACCATAAGTCCATTGCTAAAACTGAAAACATGGCCTGGTAAGAAGGAGGGCAATCACTCTGTAATGAAGTGGTTAGAAAGGCTAGCTTTAAAGCATAGGAACGTAATAACATACCGTATTTTTCGGACTATAAGGCGCACTAAAAATCCTTTGATTATCTCAGAAATCAAAGGTGTGCCTTATACTCCAGTGCTCCTTATATATGAACCATACTTACAGACAACAACTGCCTTGAACTATCCACAGGTCTGCCATCTGCTGGTCATTCATCCTAATAATCAGGTGCGCCTTATAATCCGGTGCGCCTTATATATGATCCTAGACGTTTTAGCAGGCATTTATTGATGGTGCACCTTATACTCCGGTGCACCTTATAGTCCATATAGACAAAAAATGCATTTTATAATATTACAGAATAATTATTAACATTCTAAATACTTTGGAGAAAAATATCCAATCTAAAAGAATCTCTGCATTTTAGTGCAATAGGGACTGACTGTGGGCATTGAAAGTGCAGTATGTTTGCTGGGATTAGACAATCACCTGCTTTGCAAAGAAGGATAGCTTCCATCTAGCCCTGACTCTTTGGTTGTATATCTCTCATTTATTTGGGTTTGATTGATACCTTTTCTTTTTCAGTTACATCAAACAGGCTTTGTTCAAGATAAATTAGAGTCTAAAACTGTTAGAAAAATTACAGCAAGGAGAAAGGTGGTAAGGAGAAATATATTTCAAGCTGTCTTCATAACTTTCAATGCCAATAAGGAGTTTGATAGTGCATCCTGGTCGGTGCTTTTACGCAGTTTTTTAGCCTTTCCTAACATTTCTTCATTATATGTATTTTAATCTCAAGACATGGCTATATATTTTAGGGATGCTATGTTGACAAGAGCTTTGATTTGGTTTATTTGTAGGGGATCTATAAGTATTCTTCGGGAATACATCTACCTATTGCCCTGCAATTTCACAGGAATTTGGGGAGATATTAATTGAAAGAATTAGTAGATCAATTTTTATCTTCATGTAAATATGATGTGGTTCATTGATGTAAACTTAGTAATGTAATTTTCTAAATAAACGAGGAAGAGAATGGAAGACTACTCATCACAATTTTATCAGGATAAAGAGCTTTGTGTGCTATTTTACAAAATCTTCTATTACTTTTATGTAATCTTCTGGTATTGTTAAATAACTTCTTTTTTATCAAATGGTATAGAAAATTAATGACTGGATAAAATTCCCAAATCTCTGTCTACATAATTATGCTTGCATTTTGCATTACATTTGTTATTGGTCCATGAACCATGATAAATATACAAACAACCATTAACACCTTGGGATTTGATCAATGGTAAACAATCAGATTTGCGACCATACACATGGAAAATGTTTTCCTTCAACCAGGCAATGGCATTTTATATATTTTGTATATTTCCATAGGTTTTACTGCTTATCAAGGTCTTTTTTTATATACAGAGCAGCAGTAATTCCATGTGCAGTACATTTTAAAATTAGTAAAAGAAAAATTAGTACAAAATCCTCAGCTTATAGGGGAGTGTAGAAGGAAACACTAGGTGAGGGAGCATAGAGGTGGGTTTATTATGCATTGTAGGCAGGTTGCAAAGGATTAGATGGTTTAGACAACATGTTTTGGTAGGTTGTTCCAAAATATGTGGAAAGCACAAGAGAAGTCCTGGATGCGGATGTGAAAAGATTAGATAGAAGGAGTGGAAAGCACAAGGCCTTATGAGAATCCAAGATAACCTGTGAGATGCTATTAAAAAAGACCTGTCACCGAGAAATTTGGCACCAGGAGCTGCTTACTAAAGTAAGATGCTCCTACTGCTAAAACAAACGCTGCAGTGTTAGAATGATAGAGTTATCGTAAACCTTAGATAACGCTATCTAACACTGCGGCGGAGTACAATGTAAACGGTGGACCGCTCTCAAAGCTGTCCAATGTATTCATGAGGGAGCTGTCCGAGGCGCTGCCTCTTCCCCGGACCGCCTCCTCATGAATACACCAGACTACTTTGAGAGCCGTCCGGCGTTTACATTATACTCTGCCACAGTGTTAGATAGTGTTATCGGAGGTTTCCGTTAACGCTATAATTCTAACACTGCTGTGTTTGTTTTAGAACTAGGAGCTGCATACTCTAGTAAGCAGCTCCTAGTACCAAATTTCTAGGTGACAGATCCTCTTTAACTGATTAGATACAATATAGCTATATGAGGGGCATCCTGACATATAGATCTGTGTTGTTAATGGTTTAAAGGATAAAGACGAGTCAGAAAGGCAGTGGACTTTGGGGACAGTGTGATACCAACAGTTGTAATCAATAGGTTGAGTGGGAGGAATGTATAAAATGGAGGAAAAATTATGGACCAGATTTAGCAATATGTGCAGTTTGCCTTATGAGTGTGCAGGGTGCGCCAGAATATTGAATACTAGTCTTCAATAATCTGGTGCACCCTGCACTGCTCATTACCATCTTTTTTTTAGGTACACCTATTTGCTGTATTAAATGTGTCGTAAACTCAGACTAAGCACTTCCACACCCCTCCAGGGTCTTGTGTCTTGTCGGACACAGTGCAGCCGCAACACAAAATTGGCACAAATATTTATATTTATGAAAACATGTGCAAGCTCCAAAGATCTTCTTATCAGTACAAAGTCAGGCAGAAAACTGGCGAAGTTCTGTTTTGTCTATGTTAAGTGTTAGAGAGAGGGACGAGAAGAAGATGGATATGGCTGATAGTTGATGTTTGTGCCTGAGATATAAATCTTAGTGTTATCAGCATAGAAGTTAAAAGCCATGCTATTTAAATAGCTGTCATAGGCCAGAGGTATAGATGGAGAAAAGTAAGGGTCCTAGGACCCTTATACTAAATGAAAATAATGAATTCCAGCAATTGGATTTGAGTCTCTGTTTTGCCTTTATTCATGTGATGTTTATGTTACAGTAATCCCTATGGAGAGCAAAGACCCCAACAATCAGCCAATCATCCTCATTAAAACTGTTTGCAAAATTTCTAGTAGTGTGCTTGGGGGAACACTGGGTTTGCTGAATAACCCTGATCAGATGAGCTTCGTGCCTTTGCATGACTAGTGATAATTACCTTCAAAATCTTCTTAGCTCTCCATGGCAGGCAACAGGACTCTTTAGACCTCCCTTAGTCTCTTACTCAATTTTGAGTGTATGCCTCGTATCCTAGTGCTTTGATGATGTAGTCAGGACTTGGGCACCATGCTGCACATTTGCTGAAATTGCATTGTATACAATCTGTATACAGGATATTATATGCATACATTGGTGAAAATGTTAAGTTAAATGTTACACCTTGAAGAACATGGCCAGTACCAATTATGCAATGTGAACCATCCACAACAAACTTTAAGATCTTGTGGACTTTTTAAAAACCTAAATTTGTAGTACTACAAAGATAAAAGAGAGAAAAAAATGTAAAAAATAGACGCAGCCTGAATTCTAAAAAAAGGTTTTTAAAGGTAGCACTAGAGGCATAGTTTTCCTTTGCCATATTAGAAAACTTATTTACATACACCATTACCAACTATTAATGCAGCATGCATGGCTTTTAAGACTGGCTTTTTGAAACAGTAGCCAAAAAGAGCACTTACAATATATAGTTACCTTCCTGATCCATAGGCTGCTGTGCCATTGTAATACTGTATGGCAATATTTGCAGCTAAGATATGAGTAATAAAATAATGGATTTAAGTTAAGCCATTAGGGAGAAACTTGTTATAGAAATCTCTGAGAAAATCAATTCACCCATGGAAGTAAAAGTAGAGATAAGTAGGATTGGGAAATATAGGAAAACATTTAATAAATGCTGGGGGCTATATGTGAAGATATTGGTTACCATAGAGACTAGACAAAACTTGATACCACAGTTCACTTATTCCTAATATTATCAATGTGGGGCATAATAGCTGGGAATATGTACTCAATGATAAATAAAATTAAGGAGAAGGGATATAGTGAATTGTTTAGGGGTACCTTTATTTTTTATTTGTAAGGTTATATTACACTACTTTTCTACCGTGGAGTTAGATGTAGACCCAAAAAAGAAACAGACTTTACTCACAAAGGATTTATTAATGAAATAGATAAAACCACACATACCTGTTTCTACAATATAGGTAAAGAAATATGAAAGAAGCAAAAAATATCATATGCCCAATTTTTTTTTGTCCGGAACACCTACTATACATCTTTGGAATTATATAGCCCACGTCATACCTTTTTTTCCTTCTGTCAAAGCAAGTTCTAAAAGATTAATTATATAAAAGGTATTGTGTATAGAGGTGCCCTGAACATCTACCAATACCAAATATTTGGAGACACAGCAGCTGGTTCTTTGCTCTACACATGATTGCTAGAATGAGCAAAATACAGTATCAACTTTAAAAGAGTCACACCAAAGAAAATGTAGAAGAAATGGACGGCACTAACCAATCTTCAAGATATTTGTCTTCTTTTTTATTGCATAATAATTTACTCACAGACAGGAGATACGGGACATACAGTGAGGGAAGGACGTTTGAGGTGCCTAACTGCATTTTGAGTTGATCCTCGCTTCTTCTACCATCCATTTATTCTGCATTTTTTTGGTGTGACTGTTTATAGATGACTTATTATTGAACCAGATCCACACTTAATTCATGATTCCACACAACCTTTTTGATATTGTGTGTATCAGATCTCCAGTGATTCCATTGAGGAGAATTGGGGAGCGCTGTTATCACATATATATTCTTGTGTGGACAAATATGAACTTTACTTTGCAAACTGCACTGCTTTAGTATGATGGTCCATTAGTTTACAAAATCAACTCTGTCAATGGGGAGGCAGATCTGTAATGTAATACAGATAAAAAATACAGAAAATATTTAGTTTTATTTATAAATCTGTAGATTCAGGTTGGACTTGATAGACCTGCATCTTCATTCAACCTTTTCTACAATGATGAAATTATAAAACTATGATCGAGAGATGATATGCAAGATTTTATATAGCCACAGTAAACACTTGCATAGCCTCCTCTATTTGCACAAATTCATGGATTTCAGAATAAGGGTTCCGCATATTAGTGAGAGAAATCTTCTTATTTGTTTTGGACCCAATGAAAACTTTAATGACAGAGCCCCACCGGAGTTTACCTCTCAAAGCTGTATGTGTCCTTTCCTAACATGAATAGAAGAGATGGTTAACTTAAGCTTGTTGAATTTAACATTTAAAAGTGAGTTATGTTTTAAGGTGACAGCTATCATGTCATATCAAATCTGACATGTTAATCTGTAAATACATCTTATAAGTTGTTATGAAGACGCTAGCACAATATAGTTTTAATATGTGGATATGAGATGCAATGCAGATGCAGATGGCATTTTTTAGAGCAGATGTACATCTAAAATCACACACATTATAAATGTGCATTTTTTGATCTGAAATCAATATAAATATGATACAATTCATAAAAAATTGGTTGAAATCCAAAATGTCATTTTTATAGAATTTAAAAGTGTTTTCCAATCTGTGTCCTCCTTGTATAAGCTTTAATTTCTCAGAAAAAGTTTGAAGCAAATTAACTTTTCAACTTTTTTCATATTCGTGTTTCTATTTTTCACTCATGAATTACATTTACTACTTACTTCTTGATTTCTTAAAGTCATTTCACATGTGCACATCTACAGAAACTGATGATGGCTTTGGCCTTACTGATCAGTCAATCACTCAAAACAACCTTGACTTAAAATTAAATGTGAGATCTGGGGATGCCTCAGAGAAAATGATAGCAAAAGCTGAAAAAATAATAGCGGTCTTATTGTGGCTTTCAAAATGCAAGTAACAATAGTCAACTATATTAATGTATCATTTGTAGATATAGATCCAGAACCATAGCCCTCCAACTGCATTCAAAACTCATTAAAACTAGTAATAATCCAAACTAATAGATCACCTAAACTTGAAAAAAACCCACAAAACTAATACAGATCTCAGATCCAACCACTTAAATAATTACAGAACCCAAATCTTTAGAAACAGAGACTTTAGAGACAGTCATGTTGTTTTCTAAATGATGCAAGGGCGTATAAAATAATGGTCTGAAATAAAAAAATTGCCCCATACCAGTAAACTTTTCCCCCTCCCATCCTCAACATAAACAACTGTTTCCCATCCTACAACATATCAAAGACATAACTATCAACTATTTTTGGGGGGGATGAGATCTGGTAAAACATTTTGACAGACAAATGCTTCTAATCTCAAGACTATAATGGTCTCTAAGACATCTTTAGGTTCAGACTGCTCCTGAAATTATGTAGAATATGTTATATACAGTGATTAATCAAATCATAATCAAATATATTGGCTTTTTAAAGATAACTTAAGGTATATTAGTGCTGGCACCGTTGCACCATATAGCACTGCTTTGTCCAGGCCTTTTTGTTGAGGCTTTTGGCTTTTTCCTTACTTACCTTATTGATAAATATGACAAATAGAGCAGCCAATCTATTTTCAGTGTGGACACACTATATAACAAAGATGGTATGGTATGTGATAAGTTAGGATGATTTTTGTAAAATATAATTTCATATTATTTGGTGATGGATTTCAGCATAAATTGCAAAAGCACTCTCAGGAGAGGCTGTGAGAGTCATAACAGACCCACCAGACACAGTGATTGAAACTCTACCTTTGCCACATTTTTATGTGTGTACACAAAAGGCTGTCAATCACAGTGTTTAAGGCATTATAACAGCAGTCGAGAGGTTCTGATTGTGACAATGGCTACACTCCCTGCACTTGAATTCCTTCTCAAGTGTTCCATCTGTCTTCTCTATTGGTCCAGACTACCTTTAAGTGTTCCTCTCTCACAGAACCACCCTCTTGAAGTTATGGCTTTGTCATCCTACCTGCAGTGGCTTGGGTCACTGCATAATTCTGGATAGATTTGTCGGACTAGCTCATCTCTCCCCTTGCTACGGGTTGGGGCTTTTCCTGCTGACATCCCCAATGTACAGAGTTTGGATGAAAGTCTGCTCTGGCCACTTGGGGCTTTGGAGGATGACTCATACCGAGTGTAGGTGACATGCCCTTCCTTGATTTGGATGCAGATTTTGATATGCAGACTGGTAGGGGAGGAGACTAATTGTTAAAACCTATATCTCCTTGTTCGGCCTGCACCACTAATATTAATGTATGGAAATTCACCTGACCTCTAATGCTGTAATAAGAAATGCATATCATCCTCCAAAGTTTGACTGGTGTTTAGTCGTATGCTTTTACTTTGCTAGTTCAGAAGTATGACCCCTGCTCACATACTATGCACTTGTACAAGGTTAAGGTGGTTATTTATTTTACTATAAAACCCTAAGTTTTAAACTCCTATTTATTCAGACCGTGAAGTGCTATAGCTTTTCTAGGAGGTGAACAAAGTTATACCATTTTTGTCAGAAAATGTAAACAAATGCAGATAGTCCCCAGGTTACGTACAAGATAGGTGCTGTAGGTTTGTTCTTAAGTTGAATTTGCATGTACGTCGGAACACTATATTTTATAATTGTGTCCCCAAATGATTTTTTTTATTGTCTCACTGACAATTGGATTTTAAAAATGTTGGATTGTCAAAAGAACCAGGATTAACAAAAACGCTTAATTTCTGACCCCTTTGATAACTGTTATAGCTGTTAAAGGTAGCCTAAGGTTAAAATACAGTAAATTACCAACATCCAGAGGTCCATTTGTAACTAGGGGTTGTCTGTAAGTCGGGTGTTCTTAAGTAGGGGCCCGTCTGTATACATTTCTAGTGTATATATTTGTATAGTAGTATGTTCACTGGAGGGACATAAATTCCTATTTGCACTTTATGTACTGCTGGTAGACCTAACTGTAGATTATCCCATAGCAGTTGGCCTCTTCATTCTTGGGATATTTAATTGGGGGGATTTAATTTCACCCCTCAGCATCGGCCCTGATTCTGCTTTGTTTTTGCTGCAATTTACAGAGGGGTGGGCACAATTTTGATTGTCTGTCTAGGGCACCAAAATGCCTTGTTGTTAATGGCAGCAGAACTGATATAAAAGCACCTGAGGATTTTTGGGGTGCACTGGTTTGTAAGATTTCTTCAATGTACTGCTGCACTGCCTATCCTCTCTGCTATAAAAGGTTTCTGTTTGAACATTGCAACAGTTACTCATGGGGGGGGGATCAAGAGATCTGTAGGGAGCTTTGTATGGTCTGCTGTCAGAATTATGTACTAACATACTAACATGCTTAGCGTATAGGTATACCTTATATTGTAAAATGCATACATTAGTTACTAAACATATAACTTTTTTACAACATGTCAAGGGTTGTACGTTCCTATAACCTAGGATACTGTTACCATCATGTTGATTAGATAATAATCTTTTAAATGGTATGTTGAATAATTGTAAGCAACAGAAAAAGGCTTGGGATGAGCCAAAAATAATCCTGATTTTGATGTTTAGGCACATGTAATAAAACTCAAATAAATGTTATCACTCAATTATCAGAATTAATTTGCTAATTTTGAAACATGTCTCCACAAGCACCTTGTGAGACAAGACAGAGTGTCAACCAATTACTTCACATTATCTGTAAGAGAATATTATATCAAACCTCCAGCTCACCAACAGAACGTTGTCATTTGTGCATCCAAGACCACTTCCCCATCAAAGCAAACTCTAATGAATTACAAATTCTAAGCTCAAAGTAAAAAACTCTACATTGATTGTGATTGTATCTGTGCACAGGGGATAACAATCAAACTTGTGACAATCCCTTAACCCCTACGGGACTCAGCCTATTTTGGCCTTAAGGACGCGGCCCCATTTTTTCAATATAGCCCTGTGTCACTATAATGTGTTTACAGCTTTGGAACAATGTAAGATATCCAGGGGATTTTGAGACTGTTTTCTCGTGTACTTCAAATTTGTTTAAAATTTGGATGATATCTTTGTGTTTAGTTATGGAAAAAACTAAAATTTGGCAAACATTTGGAAAAATTCTTTTTATTTCAAAGTTCTAGTTCCCTACTTTTGATACAGACAGTCATACCACCCAAATATATTCATAACTTACATTTCCCAATGTCTGCTTTATGTCGGCATGGTTTTTTAAGATTCTACATATTTTACTAGAATGTTATGAGGCTCAGAATTTGGATGCCATTTTTTCAAATTTTTGGGAAAATCCCCAAACTTATTTAGATGGACCTCCTCAACTCTAATTGACACTGAGAGGCCTAAATAATAGCTAGAATCGTAAATTACCCCATTATGGAAACTACACACACCTCAACGTATGAAAAAGCACTTTAAGAAGTTTGTTAACCCTTTAGTTGTTTTAAGGGGTTAAAACAAAATGGAGGTGTGGCTCCAAATTGTAATATTTTTGACAATGCATTCATTTTGGGTGGAAAATTAAACATTTGTAATGGATTAAATGAAAAAAGGCTCCACAAAGTTTGATACCCAATTTCTCCAGAGTACACTGATACCCTAAATGTTGTGGTAACCTGCTGTGTGGACGCACGGACGGGCATAGAGGGAAGTAGGCGCCATGCAGATCAGATTTGCTATGTCACATTGTACAGGCTATTTTTTTTTTTGTTTTTTATTGTGGACGTATAGGGGCTTATTTTTTGCCACATAGATGCACTTTTCTGGTACATAATTTTGGGGCATTATAGCTAATTTTATTAACTCTTTGTTGGTGGAGGAAATGAAAATCATCAATTTTTAGGAACTTTTTTTTGTATTTTTTTGGGCCGTTTACCATACCGTAAAAATAGTATATTATTTTTATTCTATGGGTCTCCACTTATGAAAAGACCTTACTTATAGTTTTTTTTTTAAAAAAATTGCATTTTACTGAATAAAAAGTATTAGGCAAAAATGTAAATTTTAGCATAACTGACTTTCAAGCATAACTTTTTTTATTTTTCGACTTACAAACCTGGTTAGGGGTTTATTTTTTGTGAGAAGGATTGTTATTTTAGTGTCTTATTTTAGAGTGCATACTTTTTTAATAATTTTTTAAAGGGTATTAATTGAAAATAATCTTTTTTTTCGCAGCGTTTTTGAGTTTTTTTTTTTAAACAGGGTTCTATTTTCTCAGGCCCAATAATGATTTGGTTTTATTAATGCAGATTGTTACGGACGTAGCGATACCAATATGTGGGGTTTTGTGTTTTTGTATTATTCAATTTTACTGAATATAAACTAATTTGGAAACAATTTTGTTTATTTTATCATCACTATCTTTTCATATGTCTAACTTTTTTATTTTTGGGCTGACAATCGGTTATGGGCTTATTTTTTTGCGAGAGGATTGTTCTTTTTTAGTGGTCTATTTTTAGAGTGCTTAACATTTTTAAATCACTTTTTAGATCATTTTAGTTAAGGTATTAATAAAAATCTCTTTTTCGTAAAGTTTTTTGCTTTTTTTTTCCCCCGCGTTTACCGTGCTGATCCGTATGATTCGTTTTATTATACAGATTGTTACGGATGCGCAATACCAAATAGGTGCGTTTTTATACTTTATTAATGTTTTTATGGGAAATGTCATTTTCAATACAAGTTAAATACACTGCTCTACAAATTTTTTTCATTGTAGAGGCAGTGTAATCTGTCTGAGCATGCAGAGCATGTGCAGACAACTTACAGTCAGACCCGGAAGGGTCTGACTCCTCGGAGATCGGGCACCCGGAGCACTAGTCAGACTTCGGGGCTGCCCGAAGAGGATCGGATCCCCAGTAAGCAGCACGGGGATCGATCCACAGCGGAACATTAAGAAATGTTTTTATATGGCAAATGAATTAAATTAAATCTAAATGCCCGATGGGAATACCCTTTAGAAGGGAGGGTTTTTATCACTCATTTCTTGCTCTCCCAACTTCAAAGTCAAACTTTTTCTTCTCTCCTCTGTACAGAGCTGTGTGAGGGCTTATTTTTTGCTTACCAACATTTTACTTCTCTCGTGATGCTATTTATTTGTTCCATGCCTTGTACTGAGAAGCTGGAAAATTATTTGCAATGTACTGAATTAGCAAAAAACTTTCTTGCGGGCCATTTTTCACAACTTTCGCTGTGCGCTCCAAATAACAGCTCTGCCTTATTCTTTGGTTTAGTATGATCTACTGATATCAATTTATAATTTGATTTAAAAAGGTGTAAAAGTCACTTATTTATGCGCTTAATATTGGGCATTATGGGATATGAGTGGGCATTATGAGATGTGGCAATACCTAATGTGTTTGTGATTTTTATCTATTTATTATGTTTTATATCAGTTCTAGGGAAAGGGGGATGATTTTAACTTTTTGGGGGTTTTTTACATTTTTTTATTTTATAAACTTTAAAAAAAATTCTTTTGCTATTATTTAGAACCTCCAGGGTAAATTAGCCATAGATGGTCCTGATCATTCTACCATTTACTGCAATGCTACGGTTTGCAGTACTGCATTTTTGCTCAGTATTCATTACTTAGATGATATGATATGATATGATATAGAAAATATGAGTTGTTTATTTCTGTATGCCTCTTATGAATTTAAATTAAATAGAGAATTTCATAATTTAAACAAAAGTTGATAGGGCATCAGTAAAAATTATTTGAAAAATGATTTAATATAATGCTTAAAAACATATTTTCTGCTGACTAATAACAATTGTAAGGACTTTTTTAAGTAAAAAGGTGTTAAAAAACTATTTTGATAACTGGAATTTATTTTCTAACAACAGATGAAGTCAAATAAGTGCATAAGGCAGTTTGAGAGTGTTTCTTAGAGATGGCCTAAACTGAATATTTTACATGCTACTGTTGTTGTGAATGTTGTGTCTGTAAAAATGTCAGTGTTGAAGATAAACTCAGCTGCTCTCGTCTCCCTCCCTTCTTGTACACTAACATGGGATGAGCTCACTCTGCTGACATTTTATTCACCTTTACTTCACTCAAATCATTATGTTCTTTTCTTGGTTCCTGTTTCGGTAATAGCCGAGAGAAGACAGTATAAACCACATTTCCAGCCGGTCTTTCCTCCGCCTTGGAATATAAATATTGTAATCAAGCAGCCTTGGAGAAAAAAGGGGCTTTACAGAGCGATCTTAATGTCCTGCCATTATTCAACTCATGTCCCGAATATTGTGATTGGGACTATGTTAATCTCTGATTTACTCATATGTTATCGCTGTTAGGGTATGCTGGGGGGCTCAGCATGAAACAGGTGCATGGGGTCTCATTAATTTAACCACTGTAATCTGCTATCATTGTTCTATAGTTTGCTGATAAAAGTATGTCAGGAGCACACACACGCTGGAAAACTCAACTCCAAGTGAAACAGATTATAAATAAAGGTCAGCTCAGAACAGGAAACTTTACAGTGCAACCACTTCTGACGCTGAAAAATGGACTTCAAATGTATTGGTTCTAAATCAAAATCTCTCATACACTAACTGTGACCATGTTTTGAGAAAACTGGAAGTCGTTACTTCACCTTAAAAATGTAAAGGTACTACGTATAAATGGTTGAAGCACAGTATTTTTAGCCCAGCATATATGAAGACACAACTTGCTTCTACTATTATTTTTTGTATTATGTGGGCAACAAACAGTTTTCTACTACTCTAATGCTACAAATATTTGCACAAATAATAATACTAAAAATATCCTTCGGTGCACAAAGTATACAGGCACAGCACAGTACACTATTCTTATTCTGTGTTTACAGATACATCACATCAACACTACTCCAATGCTAAAAGTTTAGGCACAGACCAGTGCTACTACTCCTCAGAAAGATACCACATTGATGGATATGAATGGAAGACTATCTTTTGTATCTGTCTATGAAAAAACTATTTTAAAATAAAAGACCCTATTAAAAGCTTTCTGGGTTTTTAGGAATAAGACAAATATGTCACCAAATGTATGTTCCAAGCATTATATAAGACTGGAATAAGTGATCATGGTAGCCCTAGCCATACAGTATATAGAGAAAGGATTAGTAGACAAATACAGTAAGTAATTGCATTTTCATGTACGTAAAGGCAGTTACGTACAAGGTAGGTCCTTAGTTGAATTTGTATGTAGTCAGCACTGGTAAATTTTATAATTGTAGCTATCAATTTTTTAAAAATTGGATTTGCCAAGTTTCAATTTTCTGACAAATTCGATTCGACCCAAATCGAATCATGGCAAATCACGTTAAAAAAACAGGTATTTCCTGGGTGCAGGGAGTCTGTAGGTATTGTAGAACGTTGTACCATGCTTAAATATGCATAGGGAGCGTGGTTTTGTCTTAAACATGCTGTGTTTTAGTATGACACGCACATGACAGCCACCTCTCTTAGAAGCACTTCACTCTTCAATTCCATGGCCACTTACAGAGGCCAAGTTCACCAAATAAGCAAAGCAGGAACCAGCCTGACAAGTAACTCTGTGCCAACTTGAAAGGACTGAGCTGAGGGCCAAGATCCCACTATCATCAAAGAGTGCACTATGTTGATTTGACAGATTTCTTGATATCTACTTTAGCAACAAAAAAGAATTTAAATTTGGGAATACGAACCCCAAAAACTGACACCTCTGCACTTTGAGAAAAAATCATACCACCAACTATGTGGATTTTGACACGATTTATTGATATCTACTTTAGCAACAAAAGAATTGAAATTTGGGGAAAACGGAACGCCAAAACACCTCCTGGACTTTGAGAAAAAATCACTCCATCAAGTAGGTGGATTTGACACATATTTCTTGTATCAACTTTAGCACAAAAGAAATTGAAATTTGGGTATACAAATCCCCCAAAACAACACCCTGAATTTGAGCAAAATCACTCCATCAACTACTGATTACAACAGCTAGACCCGAGAGACAGCACATGCAGTGTGAAATGACGGGATTGCAAATGTCCGTCTGTTTTTATAGGGCTGTGACATCACTTAGTCTGATTGGCTTATATGTCTGCACATTGATTGAGGGTGTTCCTTTCTTCTTCCCAGAGTTCTCTGCCCCATGTAACACGTTGTGCTGGCGGTGAAAAAAATTGTTCCCATGAATTCCACTTCATTAGAATCGATTTGCCCATCTCTAATTGTAGCTCTAGACAAAATTTTTGTCCCTGTGACAATTGGATTTTCTACATTTTGTGTGGTCATTGGAACAAGGACTATCATTAAAAGTCGTTATAGACACCTTACAGCTGATGATTGAAGCCTGGGCTTAAATAAAGTAAGTCACATGTTTTGTAAGTCGGGATCGCCTATACTGTAATAATAAGTGTGGCAATGCCGAGTAAGCCAGTCCTACCATTATATGATAACTATATGGTGGTAATATTGGTCTATCTGGATTGGTGGAGCACAAGGTGGGTTTTGGTTCACGTAAGCTGAAACATGTTGCAAGAAATTATGTAAAAGAAAATTTGTTACCTCTCTGTTTATTACAAGGCTGATAATATTAATTTCACAGTTAAGACATAGATAGTTGTACTTTATTACTAAGCTTTGCTCGCTGCCCGGTTAAACAATATTTGATATTGATGCCGACTCAGTAGTAATTACCTGATCCATACACTGCTATGCCAGCGATCACCCGGAAGTTACTAGTGGACACTCTCTATACATGTATACACTGCCCCCTCACAGACTATACATGTATCCTGTCCCTCACCATATACGTGTCTACCTTGCCCCTTACGCTATAGCATGTATCTGTCCCACCTCCACTATACATAGATATCCTGGCCGCTCACGCTTACATGTATACCTGACCCCCTCACACTATACATTATACAGTGCCATTGCCCCTGCACCCTATACATGTAGTACATTGCCCCTCACGGCTATACCTTTATACAGTTGCCCCTCACGCTATACACCATGTATACATTGCCCCTTACCTTACGCTATAACAGCTATACTTGGCCCTACACCACTATAACCTGTATACACTGCCCCTCACAACATACATGTTACACTGCCCCTCCCACTATACATGGTCTACACTGGTCCCTCACACTATACATGTATAACACTGTCCCTCACACTATACATGTATACATTGCCCCTTACACCAATACATGTATACTAGGGTCCCTCACGCTATACATGTATACAACACTGCCCCTCTACGCTTATACATGTATCCAAATGCCCCTCACACTATAACAGGTATACTTGCCCCTGGCACACTATATCATCAGATACATCCACCTTCACAAAGACTATACATTTATACATTAGCCACCTCACCCTATACATAGTATACACTGCCGACCTCCACATATACTTATCACACTTGCCCTCACACTATACTTGTATAAGCACATGCCCCTCACAACTAGACAGTATAATCCACTGCCTCACATTATACATGTATACACTTGACCTACTGCCCCCTCACACGATACATGTTACCACTGCCCCTCCCCTATATACATATCTTTGCTTCTCCCACTCTCTCCCTGCATGGCAGGTCCTCCATTTCCCCTGCCCCCAGCATCGCGACCAGGATGTAACAGCATCTCTCTTGGGGGGGGGGTACCTCCACACGGGCTCGTACTGTGATGTTCGCCCCAGTATAACACACTGGCTTGTTGATATCAGCCCCCTGTAGTCCCCCATTATATAACAGCACCTGGGCCTCCGTGATATCAGCCCCTGTAGTCCCCCCAGTAATAACAGCACTGATACGCCTGTAGTCCCCCCTATAACAGCACTGGGCTTCCTTTGATGTCAGCCCCTGTTCAGTCCCCCCAGTAATCCGCAGTACTGGGCTCCTGTCGTCCCCCAGTCATCACAGCAGTACGGGCTCCTTGTATGTCCCCCAGTAAAATAACAGTACTGGGCCCTTGTGATGTCCCCCAGTATAACAGCATATGGGCTCCTGTGAATGTCCCCCATATAACACAGCCTGGGCTCCTGTATTCCCCCAGTATAACATCAGGACTGGGCTCTCTCCTCCTCGCTCTTCCTCCTCATCTGGTTACAGGCCTCAGAGGAGGGGAGAGATACAGTGCTGGCCAGTCTCTCCAACCAGGGCTCCCTACAATGTATCATCTGTAATATCGCTACAGCTACACACACACACAAAACACTATACACAAACACAACAATAATGCCAAGAGAGAGGCCAAGCAAAAGAAAATCCACAATATAGAAGCATTATAGCCATGTATGTCACGTCCCACCTCCAGCACTGCAGTCACGGAGCCTTCTACTGTGGTCCCGGACCGAAGGGATATTACCGCCTCGCATCACAAACAGGAGACTGATGCGTCTGCAAGTCACGCATGCTCAGGATCCGGCTGCGGGGATATGTAGCCTGTGCTGAGCTGAGCCTCAGGAAATCTGGAGGGACTGTACAGGGGAGTGCCTGACTCACACTGGGAGCATTCTGCATGAAGGCTCTTATCCCTGGCATCCTATTAAATGTTCAGCCTAAGTAGCGAAATGCAAAGGAAAGTAATATTAACAACATGCATAGGGCACTCAATTATTTAAAAGGGAATCCTCTGCATCTAAAACACGCTCTCAAATCGGAGCAGCAATGTAGTGCACCCTTTATAATCCTCTCCTCCCAGAGATATCTTTCCTATTTCCCAAAAATTCTCATTTCATAGAAATCATAGTTTTGTACCTCTATGCAAATCAGCCGCCATCCGCAGTCCTAACCCATCCTCTTCTTTTTCCATACATTGATTAACTTCTCTCTTAAAAGGAGCGAAAGAAAATAAAACTGGGTGCGACTGAGATTTAGGCTCCTTTTCCTACTACAATGCTTTACTCTAGGAGCGCATTTCCTACCCAAACTACTGCCATGTTTATCAGTATTTATGGCTTTTGCCCGCAAATGTTAGATCCGTCCTTTGCTTTCATGAACCTTAGTTACTCCTCCACAATACCAAGGCCATCACTTTATACAAGTGTTGTCTGACTTGCTTTGATAGAGCACCTCTAATCCTGCGCCTGCCTCCAGATCTCGCTGCATTCCCAGGATAAGGGTCGGCGCCAGCACTCGGCATACCTGGGCACGGTCTGGGCCCAGACCTGCTGGGGGGGCCACATAAAGGTCTGTCTAAGAATCCATGGATGTGAGGGAGTCTGTAGTATAATCCTGGGGAGTGAGGGGCTGGTGTTATATGTGACCATGAGGGGGCTGTGGTGGGATACTAAACTAGGGAATAGTTTAGGGGAACAGTTTGACTTGTTCACTTCAGAGGTGCCCCCTGAGCTGTGTCGCCCTAGGGGCCTCATGACACCTAGAACCGACCCCACCCCAGATAACGTGGTGTGGTGTGGTGATGTGTACACACAGCGTTGTTATGACCGGTGTGGAGGGGCTTTCTGGCTAACCCACCAACCCCCCCTAAGAGGACCTTTTTTGCCTCATTTGACTATTTTCTAAGTGACAGTATTTTTTCAGGGAAGGAGAACTTGCAAATAAAACACTAACAAAGGCATTGGTGGCCATGTCCGGGTATAGCCGCTGTAACATAGCAGGTAGTTGGGTCGGAAATTCTGTGATTCCTGTATTTTACTCCATTTTTGAGAAAATTTTAGTTCAGGTGGAAGCTACAGCCAGAGATTATATAACTGCTGTCCTACGTATAGTGCACATAATAAAAATAGTCCTTGCTAAATATGTCCCTATTCTCAAACATTGTCTGGCAAAAACCAAAAGGACGGGACAAGGCAAATCTCCAGCCGCTAGCGCGGTCCGACATCCTGGAGCATGTCCAGGAGAACTTGGCTTTCTTGTTGCCTGTTCACTCCTCCTGTCAGGAGGAGGACTCATTGTAAGTTACTGAAGATTTGTCGTATACCTTGATGGAGTGTTTGGAGGATAAGGGGCGTGATGAATATAACTGACTGGGGTTCATCTGCTTTGGTGACACTGTCCAATGATGCTTTTTTTGGTAAATGGAAAGCTATCAGGCCCGCCAAGTGGTGTATAACATCGGACATGGGACAATGTGACAATGTTGCTCATGTGGGGTCTTCAGCTGGGCAACTCGATCTACTATCCATATACAAGGGAGGGTTTACATATACACTTTGTTTTTGTATTTGAATTACCTATTAGGACATATTCTAGTACTAGTGCAATGGAATATCCATTCTTTGCCTTTTTTTGTCTCCAATATGTAGTTCGCTCCTTCCGGAGAATAATAGCGGCATGATTTTTATATGGTATAGTCTGTAATTAATGGCTTGTCAAGGTAGGTTGAAGAACCCTCCAGAAATTGTAATGACTGTTTAAAGAAAATCACCATTGTTTTTAATGTATTTTTGAACGCAAAACATACCTTGAGAATGCCTGTAGCGACACTTGTTGCGAAACCTATCTTTGTTTATACCTCAAATGAGTGGCTCAAAATACAATTCTGGACCTTGGAAAAGTCTTGGGTGGGCACAACGCCTTACTAAACACATTGTTAGGTACCAGTGGAATACCTCTGTACCAACCGCTGTAGATGGAACTATCCAACTAGCCAGCGGCACCTGGTTATTTACCAGAAGCACCTCGCCAGCAAGCGTGTTACTTGCTGCATGCAGGATACCACCGAGGTCGTTCCAACATGTGCGACCATTCCCAGCGGGAACACCATGAGGTCGAGTACCTTAGCGATGACAATCTCGTAGTCAGGTCAGGCACGGGTCAGGGCATGCGGCAGAGATCAATAACGTCAAGTCCAGGTTTCGCGTCTCAACGGAGGTACAGGCAGGTAGGAACGGGAACACAGGCACACGGAACATCAGCAACCCGGAGGAACTCGGTTACACGCAGGTCTGACATACTCCGGAGTGGGAACACACGGACGCAGGAACATAGTGGAATACCTCGCGGGAAGCGTTCTCTAAGGCTTGAGCCAAAGATCCGGCAGGGGACCACATGAGAGGCAGGATCTTCTTAAATGGTGAGGTTTCAGCCAGTGCACCAATTTATGGCGGTGAGCTGGCTCTTTAAATTTTCATCAGAGCCGCATCGCGCGACCTTAGGGGTGGGGACGGCCGGGGAAGAGCAGGAGCCGAGAGGTGAGTGAAGAGACGGCGGCAGCGTGGGCACCGGGGGAGCACGGAAATGCGCCTTCTACCTCTGTGATCCGAGACAAGGATCTCCGGGAGCAAAACCGGGACCCAACTTGTTCAATATACCTGAACTCGAGACACAGGAGCAATCAACCGTGACACTTGATGACTCCAGCTGGGGATGGTGCGCGATTGATTACTTTTTTGCCTGTCAGGTCAACCAGATGACTATATATTCTTCTCTAATGTTGGCAAACCAAGGCTGGAGCAGGTGACAGGCGTGACTATATAACTTTATAATAGTTTTTTAGTAAAACCACTCAGCACAGGATTAAACAAGAATATGTTTCTTCTTTTTCTTCGCATCATTGGTAGCTACTGTATTCTCAAAGCTATCATCACAACCAATTGTTTACGATATATAACTTGTGATCATGATACTCAAATACTGGACACCGACACAATTATCACTCCTATACTGAGATCCAGAATGACCCAAAATCTTATCCAGGAATCCAAACCAAACAACACAGTTGGCTTGGTTTCGCATTCTCAAGGTATGTTGGGTTCACAATTAGAAAAGCAATGGTAGAATTTTTCTGAAGAGGCTACTGGGAGCGTGGATTAGCCCAGCTGGGCTACACGGCAGGTGGCTATTCCCACGCCCCAGTAGCCTCTTTATCCTCCTACTCTCATATTTTCCATCGCCCTCGTCGTGAAGCCGCAGTTGCAGCTGCGGGCCTGCGTTCTGCGGATTGCAGAATGACGACTTCGCGGACGAGGGCGTGCAAGCTCCTCGTAAGTTGCTTGCCAAGTATATGCGGTAGGAGGATCAAAGAGGCTACTGGGGCGTGGAGTAAGCCGCACGCGTGTAGCCATTAGCCAGCTACTACAAGCCCCGTACCTCTTTATAAATTAGCAATAAAGCGAATAAAAGTTAGAAAAAGAATACATGGTACGTGAGGATTAGCCCTTAAAAGGCTACCCTCAATGTCCCATAGAGGCCACCTACCACCCAATCCCCTAACACTTAATAAGGTAGATCGTGTGGTTGGTTTCCTTTAATTACTGGCCACGTATGTACCCACCATGTAAACATCTGATGTGTCTGTTCCTCTCATCAACATCCCCCCCTGGAGGTAACATGCATATTCACTTGTACCCATACTTGAGTCGCGTATGCTTAGGAATCTTATTGCAGATCCCAGCAGAACCAAACATGTATTTGTATGGGGGAATTGGGTGAAACAGGTGACATGGCTCATCATGGTACTAGACCATGAGGGGTATCCCCTCCTCAATGAGCATTCTCCCAGCTTCCTGTAGGTGTGGACTGAAGCGGGAAAGATATGATGACTTCAAGTACCAATCGGTAGAGGTGTCAGTATGTGTTCTTATTTTTGCCAAAAAGCCCCTTTTCATTGTCATTATTGTGACAAACCTGTAGTCCCCTATCAGTCTTGTGCTATTGAGTTCAGTCAAGCTCATTTAGTATCTCAGGCTATGTTTACACTTTGGTTCAAGTGATGGAGCCCATTCTACATTGGTAAACACAACATATAACTGACAGTGGATGTCACGAACGCCCGCCTGAGTCTCTCGGCAACCAGGTTAGCGATCATGAAGGGAGATAACAAATATTCTCTGCATAGAACTGCACTGGCTCATCTGTTACGTATGTCTTATCTTAACGGCTTCCACTCATTGCAATAGATGCCGTGTGTAGCTGACGTCCAGACTCATTAAAACATCAAAACTCATCCCCCTCTATAAGAATAGTACGTTTGGGTCCTGAGAATGTCCGGTAATTTTTGTCGGTCATAATACTCCAAGAATCATTACTGTTACTTTTAATTAGTGCAATCCTGTAGCCAGCACTACAGCGGAACCTGATCAGCGTAATAGTACATTTTTAGACGTGACAGGTTTTCCAATAGCCTGTCTATGCCTTTGCCATATTAAATCATTTCAAGTACTTTTATAAGTTTCAAGGGGTTTTCCCATGAAGACAAGTTAGGCCCAATCCACGGGATAGAGCCCAACTTGCTTATCATGAGGTCTCGTTTCTGTCTTCATGGAAAACCCCTTGAACTTATATGAAACCGATATAAATAACCATATATACAGTCTATATTAAACTTAGATTCAAACCAGCGTCATCATAGGATCAGGGCTAATACCGATCCCCTGATGTACGCTGGTATTAAAACCGCGAAACATGTCGGGGGGGGCCTCGTTTGTCGTTTTACATTTCTGATTGAGGCTGCTATCATAGTCAAGATGTCCAATAATAAGTCTAATATTTTGAGGGTAATACTCACCTCATACGTAGAGAGATAAGATCTGGACAGTCCAAGCATGGAGTTTTATAAGGCATCAGGTTGTGATATTATTTGGTCTTGTCCACGTTGCAATTATAATAAAAACGCACTAAAGTTACGTTTTAGGCCGACACGATAAGGCGTTTTTCTGTCATTAAGACAGATTTGAAAATATAACGATTTCGATAGTTCCCCTGGCATCCTTAAAGGGCTAATTTTCCTTATGTATTTTTGACATGCTGGTATATATTGAATGTGTGTAGTATATTTATGCTGGTATATACTGATGGTATAAGCAATGTGGGTATTTTCCACTAACAGGACATAATTATTTTCATGTTTTTTTACAATGAATAAAGTTACATATAAATTCCCCCTTCACAAAAAGGTTTTCCAAAAATTATCAAAAAAAGTTATGTGCACCCTGATTGTACCACCAATTTTCAAAAAAAACAAAATACATTCATTTTAATTAAAAAAAAAAATTAAAAGGTCAAAATTACCCCATTTCATTTTAACTCCTTAAAACAATTAAAGGTAACAAACGTCTAAAGCTTTCTTTTTACAATCATTGAGGTTTTTAGATTCTATAATGGTGGTGGATTTTATTGGGGAATTTACATATTTAGGCTCTCAAATGACCTGAAATCTGAGCAGGTCCCTTAAAGGTCTGCATTTAACATTTTTTTTAACGAAAAATGTGAAAAAGCAACAGCTGTAATGTTTACAAGTTTTTTTGGCTCTTATGGCTCCTGTGTTGAAAAAAGTCCAAAATTTTAAATTTTTGAAATAGAGAATTTCTTCTCAAATTTTCACCATATATCCCGTTTTTTTCATTAACGTTTAATCCTACACCAACATTTTGCAACTAACCATGAAGTACAATGGGTAGATTTATCCAAGCTGTCTGAACGGTCTCTGATATTCCTAGTTGCCCATGGCACCATTACAGCTCATCTTTCAATTTTACCGCAATTGCTCATATATTTAAGGGGAGCTGTGATTGGTGTTGCCATGGGCACTGAGAAATTCTGACTTTCAGACAGCTGTAAATCTGCCTCAAATCTGTCCGCGAAAACAATCCAAAATCACCTTTCCTGTTTTTAAATCGTTCCAAAGTTATAATAACCACATGGTTAGTGACACCTGTTCGGGATTTGTGAAACTTGGGCCGTTTCAGAAACGATGAAAAGTGGCTTCAGCAGCAATGGGTAAAGTTGTTTGCCTTGTTGTGGTGTTTTTCATGTGTCCTGACCGTCCCTTATTTTTTCGTTACTGTTAAAGAGATCTTAGAACTGACCTCATTGGTTATCTTTTTTGAGTAAGGGTATTCAAAATATAGGTGTATAGTTATTCTTATTGGTTTCCCTGGCTATTTTGCGCAAAATAAAGCCCAAAGTCGCATGGAGGTTTTTTTGAGACGTTTTGACTGCTAAAAAGTCTCCAGGACTATTTCCATCTCTTCTTCATTTGTGTAACCATAGAACACTCCTAGTGCAACAACTGCAAGCCTGATTCATGACTTGATACTTTTCCAAAAAGTCCCATAAAACGTCTTATAGTTACCCCAGTCCCTCTGGTCCATGTGCTGGGACTTTTCATATTTTGAGACCTTTTGGGACTTTTAAGAAAAAAAATTATAGACCGAAAATATATCATAAGGACGCATTTATTTAATGGCAAAGCCATAAAGGCACTCCCGGGTTTTTACGTACAAATATTACTGGTGATCACATGCGCACCGCTATGGGTATGATTGGAACCGTTGCCGTCGCTGTATCATCGGTGTGCCTCTCTCCACCGCTCTTACCATAAAAGAAGCAGCAATATAGGTATAGTCCCTCGCTGGCTGAAGGCGAGTGAGTGTCTGTGTGGTTTAAAAAAAAAAAAAAAAAAAGAATTGTCAAGGGGGAAAGGACTTGGACTTTCCTTAACACTAACCTGTCGATTATCTCTAAAAAGACCAGTTTCATGTTTTTGTGTGGGCACTAACCTGTAGCACCACTTCTACAGCGGGTTTCCGCGGGTCCAGCCAAAATTAATCCAACAGTGTGATTTTCTTTGGTCCAGGTTCACACTATAGTCACCGTTGTAGTCCAAGCAATATTTGAGCAATAGCGAAGCCCGGGTCCGGTAGCTTCGCTAAGTCATACTATAAAAAACAGATGTACCGGTTACCGTCACCCACCAAGGTACGGATGGTCCAGAAGGACAAACATGATATCCACCGACCGTTGGTCGAAAAGCAACGGCTTGCTGTATCTCCTCAGGGTAAGATTCCTCACTGGGTCGGTGATGATGATGGTGTTTTATATAGATTCCCGTACTCTATGAGTACTAATCCGTTCTTTGAGGAGAATGTTATCAATGTGAATGTTGTTGTAATCGTTCCAACTTTAGTCCAGCTCGTCTTTGCTTCGTTTCACAACTTGAGTCTCTTCTTCTTGTTTTTATTATATATTTCCTATTACTGCATATGTTTTGGACCTCTGAATTCCTAACTAGTGTGGGATCGCTCTTAATTTATAGTGTTAGCTTCTTGTTCTAACAAGTACTAATGATAAAATCTATTGTGGGAAAAAACTTTAATTACGGTTGGTCCCGAACATCCGGACTGATCTGAGGGTAGTTACAATAATATATATCTCTTCGACCGATGGAGCAAATCTTAACTTGTAAAATTCACGATTTATATACATCTACATCTGCAAGCTGGTTTCCTTTCCCCCTGCACAATTCCCTTTTTGTTTTTTGTTTTTTTTTAACACACATACACTCACTCTTTCCAGCCAGCGCAGGTACTGACCTTATCAATTGCTCCTACGTACAAGATAAGGTTCCATACGTTCTGTTTCTTAATTTGAATTGTATGTAGTCAAACTGTATATTTTATAAGTGTGCTCCACAAATTTTCTTTTTTGCCCAACGTGCAATTGGGATTTCAATATTTGCTCTGCATTGGACCAAGATTATCATAAGCTTCATTACTGACACCTTACAGCTGATAATTACAGTCTGTGGGACTATAGGTAAAGTATTCCGAGACTTTGCATAGGTCACAAAGTTGGGGCGCAGGGTCCATCGTTTAACTAGGTTTTTGTCTTTACAGAGTCTGGTGTCCTTGATTAGGGGACCATCTGTATAATGAATCTGATGGCGCAGCGGAGCGCAAACTACATAGAAGATGGCCCCAAGTAGCTTGGTCTATGATAATAACCCCCATAGAGTATATTGATACTATAAGGCTCTCCAAAATCTTGGCCACAAATACGACAAGAACTATCCAGGCTTCCGGGCCATGATGTCATTTACGGGATCTTTTGCTCATTTAGGAAATGACCATTTGCCTTTGAGATTTTACGTGTTGTGTTGTCTCTATCGAGGATGAAGATTTTTTCTAGGTGAGGGGGAAATTTTAACAATTATCTGTGCACAGCTGCGCTGTTATAAAATACATGGTTAGTACTTATGGGCCATACTCCAGAGAAGCTCATCTTATCTAGATTTACCTTAGACACAGGTCTCTTTCTTCCTATTGACGTCAGTGCTGGCTATAGAACATTCGTGGCTTCTCTGATTGGTCATAAGAAATATAATACCGCCTTCAGTTTCCAGTCCTCTATACAACCACATTCGGGATTATTTGTGATTATTTCGATACAATGGTCATGTTCATGACTGGAGGTTGAATGTTATCTAATTTAATAGTCTCTGAACAAGTCGGATCATCTGTCCCCTGATCTTCTCCGGAACTAAAGGGCGACAAATCCATAGAGTACCAATAAAAATAAATAAATTAGTTACTAAAAAATGAGTAAATACAGTAATTGTTTTCTTTAAAAAAAAAAATATTATTTTGGACCACCTGCTTCTGCATGTCATAATACCATGAATGTAACCAGTTTAACCATTTTTCGATGACCTTAATCCTTGGAGCTGTTTTTTCACACTGGGTTTTGCACATCTGTGGGTCAGTGATTTTCATGGATCTACTGAGCCCTTGAATTTCTATGGGGCGTTTTTTTTTTTTTCACTGATTCCGTTTTTCATGGAAAAAAGTTTCTAAACCTGTCATTTTTGATCGATCGATTACAGAAGGCAATAAGAAGCTTAGGAGAAGGCATTTATCTGTTTTGGCGCGGGTCCGTGTTTTCGCGCACCAAGTCATGCTATAATTTTGCTGGGATTGTGGTTCACTGGTTCATGAATTGCCGCAGGACCAAAAAGGGTTTAGAAACTGTCTCCACGTTCATGAGGGTGAAATAGAATCCTCGCTTTTTAGAATCCATAGACCAGAGTTTTGCAGTAAAAAATTGTGCCCGAAATTGTTGGCCAAAAAGACTTGTTTCGTGATTCTAATAAACGCAGGAAAAATGTTTGGATTTCCAACAGGTGCTCAAAAATTTGTGCTCCATAAAAGAAAAATTTGTGAGTGTCGTAAACAGGGCTAATTTTTCTGGCAGAAATCAATGATATTGCCACCCCCTATTGAAATCAATGGAAGCAAAGCGGAACAAATGCGCCCGTGTGTAGTGGCTCTTAGATAGGTGATCAGTATCAGATTGGTGGTGGTCTTATCAATGATAAGGAAAGACTTGTGCTCCAACTAGCGTATGCATTAAATTATCAAGATTTTGATAGCTGACAGCTTTGCCTTTTTTTTTTTTAAAAGACTCAAATTTGATCCAAAATCAATCCGTCTGAACCGCTGTTGCTTCAAGGTCCTGAAAACATTATATTACTCTTTTTAAGAGCAAGGCTTCTAAACAACTGATGTTTTGAACAGCACCCTTTGCCATACGCAGCCGTTTCTGCAAGTCCACTGACCACGGACACGTGGACGAGTGCTGCCGTGCCTGGCCCACTATGTACGCTGACGCACATTGGGTTAACTTGGTGTTAGGCTGGGACCCTAGAGTCTACCTGGGGCTGGCTTGCATGTACGACCGACCCGAGATTGCGGGGCCTCCTCGTCCACGGTGTTCAGGCCTACTATGCCTCCCTCCTCCTCCCCCCCCCTCCTCCCCTCCTCCTCCCTGAATCTACCATCCGTGGGCAAAGGCGCCATCAGCTCGGTATCTCTAGGCTGCAGCACGCAGTGCCATCCTAAGCGACAGCAGGCGGTGCTCACCACAACTGCGAGCCTAGGGGAAAAAGGCACACACGCCCAAGAGCTATTCAGGGCATAAGACGGCACTGATTGTGGGCTGGCACCCACTGACCTAGCACGGATGGTTGTTGTGAACAACGGGCCCGTAACCTGGTGCGTGCTCCTGCAAACTCGCTACTGACACATGTGCCATGCCTGGCCCATGTGGTTAAACTCTTATGCGTTCCGTTTCCTAAACATACCCAATCCTGTCTGATTTGCTCACGAGGTGCCCGCATCTGTGCGCATTTCCAGAAGTCCAGCCTAGATGCTGCCATTTCTCAGGCAGTCAGCGGCGCGCCTCCAACGCCCGCTCCCGACTGTTGTGCGACTGCCCACGAGGTGGAATTCACATGAATCATCGGCATCCAGACGTTTACCAGCATCGCATCGCGATTGTAACTGCCATATGTCAACTTCCACCAGAACTGGTAGTCATTTCAATTCAGCTTTCCATCCTCATTCTGCAATGATATTGACGTGGAAATTAAATTGAGTTGAAATAAAAAGCCAAAGAAATAAGCATTTCCGTAAATATGTTTCTAATAAACTTGAACATAATCAAACATTAAAAACTAATCATAAATGAAGAGCTAGTACAAGTTTTGTATTTCACTTAAGTAGGAACACGATGTCACTCTTCTTCACCTCTATTTCTGTGGCAATGGTTTTTAGGGAAATGAACAGATTACGGCTGAATGAGAGACGCATCCTGGACGTTTGACAAAAATAACTGGTTTTCTATAACAGTCGCTGCCGCCTTTTTTTCCTCCCGCGAAAATTACTGGTAACAAAAAAAAGTTCGTTTTTCCCTGTGATTTCAAACAGACTGAAAGCTTAAATAGCGAGAATTGCAGAAACGGTGCACTGTGGGTGGCGGGTCCTTAGTGTCGCCAGATATCACATGGGGGGGGGTTCTTGAGAGCGTTGGAGATTCTCAACGCAGACCTCGATGAAGGCAAAACCAAATATTTCCCTATGATTCTTTTTCCCAGAATTCCACATCTGCTCTAATTTTTGTTGTCAGTGGCGGATACAACGTCTCTGTTTCCACGGCTTTCAGCCCAGATTATATTTCTGGATTTTATGTATTAATATTCAGGTTTTTTTTAATCACATTTTTTACCTACATTTAGAATTAGAAATGGCGCCTGTGAATTTTTTCTAATTTATGTCATAACAGTCCAAGGCGCGTATCTAATATTCGAGCTCCGTACATTTGAAGATCGGATGGTTTCAACTGCATACCAGATGCACCTTGGAATACGCGTGGAGCCTGTTATTGGATTTTTCGTTCCAGTTGTTGTGCTGTGGCACGCCTCTATTGTTTCCTCCTGGTAACCTATGATTTGTTTTGCCTCCTTATTTCTTCTGGCTAACTGTCTCAGCCACAATCTCATGAGGACCGGTGTTTGATCCTTTGATAGTTCTGCTTTTCGGATTCTGCCACAATTATTTTCTAGCATCCCCCAAAAGCATCAATTATGCTAATAGGCCTCTCTCTGTCGATGGGCGGGCCCCCTGAAGCGAGCAAACCAAGCGTTGTAACCGACCGTGGAGAAAATATCTGACACCTAGTAAATAAATAAATACGGAAGAGAAATGGTATCCACATGAATATACGAGTATATCAACATAAGTGGACAATGGGAAGAAATCGCAAGGACATCTTGGGGTGCGGTTGAGTGGTGACTGAGACCTCAATAAGTGACTCCGCTCACTAACTAGAGAGAACCAGCGAAGCCCTGGGGGCCCCCACTCTGTCTAGTAAGCTCTCTGAACTTTAACTCTCTATTAAGATATGAATGGGGTTATCACCCCACCCAACACAATACACTTTTAACCTGAAATTAGTAATCAAAAGGTTTGTGGGCGTGTGTTAGCCAGTTATGAGTCAAAACACCCAACCCCGACGCGCGAGTGGTTCAGGTTAGAAACAACGGCTCCGTCGTTCACCGAAGATCCATTCGCATCTCGTGGGAACACCCAACTTACGAAGGTCAAGGTGGACAGACGAAAAAAAAGAATTAAAATACCTAACATATTTGTAAACTCAATCTCCCTTTGGTTTTGTCACCAGGAAGCTACGAATTCATACGTGATTTGATAATGACACTAATATATTCGATAAACCGGGCTGTGACCCCGATAAAACAAAGTGGTGTATACAGACATCCAAATAAATATTCCAGGCATTACAACCCCATAAATAACAAAATAAAAATAACATTTCGCATGAGGTCCGAAACCCAAATAAAGCTATGTATGGGCCCTGGTGGTATATACACGTTTACACATGCAATAAACCAAGTTTGTGTAAATTAGAAATGAATGATTTACTTTTTAGATAAGGAATGTAGCCAATTGGAAAGCGCGCCACCATACATTGGCAGAACAACAGGGATAAAAGCAAGCTCTGTATCTATATGCTAGGGCAACCAATCAGGAAACTCAACATAAGTCAATTTTAACCCAGGACAGCAGGTTTCTAGATCAATGTGAAAGCTGAGTGTCGGGTCATTACAAGATAATGGCAAACTAGAAGGAACAAGTATATGGTGTGTTTGTATGTCCGAAGACACAATCGTACAGTAGATAAACGTCCCCACACAGTGGTAGTGAGAAAGGCGTGTAGATAGCACTAAGCTCCAGGCGGTAATGAGAAAATACCATCATAACATGGGTAACCGTACAACGGGAAACAGAATACGGACTTTTCCCCTTTGTGATGACTTACTAAAAATTGGGAAAAAGTAAAATGCCCTGTGCATGGTGTGGTTTTTGTTTTCACCCTTAAATAGGCTGTTAAGTAAGCAAGTCCTTCATGTCAATGTAGGGGCCCTGTTTGGAAGGAAATAAACAAAGGGTGCGCTACTTAACATAAATACGAATAGTGGTCCCGTTTGGCCAGAGGTATGGAGTAAACTAGCCCTATGTAGCCCATCATAGTTGTAGGTGCGTGTCGCGGGGCTGGTCGGCCAATCCTAATCGCAGGGGGGCCGACATGTCCTCAAAACGCAAACCCACCAAACTTGAATCTATAAATAGGAAGGTCCCTTCAACAACATGAAAAATACCAATAATACAAGATACTGTATACCATACTGCACAACAATATCAGCATGTATCAGCATGTTCAGGACCGGCGTTATGACTGGTCCATGCTTAGAGATAGACAAGTATACTCGGTACACTGCAAGCATTGATGCTCGTGGTCGAGGTATTGAGAGTCCTGGCAAGGACAAGGCTCGGATAGGGTGGCTAACGGGGACAAGGTAATTATACCCGCTGCTCGGATCGAGTGTAAGGGTGTGGAAACATATTGAATGTAAAAAAAAAACCAACAGGTGAAGAACAATGAAGAAACTAGATAAAAACGTGAACACAGTGAACACAGGGGAGTCATTTTGAACAACACAAAAGACAACACAAGTGGTGGAGGAGTAGATTACGCAGAAGTTCGGAAGACACATACTGGCATTAGCGTGTAACGGAGGGATCGCGCGAAACGGATGGCGACAAAAATCAGATGTGAGAACATTATATGGGTGTGAATACAACAACATTGAAACACGGTGAGCAGCGACAGATACACCGGGGACAGTCCTGAGACACTCGGCCAGTGCACGAGACATCCTTAAAGTCGCGAGCACGAGCGGCACGGAATATGCAAATCAGGGCAGCACGGAGGAGGTATGTGTCAACGTAGATATGAAGGGGTGCACGGAGACGTGCGGGTGCATCTTAGAAGTGATCGTTGGCCACGTGGATAGGATCGGGCACGTATACTCGGGCACGGTAGACTGTTAGTATACACGGATTCTGTAGGTGGCGACGGAGTACGTCTGGGCACGGAGTACATCGTTGGTGCACAAGTAGAAACATTTGTGTGGCATCGTAGTTAAGCGACTCGTGGCGGCCGCCGGAGATGGCGCGGTGCAGTGGCAGCGGCACGAAGAGACAATCGAACTGTCTTACATGCACCGGAATATCATCGGGCCCGGAGAGAATACATGCGGGGGCACGGATACATAGGAGTGCCCTGAGACATCGGGGCACGAGACTTACGGGGGCACTAACGAACATAGGCACTTAGACATCTGGGGTCACGTAGACTCGGGGACACGGAATAGACAATAAAGGGGCACGGGATACGTCTGGGCAATAAAATCGGGCACTGAGTATAAGACCCCCCCCCATCGGGGCACAGTGAGACAATCTTGTGCCCGTAGACATCGGGCAGTGACAATCGGAAGGCCACCGGACGACAAGTCGGGGCACGTAGACATAGGGGCACGGAGACATAGTGGCACGGAGACATCGTGTAAAAATGCAGGGGTGGAGATGTCACAGTATACATCGGGCACCTGGTGTCAATCGGGCACGTTAGAGACTGGGGCAAACGGTACATCGGGCCACGACGTGACACAAGGTCGTGGCAGCGTCACGGAGACATCATGGCAATGACTCAGTGGGAAGAAGAGCAGACGATCCCTGGACGAAGCGGGGTAATACTCCGCGACGGGAGATAAAGCAGAAAATGGTGGTCTAAGAGAACATCTGCATCTAATTTCACCGTGTTTTTTTCACTTCAATGATCTGTGTTCCCTGTTTTTAAATTCTATTCTTCCCTGTATTCTTCACATCTGGCTAACTATGTACGGGAAGATAGATAGAGTACGCGGCAATGGAACAGATGAAAAAAGAGTGCAGAATTTTGTAGGTGCATACATCTGCTAACTTATCAGAAGACAATCTCCTTTGAATTCCTTAATTACAACACAAAGATTTGTAAAAATATGAAATCCGAGCAACCAATGGGGTCAAAAACCGTTTGGAAAAATGCGTCGATTCGTCACAAGCATGTGACTAGTCAATTAGGGCGCGTATTCGAGACGAGCACTCGAGCAATCAGAAAAAGTGTACGATCGTCAATAACGACACGCCAAGCGCTTTTCGTCGCTCGCTCATACTCTAGTCCCTGATCCGCAGACGCAAGCCGGTCAAAGAAGGGAAACTCCTCCGATTTCCTTTTTTTTTTGTTCAACAATCGTTTATTATAATTTTTTTTAATCTTTAATCAATCATCAGACAGAAGCTCTTCCAAGGGCGGCATGGTCAGCTATATACCTTCTTCTAGATGAAAGAGCAACATATAGATAGTAGAGGATGGTTAAAGCCTTATAAAAACCAGGTAAGACAAAGGTGGGGAAACAAAACACAATCCATTCATGATTAGCTCATCCAACACGTTTAGGAGACGGTGCGAAGATATGAATCAGAGACAGACGCGGCTAGAATAAAGGCTTGAGGGCTATTAGTCGTACAGTAGAAGGTCCCATGAAGACCAACTGTTCCAAATCGATCCCCATATAACATGTGTGATGTTCAACGTTATAGCAGGGTGCGGTTTGTTCCATCGCCAAAGGTCAGGTAATCATTATGTCGAATGCATACGAATACTGTCGCAGATGTGGTGTTGCAAGTTGTGGCTCGGTTATCAAACAGGGAATCAAACATGATATGGGCATGCCGGTGTACATGGAACAAGTGAAGGTATCATCTTGGACTTTTGTTCTTTTAATGTTTTGTGGATGGGTAAAATTGTAGAAGATAGTAGACTTTCGGGATCCAATGGAAGAATACCCCTATGATTTAAACCACAGAAAAGCGATACCCGGGTCAAAGAGGTATTTCAACATAATTGCAGTAGGGGTGATATAGAACTATAGCTGAAAAAAGACTTACCAGAACATGTGGTACACAGAACCCAACCTCAGAAAGGAACGGGATGGCCTTGATTACCGGATCGCCAGCAGCAGTTATATTTGTAAGAGTCTTTAGGGTATGAGATGCGCGGGGCAACAAAGGGGGTTAACGAGGAAAGGTGTGGGTGTTACCGCAAGAGCCAAATACATGAGAGGGTCTTTGCGAACCTTGAGGGGTTCTGCCTATTAAGTAAAGAAAAGGTGTGTATAGGCCTTTTTGAGCGTGCGGCAGGCAGAAAAAAAGGCCAAAATAAATCTTGGGCCAGTGTTCCATAGAAAACATTTCCAAAAATATTCAACCAAATGTTTAACCCGAAAAAAAAAACCGGGGTGAAATAAAAGAGGGAAAAAAAAAGGGGAACGGGGAAAGGAGTCCACATCGGAGGGAGATGCCGGGGAAGGAAGAAGAGGGGGAAAGGAGGGGTCAGACCAAATACATCTTATGGACCAATAAATAGCTTATAGCATATTGAAGGGTGAAGCGGTCGTAAGCTTCTGCCTTATTAGTTGGTGAATGCTTGCGTCACTGTTATTATTTGATGGCCATAATGGCATTCATTAGTCCTTTCACGTACCGTACTCAAGTTTACCGTTCATGGGTCCACAATATTAGGTCTACTAATCACAACCCTGTTTAAGAGCAATGGACCACCCGCTCAGCCCCAATTGTGACCGCTGCACCGGAGTCTCTCTGTACCTTTCTACGCCCAGCCAACGCCTGTTTCGATGGTAAGCACGCAGCACGATAAGTCGAATGGACAGTGCGTAGAGAGGAAGACTGGTTGTGGAGATCGACGGAGCGAGAGGGGGGAGGGGAGCGAAAGTGGGGCAAGGGTAGAAACGACCCGGGCACAGGGGGGCGGGAAAGAAGGGAATCGGGAAAATGGGACGTTAGCAAGAAATGAAGAAGGGAGGCGGGCGGAAGAGGGAGGCTTGTTTAGAATGGGACAAGGTAGGCTTTGCTGCTCCCCTCTCGGCTCCCCTACCGAGCGGGGAAAGCAGGCCCTACGGTCGTTGCCAGGCTCTGTTTTCCCTCCTCCCGCATGAGAGGTGGGTCGCGTTCTGGGGGGAAAGCAGGGGAACCCTTGTCTCCTTCGTGATTTCCCTGCCTTTGAACCTTGTGTAGTCAGAGGGAATTTTGATTCTCTCCAGTCCTGGAACTGCTGGCTTCTGGAAACTCCACTACAACTCCTCTAGACTGATACTCAGGTAGGCTTTTACTCATACTTTTCATAATGCGCTCTCCCCCTCCGTTCTGACTGATTCTCTGGTCCTTTATGCGGTTCTAATAGCCTCCGCAGTAGAAGTTTTCTTCCCAGGTTTGCAGTGTTTTTGGATAGCTGGCAATGGTCAGTCATGATTCTGCCAGCATAAACAACCAGTGCCATACGTGTGACCAACGTAGCATATGCTTATCGCTTCGGAGTGGCCATTACTGGCTTTGGCTTCTTGTTTACGCAGCTTTATTAGTCCTACAATGTCTCCGTCCTGTTCCTTTTTTTCACTCTTACTATATCTCCACCTTCTTTCGTCCCATAAACCCCTCTGCTTCCGCTCCGGGGGTCCCACAAACCTTTTTCTCTCTCCTCTTCGATATCTTAGGGGTTGTCCCCTTGATGGTTTCTGCACTTTTGCACTCTACTCTCTTAATCCCACCCTCGTTACACTCCCCCCTATCCGTCCATTCACCCGATTATTTTCACCCCCTCTGTGGCCCACGCCGGACACCTTTCTATTGCGCATTCTGCTCCTGCCACTTTCGCACGGAATCAAAGAGGCTGTCCGTCATTTTCCACTGACTTCCACATGTCTTCCGTTCCTATGGCTTGTTTTTTTGGCAATAATAATGGGACATGGATACATACCCCCACCATCTCCCTGCTCCAACGCCCATCATGTGTATGTTGGAGAGTGATGTGAGTCCACGAGCCTAAAATCATAAAATAAAACTTAAACAGTACTCTGTCCATTAGTACATATATGTACCGTGACTATTTCTTCTTTATCCCATTCATCGTCTCCCTCCGTCTCGCCGGCCGCCCCCCTCTTGTCGGGGTTTCTCGCCGACCTCAGTCGTCCTTACCTGATCCCTACACTGCTATTCCATCAATCACCCGGAGTTACTAGTGGGACACTCTAACCGAAGTATCGCCGCGTTGCCAGTCACTAATTCATTGCCCGATTTTGTTTTTTTGATGTTCCTACCAGAACTTTTATCTATACAGGTGAGAGTGGAGTTTGGATCGTTTCTCAAGAGGTCATGGACCGTGATCTCAGAGATCTTTTCCAACACCTTCTCGTGCCCCGCCCTCCAATCTTAATTTATGACCGTTGGCCTAAAAATCCCTCAGTGATGATGACACTAGGTTATCAACCATGGCCCGATAAGGGGGGCACGGTTGTTGTAATGCGCCGCATGGCTTTATAAAAACACAAGTTGGAAAAATCTGTTCGCTGATGATAAAGCTTACCATATCTTTACATGCAGTCCACAAAACCTTTTTCACAGGAAATGTTTTGCATAATTGATGTTGGGGGTGACATTAGAGTTCTTAACGGATAAACAAGGCACAATACCTCAGAATATGATCCTACCAACTCCTCTTGCTCTTGTTGAATTTTTCGCGGCAATGCCTGCAATCGTCCCCCACCTATGAGAACCCCTAATTTCGGGAATAGGCCTCCTTAATGAACGGCTTAAATGCAATACTTTGCCACATTTCGCACCCTGGTTAAAAGGATCCCCCCGGGGGTCCTGCACGACACGGGTGATGTTTTAATGGCCTACAGGAATTGCATGCAGTCAGACTTTTTGTGGGTCGGCTGTGACTGGGTTTTCCCTGTACACCTCCATTACCCCATCAGTTGCCATGCAGCATGTAGACCCTCCATCTCACTAAGTAACAGTGGTTATGAAGAGAACTTACAAAACTCTTCTTAAAGATGTTACCCGGTACCGGACGCGTCGGACACACATTTCTTTACAATGATGAACAATTTTTATTTACAAATCAGGGGGTCTCCATGGGGGTCAATTTTTTCAACACCCTC
Organism: Engystomops pustulosus; assembly: GCA_019512145.1. Lineage (NCBI taxonomy): Eukaryota > Metazoa > Chordata > Amphibia > Anura > Leptodactylidae > Engystomops > Engystomops pustulosus. The sequence continues at coordinate 142,514,281 of CM033642.1, read as the reverse complement.
TTACCAATCTGTGATGCCATTGGGGACGAGGAATCATCTTTACAATGCACTAATCCCTTTTGTGATGTTGTAACACTGGTAGCAGATACACCCGACGACCTGCTATTGGGTGGTGTGTCTTTTCCGTACCAGCGTCGTTGCTTAATTTCCATAACTTAGATAATCTTAAATTTACGTTTTCTGTAGACCAACCTATATTGAATTCGTAGACTTAAAAAAACAGTTGATATGTCAGGGATAATTCTAACTTCTACACATACCGCACAAAACCTTCGGCATAACTATCTTACACGCCCGCAGTGCGTATCCGCACACGTGGTTAAAGCAATCTCTCCATTGGAGAAATGACCAGGTCCCCGAAGGAATTGTACCACACTTTGGACTCCAAACAGGAGTTCCCGGATAATCATTAGGGATAGACTTAGAAACAGAAAGTATCCAAATTGGATGCTTTATTGAGCTGAGGCTGTGTTGCACGAAAAAATCGTACAGACAATACTCAAAACGTGTCTTCTCTCTCTCTCCAGAATTCTAATCAGTTTTGTGGAAATGAAAAACCTCTTTTTAAAATATTGGCCTATTTTAACCAAAGTGACGCAGAGTCTAGCGCAAATCTATCTAACGTGTCAAAATAATAGCGAAAAATCCCTACGATCATCATAAAAGATCCCCTAGTTAACTTTGGTATAGGGACTGCACAAGAGACATCCTCATGGTTAACCATAATGGGTTTTATAATGCGGATCATTTCCTATGTAAAAACCTGTCACTCTTTGCCGAAACCGCTGATATTTTTTCAACTTCAGAAAATACACAAAAACATGACTCACACAATCTCTTAACTGCATTCATATCATGTTGTTTCATTTATTAATTTGCAAAGCTTGCGGCCAATGTCTGGTGGTTTTAAACAACCAGAAGATTTAAATTAAAGATTACTGAACTCTTAGGACATCCTATTGGCAATAAACTCAACTGCCCCACAAATTAGACAAAAGAACATCTCATTTCGGGAGCAGCAACCACTTTATCTTATCGAACATCATAAGGTAATTATCAACTTTAAAGCATTTCTCATCGACAGGTCAGGGGTCCTCTTCCCACGGGGGTGGTGATAGTCCCAAAAAATTAAGAATGGGAAGCCTATTGGTCCTTGTTTAAATAATAACTATCCCAAGGGCATGACTACAGAAGAATTCATGTATCATTATTGATCGTATTGTGCTTCTCCCTCTTGTAATTTTTTTTTCTTAGTATGACACCCCCACATTTAACACATAGGTTATGTCCTCTTACCTACAATTCACTGATAATTATTTTAATTGAGTTTTCTCCCCGTTGCGGGTCTGGATATCTAGTATCGGCGTATCTATTACATACCTCTATGGTGCTATTTCTTTTCCTTTTTCTTCTTTCTTTCCCCCTACGATGTATACCTTGTGGTTTTCCCTGACGGGCTGAGACTCCGCTGTTTTAGTTTCATGATTGGCACTGGCACGCGGAGAATACTTCCGTTAGAGTTCCCCTATAATTCCGGGATTGCGGCATAGCGTGTACGGATCAGGTCTTACACTGAGGTCGGCATCAATAATCAAATATTGTTTCCTTCTAGATCGTATTTCTACTTTAATGTGCAATACGAACGATCGGTAGCATACATGTACTATGGCAGTACTGTTTATCCCGGTTTATTTTATGACTTTTTAGGATCGTGAAAGACCACCTCCCTCTCCACATACACATGATGGTCGTTTGAGAGGGATATGGTGGGTATATTTATCATGTCCATTATGCAACAAACCATCCATGAGTAATGACCGCCTTGTCCGTCCGAAACGCGTAGGCTAATACTGCATACTTTTTTGGTACTCTTTTTCAAATCAGGTGATTGCTGGCAGTTTTTCTTGCACTTTTGTTACTATTTTTTAAGCTGAAAATATGGATTAAAGAATTACGCTTTTATCTATACCTGGTTTGCGGCATGCGATTTCTTCTACCAACTTTGTCCCCTCAGTACTCTGGTCCCCCGAGAGCAGCCATGCAACATGACTGACAATTAAGGTGAGCGGGAGACGGAAGAGGACAATAGAAAAAACTATCCCTCACGGCGTACTCTTTCCTTTTTGTCTAGTACCACTTTTTATGTTCCTTGCACCAGTAACTTGTGTCCCCCTCATCCTCATAGCATGTGCTCTCTCGTCTAAAACCTTAAAGAGACCAATGCCCCTGCCACCTAATTTTGATAAGTTCTGCTTAGGTGACATTGGCGGTCAGAGGATCAGGAAGTGTCACACTTCCGCTGAATCTTACTCTTGGAGCACTAAGCCGCGATACTAGCAAAAGCACAAGTAAAACATAGGAAACTTGCAAGTAAGAGGTTAAAAAAAAGTTATCTTTATCATGTCAGATCACTAGTGGATTAAGAGTTAAGGACTTTCTTTCATAAGCAAACCCCTTTAACAAATGATGATGTCCACTATTTTTGCTACAGAGGTCATAGTTTAAAAAGATGGAGAATAGTGAATAAAATCACTGTTCAGACCACACATGAATATTTTTGCTCTAAAGAGACTTGTGATAAACTCGCCTCCATTGTGTACAGTTTTGGGCACAATGTCTAAAATACAAAGTAGAACTGGAATGGGTGCAGAAGGAGAACAACCAAGATTATTAGGAATGGGGACAATAATCAATGACAGATTACAAATTTGTGGTTCAGGATGACTGGAGGGGGAACCTCATTACAAGTCCAAATACGCCATGAACAGACAGTCATGGATCTCTGCAAAAGATCTTTTATATATACCTCGGCCTGTGACCAGGACAAGGGGTACCTCTACGCTAGAGAAGAGGCAATTCTAACGCTATACCATCAACATAAGACAAGGTTCTTTACTGTAAGAGCATTGAGACAATGGTGGAACTCTCTGGCCGCAGGTGTTTGGATGGCGGACTCTATGTACATGTTCAAGAGAAGCCCTGAGACTTTCTGGAGAGAAAAAAATAGCACAGTTATGGGGATAAAAACATTTATTTACTTCTAAAGGGGGACTTGATGTCCAGCGTGTGTGGAAAGCTGTTGACGAATGTGTAGAGCTAGGTCGACACGCCCGTCTACCGCCTTATTCTATGATACCTATGACCTAATCAAAGTGTTGACAGCAAATATTTCCTTACTGTTGGATGTGAACTAATTTAAAAAGTTAATAAAGCTTGGTTTTTCCATATTCACAAGCTGAAATCACCTCCTTCCAATGTCGTATTTGTGGTGCCTGTAATCCAGCATTTGCTTGTTTGTCCTCACTATATAATACCAAGCCCCAAGTTGATGAGCAATCACCCCAGATATCATCTTCTTAGCATATTTCCTGATGGGCAACATTATGTGGAAACGAGGGAGCACAAGGCTGAGATACATGAGGGCTCCTCTTCTTGAAATTCTTTAACAAAGCTCTGTTGCGAAAAGCAACATTTTTCACAGCACAAATAGCACAAATAACAGTCTCATTCTGTGTTGAACGATCTCCTTTCAAATCAAACATAACCAAAGTTTTTATTTACAATGTATGTCGTTCTGGCTCCCTCGCAAAATGTGCATTTTTTTGGTTGTAGCATATTACTTCAACTACTTGCCTACCGATATCGTGATTTTTTTAACTTTTGTCAGTGATGGCATTAACCATGAATCATGCCATATAAAATAGGTGGCTCTTTAAGACCAGGGTGTAAGTGCCAGAGACGCCGGAAGTGCATTGAGATCTTGCTATCTACAGACAGTCTTCTATCACATGGAGCATTTAGCAATGAGACAAGTTCAAAGAAACTGAGCTGTCTGTAGAAATATTGATCTCCTCACACAGCCCTGAGACAGGTTCTCTTCGTCTCACTGCAGGTGAGACTTTGCGCGAGTGAGATCGATCGGATTGTCGTCACATATGTATTCACTGCACAGGCCTGTAGACCTTTCACAGTGGGTCTCAGTGGTCTCCCAGGTAAATGATCACAGTCTGACTCTCGGGCAGTTATGCTAGGTACGGTAGCGCAGAACGACCGATTAGGGTGATAGACGTATGAACAATCTCCGTTCATGAAAGAGATGGAGGCCGCATGCATCAAAAATGAAGGGGGAGTGGGGCTATCATAGAAGGGCGACGTAGCGCGAGATAATAAGGAAAGAGAGGGAGTAAGGAGTACCGAGGCTAACTTCGCGAACGAGATATAGCGATAGAAGCAAAGTGCTCGCGGAGGTACCAGGAAGTAGTGCGAGCGAGTACATCTCTCTAGTTTTACTCTTGACCGAAACAAAGGATAGCATCTCTCAACCCAAACATATACATTCATACATTTCCAACACAGATCTCTGCCATAAAATGCCCCCCGAGACCATCCCGGTTGCTATCCACCACATGAGGAAGTACAAAATTCCGTTCTTATGTGAACTGCAGATGTCTTCTGTGTACTGTCTGTTCGCCAATGGTGTACTGTGGATATGATAACGGCTATCGGGGCACCTTCTTTACTTTTTGTGTGTCATGTCTTTGGATGCCGTGGCCCTCCTACACTGCGAGCCCTTAGCACTGCTATGGCTGCTAACCAACCACCGCTGCAGTTATGCTCACCTGACTTAAGATTAATTAGAATGATACTATTTTATACGAAAACTTACTTCATTAACATGTCAACAGCACGTTTTTTTTGTTTCGTGATATGATAGTAGATTGAGATCCTGCTTTGCTTGGTATTTCATTTACTACTTATTATATCTGTATACAACCCTATGGCACATATGGGGCGCATGTCAAATACACCCATTCCTCCCCTGCAGTGTTTGCATTTAGCTTACCCCTATAACTATAAAGTACACACATCATTTTCTCCACTATGCCTCATGCATCGGTCTGTATTCCAGAAAATATGCTTAGAGGCTATTGCACTGTAAATCTTCAGAGTTTTTGAATGTTTTTTTTAAATCTGCTGTTTGTGTTGTCATATGGACTGTTTTTTTGCCTTCTGCTGTCTCCCTTTTTTTTTGAATATATTGTTTTTGGTGTGTGTGGCTATCATTTTACTTACAACACTACTGACCAATGGGTTGGGCAGATATTTTTGTGTTTACAGTGGTTAAATCCTAGAGTAATTCAGCCCACAAAAATTCTGCAGAAATGCCTCTTCACACACTGTGATGTTTTGCATCGCACAAATAATGGACAGTTTACTTATTCCTGTGGACGTTGTGTTGAGAAATCAATCGTATTTGCAGAGCAAGATTGAGTCTCCTACATGAAAGGATTGCACCAGTGCACACTCAGAGCCAGCATGGAACTTGTTTCTGATGTTTGCGGAATAGCTCCGGGTTACCACTGATGATACAACCTGCAGCATATAGAGCACCCACACAAGTCACAATGTGCTCTTACATACTGATTATGCATGTAATTTTAATGTACATGCCATACCCGATAAATAACAGTGGCCTTACATCAATACTGTTTAATAATGTGGCATACTACATACCTCCCAACTTGCCCGTTTTTGACAGGACGTCCCGTTTTCTGGGCTCAGTACCCCCGCGTCACGGGAGCTGGGGAATGTCACCGAATTCCCCCCCTCTCCCCCCGCTTTGGTCCTCCCGCCTCCTCTCCTCCTGCCCCGTAGATAAGAGCGTGCCAGATCGCGCAGCAGCAAGCATCGGAGCCAGGAATCATGCGGACCAGCCCTGCTACCGTCACTCAATATGTCTGCTGCTGAGTCATGTGAGGAGGTAGCTCAGCCCCTGGTTGGCCCCGCCCCCTCAGCGAGTCAAGTCGGAGCCCGGGAGAGGTAAGCACCTGAGGGGACTGTGGGGCACAGGAGCAGGATAGAGGAGAGGGAGAGCTGGAGGACACAGGTGAAGGCTGCTGGGGACAGGAGGAGGCTAGTGGGGGACAGGAGGAGGCTGCTGGGGGACAGGTGGAGGCTGCTGGTGGGACAGGTGGAGGCCTGAATGGGAGGAGCAGAGAGGCTAATGGAGGCACAGAGGGGCTAATGGGGGACAGGTGAAGGCTAATGGAGGACAGAAGGGGGCTAATGGGGGACAGGAGGGGGCTAATGGGGGACGAGGGGTGCTAATGGGGGACATGTGAAGGGCTAATGGGGGACAGGAGGAGGCTAATGGGGGACAGGAAGAGGCTAATGGGGGACAGGAAGAGGCTAATGGGGGACAGTGAGCTATGGGGGAAGAGGAAGGAGCTAATGGGGGCACAGGAGGGGCTACAGGTGGGACAGGAGGGTCTAATAATGGGGGACAGGGTGAAGCTGAAATGGGGACAGGTAAGGCTGCGGGGGACACCGGAGAGGGCTGGAGGACAGGAGGTCACGAGGAGGATGCAGGACAGGAGGGCACAGGAGGAGGATGCAGGACAGGAGGGCACAGGAGGAGGATGGTGGACAGGAGGCTACAGGTGAAGGCTGCTGTGGGACAGGAGGAGGCTGCTGGAAGGACAGGTGAAGGCTACTGGGAGACAGGAGAGGGCTAATGGGGGACAGGAGGAGGCTAATGGGGGACAGGTGAAGGTTAATGGGGACAGGTGAGGCGCTGGGGACACTGGAGGAGGCTATGGGGGACAGGGCTAATGGGGGCAGGTGAAGGCTATGTGACAGTGAAGGCAGCTGGGGACACCGGTAGAAGGCTGGAGACAGGAGCTACAGGATGGAGCTGGAGGACAGGAGCTACAGGAGGAGGCTGGAGGACAGGAGGCTACTGATGAGCTGGAGGCAGGAGGACAGGTGGAGCTGGAGACAGGAGGAGGGCTGAGGACAAGGAGCTATAGGAGAGGCTGTCGAGACAGTATGCTGGTGGACATGGCTACGAAGGCTGGAGGAAGGAGACTACAGGAGGAGGCTGGAGGACAGGAGGCCACAGGAGGAGGCCGGGGAACAGGAAGAGGCTGGAGGACAGGAGGAGGATGGAGGACAGGAGGCCACAGGAGGAGGATGGAGGACAGGAGGAGGCTGGAGGACAGGAGGAGGAGGAGGATGATGGAGGACACAGGAGGAGTATGGAGGACAGGAGGTGGATGGAGGACAGGAGGAGCCTAGAGGACAGGAGGCTACAGGAGGAGGAGGATGGAGGACACAGAAGGAGGATGGAGGACAGGAGGCCACAGAAGCCGGATGGAGGACAGGAGGCCAGCAGGATGGCGTGGAGTACACGGAGGAGAGATGGAGGACAGGATGCGCCACAGGAGAGGATGAGGACACACAGCCACAGGAGGAGGATGGAGGACAGGGAGGCTACAGGCAGCGGATGGAGAACGAGGAGGATGGAGGACAGGAGGCTACAGAATGAGGAGGATAGAGAACTGGACGCACACCATTGAGGAGAGTGGGGATGAGTACAATAGGAGTTATCGTATAAAATTTGGGAATTAATAAAAGTGGAAAACCAAATGTAAAGGGAGGATACATTAAAGAGGGGTTTTATATGTTGCAGAGTTGCATTAGGTGTATTATACGGGTCCATGGGGGGGGGGGGGGGGCAAAGTAAGGGGCATTGTTCTATGTGGGGACCATCAAGGTCAATATTATACTATGCTTGTGGGTGTGACAATGGGCGTGGTTTAGAAAAGGGGGAGGGGCTTTTTGTCCCTCTTTCTCTCGCCCAAAAGTTGGGAGGTATGCATATACCATCCTGCGGAAGGTGACTTTACCCAAATAAAATGACTGTTTGGGCTCCAGTGTCCGGGATGACTCCGGCCCCAAGTATGTTTTGTCTCCAAAAGACTTGATGAACGGCCCCCAACGAAGGCTTTTGGAGCCGAACGCGTGTCGGGGCCAAATTCATCCTGATTGGAGCCAATACAACATTTAATATGGTAAGGTCACTTCCGCATAGGATGGTATATGCTAGTTCTTTTAACAGTACTTGATTACATCACTTTTTATTTATAGGATATGCATATACATTAAAATTAGGCAGCACCACTCTAATTTACTATTAACAACAATCTCCATGTGTCCTTTGTGATGACTCCTATTGTCTCTTGAGACTTGTATCTTTTAATATAATGTGTATCCACAATAGATTTTTTAAGTTGTATTAAGATGTATTGCAGATAATAAAGATTTGTGATATTTTTTTTCTTTGTTTTGTGCTTTGGCTTCCTCCTCCATGTACTTGGAGTACATAGGATATGTATCATTGTTTTCAGCTATAGACTTGGGGTGTTAGCTTTTGATATGAGGTGGCACCCTTGTAGAAATGTATATTAGGTGCAATATTAGGGTTTTTTTGTAATTGCACCCACAAATAATGCACATCACACTTGGATTCTTTGAAATATATGCAAGATAAGATCATATGCTTAAACCCACATCTCTGCGGTAGGTCCATGACATCACAAATTGCATCTAATGCAAGACTACCTGCTTTCCTGCAAAGCAAACTGTTATGACAAACTGTTATTACAACTGTTGTCCGATTATAGTTCAGTGCTACTGTTACTCATTAACAGGGACTCCTTGCACATTATCACTATGATGTAAGAGTCCAGCCCATGAAACGGAAAAGGTCCAGGAAACAGGACACTGCATGGTCCATGAGTCACTGATAACCTCAGCCGTGAGTTTTAGCCCTATACAGTTGCAGAGAAATGTATGAGACTTACCAAATCCCATACGCACACTGTGAAAAAAATGTTGAGGTTTAAAAACCATAGCATGTCATTTAACTGCGGTGCATCTCGGAGAGGAATTCAAGGTTACACAAGCAAAGGTGGAGATCTTCTCCCTACTGCAGCAAATCACAGCATAAAACCACATCAAAAGCCAGCCACTAGTTTCTGAAGCTTGCCAATTTCTATGGAATGACCACTAGATAAATTCTGCAGCCATTCTACACCCCCTTTATATATAGACAGGAATTAGGTATCACTATAGTGTGTATATAATAATAATACAGGCAGTCCCCAGTGTTACGTACAGATAGGGTCTGTAGGTTTGTTTCTTAATTGAATTTGTATGTAAGTGCGGAACTGTATATTTTATATTGGAACCTTAACCAAATCTTTTTTGGTCTCTGTGACATTGGATTTTAAAATGTTGGGTTGTCAAAACAACCAGGATTAGCAATAAATCTTAATAAAGACACCTTTGATACTGTTATAACTATCAGTGTGATTCCTTGGCGGAGAATCCCAAATATATCAAAGTGAAGAGCAGCACTCCAAGTAGTGTTGAGGGGTGAAACTTTATCCATGAACCTCGACGTTTCGGTCTGAGTTTACACACCTTTTTTCAAGCATAACATGTGTGTCAGGTATCCAATTATTTAAAGACCAAACCATTCACTGTTGGTCAGTGGATAAAGTGAGCAAATACATGAAGAATGGTGAGAAATCATTGCAATACTTTGTATCATCTTCTTGTGAAGATCATAAAGTGTCTAGGTACATTGTGCAATGAAATTGCAATGACAACAATATAAGTGACATAGTGGCTTTCTTTGTAAATAGATCCACCCATCGGCTTCAGGACCCAATCCACGTTCCTAACTGTAATTATAGATATATTATACGTAAATTTTTATAGTTGGTATATCACAGAGAAATATGCAGTGGATGCACAACAGACACCCCCCACACACCCCGTGTGAATCCACCATAAGTCCATTGCTAAACTGAAACATTGGCCTGGTAAGAAGGAGGGCAATCACTCTGTAATGAAGTGGTTTAGAAGGCTAGCTTTAAAGCATAGGAACGTAATACAACCGTATTTTTCGGACTATAAGGCGCACTAAAAATCCTTTGATTATCTCAGAAATCAAAGGTGTGCCTTATACTCCAGTGCGCCTTATATGCCTGAACTATGCACAGGTCTGCCACCTGCTGGTCATTCATCCTTATAATCAGTGCGCCTTATAATCCGGTGCCCTTATTATGATCCTAGACGTTTTAGCAGGCATTATTGATGGTGCACCTTATACTCCTCTCCTCTATATCCTGCACCTAGATCCAAATAACAAATGCATTTTATAATATTATACAGAATAATTATTACATTCTAAATACTTTGGAGAAAAATATCCAATCTAAAAGAATCTGCATTTTAGTGCAATAGGGACTGACTGTGGGCATTGAAAGTGCAGTATTGTTTGCTGGATTAGACAATCACCTGCTTTGCAAAGAGGCTAGCTTCCATCTAGCCCTGACTCTTTGGTTGTATATCTCTCATTTATTTGGGTCTGATTGATACCTTTTTTTCAGTTACATCAACAGGCTTTGTTCAAGATAATTAGAGTCTAAAACTGTTAGAAAAATCCAGCAAGGAGAAAGGTGGTAAGGAGAAACTATTTCAAGCTTCTTCATAACTTTCAATGCCAATAAGGAGTTTGAGGTGCATCCTGGTCGGTGCTTTTACACAATTTTTTAGCCTTTCCTAACATTTCTTCATCATATGTATTTTAAAATCTCAAGACATGGCTTATATTTTAGGGGTGCTATGTTGAAAAGAACTTTGATTTGGTTATTTGTAGGGATCTATAAGTATTCTTCGGGAATACATCTACCTATTGCCCTGCAATTTCACAGGAATTTGGGGAGATATAATAGATAAATTATAATCAATTTTTATCTATTCAGAATATGATGTGGTTCATTGATGTAAACTTAGTAATGTAATTTTCTAAATAACGAGGAAGAGAAGGAAGACTACTCTCACAATGTTATCAGATAAAGAGCTTTGTGTGCTATTTTACAAAATCTTCTATTACTTTTATGTAATCTTCTGGTATTGTTAAATAACTTCTTTTTTATCAAATGGTATAGAAAATTAATGACTGGATAAAATTCCCAAATCTCTGTCTACATAATTATGCTTGCATTTGCATTACATTTGTTTATTGGTCCTGAACTATGATAAATATACAAACAACATTAACACCTTTGGATTTGATCAATGGTAACAATCAATTTGCGACCATACACATGGAAAATGTTTTCCTTCAACCAGGCAATAGCATTTATATATTTTGTATTTCCATAGTTTTACTGCTTATCAATGACTTTTTTTTATATATAGAGCAGCAGAATTCCATGTGCTTACATTTGAAAATTTAAAGTTAAAGAAAAATTAGTACAAATCTCCACTTATAGGGAGTGTAGAAGGAACACTAGTGAGGGAGCATAGAGTGGGTTTATTATATATTGTGGCAGGTTGCGAAGGATTAGAAGGTTTAGACAACATGGTAGGTTGTTCCAAAGTATGTGGAAAGCACAAAGAAGTCCTGGATGTGGATGTGAAAAGATTAGAAAGAAGGAGTGGAAAGCACAAAGCCTTATGAGAATCCAAGATAACTTGTGAGATGCTATTAAAAAGACCTGTCACCAAGAAATTCGGCACTAGGAGCTGCTTACTAAAGTAAGATGCTCCTACTGCTAAAACAAAACGCTGCAGTGTTAGAATGATAGAGTTATCGTAAACCTTAGATAACGCTATCTAACACTGCGGCGGAGTACAATGTAAACGGTGGACCGCTCTCAAAGCTGTCCAATGTATTCATGAGGGAGCTGCCTGAGGCGCTGCCTCTTCCCGGACCCCGCCTCCTCATGAATACACCAGACTACTTTGAGAGCTATCCGGCGTTTACATTATACTCTGCCCACAGTGTTAGATAGTTTATCGAGGTTTCCGTTAACGCTATAATTCTAACACTGCTGTGTTTTGTTAGAACTAGGAGCTACATACTCTAGTAAGCAGCTCCTAGTACCAAATTTCTAGGTGACAGATCCTCTTTAACTGATTAATAATATAGCTATATGAGGGCATCCTGACATATAGATCTGTGTTGTTATGGTTTAAAGGATAAAGACGAGTCAAGGCATGGACTTTGGGACAGTGTGATACAAACAGTTGTAATCAATAGGTTGAGTGGGAGGAATGTATAAATGGAGGAAAAATATGGCCAACTTTAGCAATATGTGCAGTTTGCCTTATGAGTGTGCAGGTGCACCAGAATATGATTACAGTCTTCATAATCTGATGCACCCTGCACTGCTCATTACCATCTTTTTTTTAGGTACACCTATTTGCTGTATTAAATGTGTCGTAAACTCAGACTAAGCACTTCCACCCCCTCCAGGGTCTTGTGTCTTGTGTCTTGTCGGACACAGTGCAGCCGCAACACAAAATTGGCCCCAAATTTTATATTTTATAAAACATGTGCAAGCTCCAAAGATCTTCTTATCTAGCAAATTCAGCAGAAAACTGGTGAAGTTCGTTTTTGTCTATGTTAGTGTTAGAAGAGGGACGAGAAGAAGATGATATGGCTGATAGTTGAGTGTTTGTGCCTGAGATATAAATCTTAGGTTATCAGCATAGAAGTTAAAAGCCATGCTATTTAAATAGCTGTCATAGGCCAGAGGTATAGATGGAGAAAAGTAAGGGTCCTAGGACCCTTATACTAAATGAAAATAATGAATTCCAGCAATTGGATTTGAGTCTCTGTTTTGCCTTTATTCATGTGATGTTTATGTTACAGTAATCCCTATGGAGAGCAAACCCCACAATCAGCCAATCATCCTCATTAAAACTGTTTGCAAATTTCTATGTAGGGTGCTTGGGGGAACACTGGGTTTACGGAATAACCCTGATCAGATGAGCTTCGTGCCTTTGCATGACTAGTGATAATTACCTTCAAAATCTACTTAGCTCTCCATTATGGCAGGCAACAGGACTCTTTAGACCTCCCTTAGTCTCTTACCTCAATTTTGAGTGTATGCCTCGTATCTAGTGCTTTGATGATGTAGTCAGGACTTGGGCACCATGGTGCCTATTTGCTGAAATTGCATTGTATACAATCTGTATACGGTATTATATGCATACATTGTGGAAAATGTTAAGTTAAATGTTACACTTAAAGAACAGGCCAGTACAATTGTGCAATGTGAACCATCCACAACAAACTTAAGATCTTGTGGACCTTTTTTTAAAACCTAAATTGTAGTTACAAAATAAAAAGAAAAAAAAAATTAAAAATATACGCAGCCTGAATTCTAAAACGGTTTTTAAAGGTAGCACTAGAGGCATAGTTTTTCTTTGCCATATTAGAAAACTTATTTGCATACACCATTACCACTCTTATCAGCATGCATGGCTTTAGAGACTGGCTTTTTGAAACAGTAGCCAAAAAGACACTTACATATATAGTTCCTTCCTGATCCATAGGCTTCTGTGCCATTGTAATACTGTATGGCAATATTTGCATGCTAATATGAGTAATAAATAATGATTAAGTTAAGGCCATTAGGGAGAAACTGTTATAGAATATCTCTGAAAAATCAATTCACCCATGGAAGTAAAAGTAGAGATAAGTAGGATTGGGAAATTAGGAAAACATTTAATAAATGCTTGGGCTATTGTGAAGATATTGGTTACCATAGAGACTAGAAAAACAACTTGATACCACAGTTCACTTATTCCTAATATTACCAATGTGGGGCATAATAGCTGGGAATTGTACACATTATAATAAAATTAAGGAGAAAGTACACCTAAGGAGATGTGAATTGTTTAGGGTACCTTTATATTTTTTATTGTAAGGTTATAACACTACTTTCTACCGGTGATATAGATGTAGACCCGAAAAAGAAAGGATTTATTAATGAAAATAGATAAAACCCCACTACCTGTTTCTACAATATATTAAAGAAATATGAAAGAAGCAACAAATATCATATGCCCAATTTTTTTTTGTCCGGAACACCTACTATAACATCTTTGGAATTATATAGCCCACGTCATACTTTTTTTTCCTTCTGTCAAAGCAGTTCTAAAAGATTAATTAATAAAAGTATTGTGTTAGAGGTGCCCTGAACATCTACCAATACCAAATTGGAGACACAGCAGCTGGTTCTTTGCTCTACCATGATTGCTAGAATGAGCAAAATACAGTATCAACTTTTAAAGAGCCACACCAAAGAAATGTAGAAGAAATGGACGGCACTAACCAATCTTCAATATTTGTCTTCTTTCTTTATTGCATAATAATTTACTCACAGACAGGAGATACGGGACATACATTGAGGGAAGGACGTTTGAGGTGCCTGACTGCATTTTGAGTTGATCCTCGCCATCCATTTATTCTGCTTTTTTTTGGTGTGACTGTTTATAGATGACTTATTATTGAACCAATCAACACTTCTTCATGATTCCACACAACCTTTTGATATTGTGTGTATCAGATCTCCAGTGATTCCATTGAGGAATTGGGGAGCGCCGTTATCACATATATATTCTTGTGTGGACCATATGAACTTTACTTTACTGCACTGCTTAGTATGATGGTCCATTAGTTTACAACACAACTCTGTCAATGGGAGGCAGATCTGTAATGTAATACATAAAAAAATACAGAAAATATTTAGTTTTTATTTATAAATCTGTAGATTCAGGTTGGACTTGATAGACCTGCATCTTCATTCAACCTTTTCTACAATGATGAATTAAAAACTGATCGAGAGATGATATGCAAGATTTTATATATCCACAGTAACACTTGCATAGCCTCCTCTATTTGCACAAATTCATGGATTTCAGAATAAGGGTTCCGCATATTATTGAGAGAAATCTTCTTATTTGTTTTGGACCCAATGAAAACTTTAATGACAGAGCCCCCACCGGAGTTTACCTCTCAAAGCTGTATGTGTTCTTTCCTAACATGAATAGAAGAGATGGTTAACTTAAGCTTGTTGAATTTAACATTTAAAAGTGAGTTATGTTTTTAAGTGACAGCTATCATGTCATATCAAATCGTGACATGTAATCTGTAAATACATCTTATAAGTTGTTATGAAGACGCTAGCAATCATAAGTTTTAATATGTGGATATGAGATGCAATGCAGCTGCAGATGGCATTTTTTACAGAATGTACATCTAAATCACACACATTATAAATGTGCATTTTTTGATCTGAAATCAATATAAATATGATACAATTCTAAAAAATTGGTTGAAATCCAAAATGTCATTTTTATAGAATTCAAAAATGTTTTCCAATCTGTGTCCTCCTTGTATAAGCTCTAATTTCTCAGAAAAAGTTTGAAGCAAATTAACTTTTAAACTTTTTTCATATTCGTGTTTCTATTTTTCACTCATGAATTACATTTACTACTACTTACTTCTTGATTTCTTCAAAGTCATTTCACTGCACATCTACAAAACTGATGATGGCTTTGGCCTTACTGATCAGTCAATCACTCAACCACCTTGACTTAAATTAAATGTGAGATCTGGGGATGCCTCAGAGAAAAGATAGCAAAACTGAAAAATAATACGGTCTTATTGTGGCTTTTTTTAAAATGCAAGTAACAATGGTCAACTATATTAATGTATCATTTGTAGATATAAATCCAGAACCATAGCCTCTCAACTGCATTTAAAACTCATTAAAACTAGTAATAATCCAACTAATAGATCACCTAACTTGAAAAAAACCCCACAAAACTAATACAGATCTCAGATCCAACCACTTAATAATTACAGAACCCAATCTTAGAAACAGAGACTTTAGAGACAGTCATGTTGTTTTCTAAATGATGCAAGGGCGTATAAAAATGGTCTGAAATAAAACATTTGCCCCATACCAGTAAAACTTTTCCCCCTCCCATCCTCACATAAACAACTGTTTCCATCCTACACATATCAAAGACATAACTATCAACTTTTTTTGGGGGGATGAGAGCTGGTAAAACATTTTGACAGACAAATGCTTCCATCTCAGACTATAATGGTCTCTTAAGACATCTTTAGGTCCAGACTGCTCCTGAAATTATGTAAATATGTTATATACAGTATTAATCAAATCATAATCAAATATATTGGCTTTTAAAGATAACTTAAGGTATTTAGTGCTGGCACCGTTGGTCCAGGCCTTTTTGTTGAGGCTTTTTGGCTTTTTCCTTACTTACCTTATTGAAATATGACAAATAGAGTAGCCAATCTATTTTCAATGTGGACACACTATATAACAAAGATGGTATGGTATGTGATAAGTTAGGATGATTTTTGTAAAATATAATTTCATATTTATTTGGTGATGGATTTCAGCATAAATTGCAAAAGCACTCTCAGGAGGGCTGTGAGAGTCATAACAGACCCACCACACAGTGATTGAAACTCTACCTTGCCACATTTTTATGTGTGTACACAAAAGGCTGTCAATCACAGTGTTTAAGGCATTATAACAGCAGTCGAGAGGTTCTGATTGTGACAATGGCTACACTCCCTGCCACTGATGAATCCTTCTCAGTGTTCCATCTGTCTTCTCTATTGGTCCACTACCTTTAGTGTTCCTCTCTCCAGAACCGCCCTCCTGAAGTTATGGCTTGGTCATCCTACCTGCAGTGGCTTGGGTCACTGCATATTTCTTCTGGATAATTTGTCGGACCAGCTCATCTCTCCCCTTGCTACGGTTGGGGCTTTTTCTGCTGACATCCCCAATGTACAGAGTTTGGATAAAGTCTGCTCTGGCCACTTGGGGCTTTGGAGGATGACTCATACAGAGTGTAGTGACATGCCCTTACTTAATTTGGATGCAGATTTTGATATGCAGACTTGTAGGGAGGAGACTAATTGTTAAAACCTATATCTCCTTGTTCGGGCCCTGCACCACTAATATTAATGCATGGAAATTCACCTGACTCTAATGCTGTAATAAAAATGCATATCATCCTCCAAAGTTTGACTGGTGTTTAAGTCGTATGCTTTTATCTTTGCTAGTTCAAAGTATGACCCCTGCTCACATACATGCACTTGTACAAGTTAAGGTGGTTATTTATTTTACTATAAAACCCTAAGTTTTAAACTCCTATTTATTCAGACCGTGAAGTGCTATAGCTTTTCTAGGAGTGAACAAAGTTGTACCATTTTTGTCAGAAAATGTAAACAAATGCAGATAGTCCCCAGGTTACGTACAAGATAGGTGCTGTAGGTTTGTTCTTAATTGAATTTGCATGTAACGTCGGAACACTATATTTTATAATTGTGTCCCCAGATGATTTTTTTTATTGTCTCA